>CM054134.1:69214525-69229525 GCA_028751875.1 Rapana venosa | reverse complement strand
TGAGTAGATTGGTGTAGGTGTATTGGTGTGGGCTATAGCGGTGTGGGTATATTGATATGGATGTATTGGTGTGGGCTTAATTGGTGTACGTATATTGGTGTAGGTTTCACTTCTGTGGTCGCTCTCGCTCCCATGGTGGGGCTAATCATACCTACTTGTATTACGGATCGCAGATCAAAAGATTGATTATTCTTTTTTTAATATTTTATTTCATATATGTTTTTTATGTCTGTCTGTCTTTCTTTACTTGCCCCTGCTTGTGCCAACAGACCCTCTGGGGCTTTCTTCTCTCCGTCTGTTATCTGGTGATTCATCTGTTGTGTCGATCTGTTTTCCGTTCACAGAGAGAGACACATAGAGAGACAGAGACAGACAGGATGAATGAACGAATAATCTTTGAATTGATACACAAGGATAAAGTTTCATGATTTTAGGTTAAGCCTAGTCGCACAATCTGTCCCTCAGTGCATCAATTTGATCAGTAAAACAATGGGAAAAAGAGAAAGAAAAAAAACTGTTAAGCTAAATAAAAAGACTATAAAAAAAAGTCATATCTTGAAAAAACACAAACGAAAAACCATTGTACCCAGTAATATCAGTCTAGCCACATGCGCATGAGTGCACACAGACACACACAGAGCGCACAAAAAAATCCCAAACCACATACTTAAATATTCCCTTTTGTGTGAATCATACTAAACAGTAATACCTTTTTTAAAAAATTTTTAAATAAAATGAATTCACATATTTACTCATGCTTCAATAGACAGAGAGAGAGAGAGAGAGAGAGAGAGTGTGTGAGACAGAGAGAGAGAGAGAGACACACACACACACACACACACACACACACACACACACACACACACACACACACACACACACACACACAGATGATTGTTGTATGATAACAAGTTGGCAGGAGGTACAAACACCCTAAACTGCCATCCATTCAGTCAGTCAGTCAGTGGTTCCAGCTGAGAGAGTGTCCATTAACACCAGTGTCAGTGAAGGCCTGCTGTTCAAGGCCCAGCAATCATGAACTATTGTGATAACATCTGCCTGCCTTCCCTGTGCCTCCTGAGTGTTGTTGTTTGCCTGTGTGGATGTTGGACAGAAAATTGTGTAAGACGGGAGCAGGAGGGAGGGAAAGAGAGAGAGAGAGAGGGGTGGGTGGAAAGGGGGGGGGGGGGGGAGTGAGTGTTTGTGTGTATGTGTTTGAGAGAGAGAGAGAGAACTGAAACTGTTCATTGTCATTGCTTACAAAAAGCCTGTTGACAATAGGAGTGACAATTTTATGGGGGTATGGAAACTGATGAAACAAATACCCGCACATATTCCTTCACTTAGTGATCGAATATATAGATCAAAGAAAATAGAAACAATGGGTGTGTGTGTGTGTGTGTGTGTGTGTGTGTGTGTGTGTGTGTGTGTGTGTGTGTGTGTGTGTGAGAGAGGAGGGAGAGAGAGAGAGAGAGAGAAAGTGTGTTTGTGTTATGTGTGTGTGTACATGCAAGTGTGTTTTTCTTTGTGTGCTTCTGCGTGTGTATTCATGCCTCATATTGTTTTCTTTGCCTCACTCCTCATCCCACCATTTTTTCTAGTTTCTTCTACCCAGTGCTGAATTAATCCTTTGGGTGTGAAAGTGTTTTTGCACTTCATAAGTGACAGGTTCATTCAGTCATTCATGCATGTGTGTGAGAAGCTTAACATAAATTAATTCTTTTGTTCATGTGTGTATGAGCAGCTTTTCATTTCATTCATTCATTCATTCATTCATTCATGTGTGTGAACAGCTAAACACGGATTCATTCATTCATAAGTGTGTGTGAGCAGCTAAATACAGATACATCCATTCATTCATTCATGTGTGAGCAGGCTAAACATAGATTGGTTGATTGATTGATTGATTGATTCATTCATTCATGTGTGTGTGAGCAGCTGAGCAGTTGATGGTACCATTCTGGCATCCCACCCTGAAGCCTCCTGTGCGGCCATGTTGGTTCCACCTCCTCCCCTCCCCTGCAGGTAAGTAGTACCCGAGTGTCCCTGTCTGTAACTGCAGAAAACTTCCCAAACCTTACAGTACAACCTTACAGGCTTTCTGTCTGTAACTGCAGAAAACTTTCTAAACTTTAGAGCCACAGTGACATAGGCGTAGGGATTGTATGTTTGTCCGTCGTGTCCGACGATGACCTCCAAAACATCAGAGGAGGCAGCTGCTGTTTTGGAAACTGGGCAGAAATTTGATTATAGTGGAGATGCCTTGCCCACAGTACATCCCCACTCTCTCGGCCAAGTGGGCATAAGGACAGTCAGCGTTGGAGATGTTCTCCAAAGGCCAACCAGCCCCCAGGGCTGCAGCGCATAAGGACTGTGCGAGTCAAGCCTCCTAGTCAGAGAGTTATAGTCGATCACTAAAGACTAAGCTGTAGAGTGGAATTCCATGAGTGGGAAAGCCACTGGTCGTACAGCCTCTCACTTTGCTGTTGCCCCCAGCATCAATGGTTTAATCAAAAACTGTGATAAAGCCCAGGCGCTGGGGTAGAGATTGTCACTGCATTAAAGTTACATTGACATACTCTGCTTTGCTGGTCACCAGGGCTTGAATTGTTTCTCTGCTCATTTTTTTTATATTGTAAATCTTCATGTTTCCATAGCAATTTTCGATAACTGAAAGAAAGTGGTGTGTTTATTTTAACTTTTGTTTTTTTCGAATGGCAGGTGGCAGATGATTGTGACTATCATTTATTTTCAGGATAATAATTAACAGCAGAATTAATTCAAATTGTAACTGTAACAATGTGTGTGAAAAGAGAAAAAAAAGGTTAAGGCTATTTTAAAAGAACAATGTTGACAGCAAACCAGTAAGGACAAGTATAGATGTTAAGATGATATGATTTTCTTTCAATTTCTATTCATGAAAGTAATTGTAATAGAAGAGTTGATTAAAGAAATGATTACTGCAATAATGTAGGAAAGATGAAGGCAATAGAAATATATTCTGGCAGCAAAAGAATGATGACAATCATTAATTTTTTTATCATTATGACTGAGCGATTGTGACAAGTAAAAAACCCACCTACTTCCAAGAAGTAATTACAGTAATAATGTGGATTGTTAAGCAGATAAAAGAAAAGATAACTGCAAAAAACCCAACAACACTTATGAAGTGAGTGCAGTGTTACAATTAATACTTGATATCCTATGCCAACTATCATGCTCTTGCTGTTAGCAATAGATAGAAAGAAAGATTGACAGATGAGATTAGATCAGATGAGAGAAAGAGAGTGTTCAGACCTTTACTGTACATCAGCCTTAGGCCACAAAACAATAGCAAATTGGGCATAAGGAATGGACACATGACAAGTATTGTAAACATACTACTACCAACATATAATGAAAGTTTAAAGTGCCGCGATGATTACAAAAACAAGAATATTACATCAGCCATAACGTGGATATTTTATGATGAAACAAGTATACATCGCAATATTCGTAATCCACAATGTTTTACATACATGTAAAAGGTAAAGGTGTCCCATAACCTATGAGGTCGTAGGGGAGCAAGGCATCAGAGACCTCACTTCTCTAGAAGCCAGCATATTGAGGGCGGCGGCGCCCATCTCCTCTCCCTCGCTGCTTTACCTTCCCTGACCCTAAAGAGACAGGTACCCATTTACAGCAACACATATATGTAAATCAAAGTCCACAATGTTTCACATGCGTGTGGTCTATATTAAAACAGATTTTGTCTTGTCTCTGTGTGTCTCAGCGGTGTCCTTCAACTTTGCTGTGGACCAGTACCATCCTCTCCGATCCTGGCAGGGCATGCGACCACACTCCTGGACCGGTCCCCTGAACCACAGCCTTCACTTAGGTTCGTGGGTCACTTTGTCACTTTGTTGTGTTTTTCAATGAACCACAACCTTCACTTAGGTTCGTGGGTCACTCTGTCACTTTGTTGTGTTTTTCAATGAACCACAGCCTTCACTTAGGTTCATGGGTCACTCTGTCACTTTGTTGTGTTTTTCAATGAACCACAGCCTTCACTTAGGTGTGTGGGTCACTTTGTCACTTTGTTGTGTTTTTCAATGAACCACAGCCTTCACTTAGGTGTGTGGGTCACTTTGTCACTTTGTTGTGTTTTTCAATGAACCACAACCTTCACTTAGGTGTGCTGGTCACTCTGTCACTTTGTTGTGTTTTTCAATGAACCACAGCCTTCACTTAGGTGTGTGGGTCACTTTGTCACTTTGCTTTGTTTTTCAATGAACCACAGCCTTCACTTAGGTGTGTGGGTCACTGTGTTGTGTTTTTCAATGAACCACAGCCTTCACTTAGGTGTGTGGGTCACTTTGTTGTGTTTTTCAATGAACCACAGCCTTCACTTAGGTGTGTGGGTCACTTTGTTGTGTTTTTCAATGAACCACAGCCTTCACTTAGGTGTGTGGGTCACTTTGTTGTGTTTTTCAATGAACCACAGCCTTCACTTAGGTGTGTGGGTCACTTTGTCACTTTGCTTTGTTTTTCAATGAACCACAGCCTTCACTTAGGTGTGTGGGTCACTTTGTTGTGTTTTTCAATGAACCACAGCCTTCACTTAGGTGTGTGGGTCACTTTGTTGTGTTTTTCAATGAACCACAGCCTTCACTTAGGTGTGTGGGTCACTTTGTTGTGTTTTTCAATGAACCACAACCTTCACTTAGGTGTGTGGGTCACTCTGTCACTTTGTTGTGTTTTTCAATGAACCACAGCCTTCACTTAGGTGTGTGGGTCACTTTGTTGTGTTTTTCAATGAACCACAGCCTTCACTTAGGTGTGTGGGTCACTCTGTCACTTTGTTGTGTTTTTCAATGAACCACAGCCTTCACTTAGGTGTGTGGGTCACTTTGTTGTGTTTTTCAATGAACCACAGCCTTCACTTAGGTGTGTGGGTCACTTTGTCACTTTGCTTTGTTTTTCAATGAACCACAGCCTTCACTTAGGTGTGTGGGTCACTCTGTCACTTTGTTGTGTTTTTCAATGAACCACAACCTTCACTTAGGTGTGCTGGTCTCTTTGTCACTTTGCTTTGTTTTTCAATGAACTACAACCTTCACTTAGGTGTGCTGGTCACTTGTCACTTTATTTTTCAATGAACCACAACCTTCACTTAGGTGTGTTGGTCACTTGTCACTTTGCTTTGTTTTTCAATGAACCACAACCTTCACTTAGGTGTGTGGGTCACTTTGTCATTCAATGAACCACAACCTTCACTTAGGTGTGCTGGTCACTTGTCACTTTGTTTTTCAATGAACCACAACCTTCACTTAGGTTCGTTGGTCACTCTGTCACTTTGTTGTGTTTTTCAATGAACCACAGCCTTCACTTAGGTGTGTTGGTCACTTTGCTTTGTTTTTCAATGAACCACAACCTTCACTTAGGTGTGTGGGTCACTCTGTCACTTTGTTGTGTTTTTCAATGAACCACAACCTTCACTTCGGTGTGTTGTTCACTTTGTCACTTTGTTCCTCCTGAACCCCAACCTTCACTTCGGTTCGTTGTTCACTTTGTCACTTTGTTCCTCCTGAACCCCAACCTTCGCTTAGGTGTGTTGGTCACTTGTCACTTTGTTCCTCCTGAACCACAACCTTCGCTTAGGTGTGTTGGTCACTTGTCACTTTGTTTCTCCTGAACCCCAACCTTCGCTTAGGTGTGTTGGTCACTTGTCACTTTGTTTCTCCAGGCTTGAGCATTTGATGATTGAAGCTCGTGTTACTGTGATGAAGAGAGGATGATTGTGTTTGTGTAGTTCTAGCTGTGTCAACTGTGTGAGTATATGTGTGTATGTATGAATGAGTTCATGTGTGTGTGTGAGTGTATGTGTGTGTGTGTGTTCACACATGCATGCTTGGTTTAGATTATGTGTGTGTGGGCACGCGCGCACATGTGTGTGTGGGCACGCGCGGGTGCGCACATGCGCGCACATGCACACATGTGCGTGCGTGTGTGTAGTGTGTTTGGGTGTGTGTGTATGCATATGCATATATAATTATTTGAGATTATGTTTGAGCATGTGTGTGTGTCTGTGCATGCAAGTGTATTGAATTTGTAAGAGAACAATCTGCCAGTTAGCTCCCACTTTTATTCATGAGCATATGTGGGTGGTAGTTCTGTGTACAACAGATGGACAGACCCATCAGGTGAGAGACTATGCAATGTAGAGATCAGTCAGACACATGTGTTTGCATATGTAATGTAGTTTCTCAAGTTCAGAGAGAGAATGAATCATCTGTGTGTGCCAACAGATGTGATCTAGATATTTTTTCATCTGTTTATGTATATTTTCTTTCATTATGAGGATAATGAAATAAGCACTCGTGTGCTGTTTTACATCCATTTCCCTGTGTATGGGGTTTTGTACATTTTGTAATCCGTTCCCACCAGCACAGAATGGCTTACTCATCTGAAAAGTGGAACAGGTTTTAATGTGTATGTAAGGTGTTCTGTGTGCGTTTGCACTCAGAACCTCGGTTTTTAGTCTCATCTGAAGTATTTATATTTTAAGTGTGTGGTTAAAAAAAAAAAATTTTGGAATGTTTTATTTATTCTTTTATATCAAGGATAATGGAATAAGCACTCATGTGCTTTTTTACATCCAGTCCCCATGTGTATGCGGTTTTGTAAATTATGTCATCTGTTCCCACTGGCACACAATGGCCTACTCTTACGAAAAGCGGAACAGGATTTAACGTGTGCGCAAGATGTTCTGCGAGTGTGTGTGTGTCCACACATATGTGTGTGTGTGTGTGTGTGTGCACATTTGTATGTAGTGTTTTTGTGTCCGTGTGTACACATACACGCACTAGATCAATGCAAGCAAAGGCTGCAGTCTTTATTTTTACAAGACACTTTTTCGTCACGTTCATCATCATGCTTACATTTCAGATGGCGTGCCCAACAACGCTTCGTCATTTCGCCCCGAGCGCTCCCAGAATTCACAGTTCTCCTACAACCTGCGGAAGACCTGACGACCAGGCAAGATGTAGGGGGGGGCCTTCCTGTTCAACAAGCATTCGGTGCCAAAACCTGGTAGTGTCTTCTTGCAACTGTGATGGAGATTATTATTCTGATGAGCTGTCTGTGATATGACCCCAAAAATGTGTTTTTTGTACACTGTTATGGGTGAATACATATGTAGGCTACCCAGGTTTTGGTAACTGGACTGTTGGATAACGATGGTTTTAAGAACAACGATTTTTTTATTTCTTCAAGTATTATGATTTAAAAGGCTGTACAGTGATAAGGAAATGAACATCTGGTTGTTTGGGGTGGGTTTTTTTACAGGTCAAGACATGATGGTTTTTTTATTTGTTTTTTTTTTGTTCTTTGGTTAGAGCTCTGATGTTCAGCAATGGTGAGTTTGTGTATATGCAGCCATTTTTGCCCACCGTAAAGGTAGCCACATTCTGACTTTGGGGATAGACATGGAATGATATTATTATATTCAAGTGCCTCTGTAAAGACTGACTTGACTTCTCCCTTAACTCCTGGAGGAGTTGTTGAGCGCTGCTTCAAGTTTTTCAGGTTGTGTTTCGTGGGTGGAAGGGAACCTGGCAGGGTCCAGCCCTCCCTCTCCAGGCTGAAAGCATTGCATCTGAAAAAATCAAATGTTAGACAAAAATCATGATTTGGGGGGTTTGGTTGTTATTTTGTTTGGGTTTGTTTGGGGTTTGTTGGGTTGTTTTGGTTTTTTTTTTTGGGGGGGGGGGGGGGGGGGGTTGTAACATGCAGTGTGGGAAATCAGAATACCAAATGTTGAGCAATATGAAATTTTGAAATATAGACTTATGTCATGAACTTAGCAATATGGCGCTCTGAAATATTGAAGATCTATGTTTTAAACTTCAGTTGACAAGCATGAGACTTCTGGAATATATGTAAGGTGTGCTGATTTATCAAGTTTTGTTATTTTACCAAGCTCATATCTTTTATTGTATTGTATATTTTGTTGATTTGTTTCATCTCCCTTTACTTTATTTATCATGATTAATTTTGTTTCATTTGTATATTTTGCAGTTGAGATGCATTAATTGTGGCACTTGATAATCATCATTTTAATTTTGATATGACCAGCCATGTAGCAACGACTTTTAATGGCATCAGTGGGAGTGTAGTATGCAACCGGTTCTTGCTCATCAGTTCTTTTCATTTTTCACATAGAGAAGTATGTTCATGGATACGCACACAGCTGCTGTGTGTTTTATTCTTTGTTGAAAAAGATGGCTGCCATCACGCTAAGGCATATAGACAAACATGCTGTGATGAATGTTTTGGCAGTATTTACTGTACCACACCATACATCACAAGAAAAAAATTAACGGGTTGCGCTGCTCTTATGGCGATGTGCTTACCCCAGGGAGGGCAGCCTGAATTTCACACAGAAATCGGGCGTGACTGAAAGTGGTATACAAAATTCAAACACAACCACAGCCTGTGCATTGTTTTGTCAGCCAATTAAAGGCAGAAACTTCCAGAAATAGACATGCCCCTTCCTATGGATGCTCGTGGGCGTCTGTTTCTATTTTCACTGATGGAACAATGCATGGGCAGTGATCACAGATGTTAAGTACACCAGCCAAGCTTGAATTTTTTTTGGGAAAAAAGTATTACCATTGAGTTATGTAGCATACCTTAAGTGCCTTGAGCCATGATAAGTACTGAAATATTGTGTATGAGAAGTGCTGCACGTATGATCAAAACTAACTCTTGCCTTCATTACTTTAGGTCAAAATTATCACGTGCTGAGTCAAATTAGAGAAGTGAAAGTTGAAACATGTATAGACTGTGCATCTCCAGAGCAGTTTTACATTTTTCCCCACAAAGAAATGGAAAAAAAGAAACATCAGATGTATAGTAGTAGCAAGATTAACGGGGAGCATTCTTTCTGCGGTTCACTGCTAAGAGAGACCATACTGTATGTCATGTATTGATGTCCATTTGCTGTGGATACTTTGCTTTGTTGTGAAGTGAAGTGAAGTGATAGCGTCGTCTGATTTTGTGATGCCATGAAAGCATAAGTGATTGGGATAACTGTCATAGGATGGGAGGAAAGGGTATAAGTGTTAAGATCATTTTGAGAGGTGGTGGGGTGTGTGTGTGTACGCACATGTGCGTATGTGTGTGCATGTGTGCGTGCATGCATGTGTGTGTTTGCTCACATGTAGCATGTGTGTATATACATATGTATATGTGCATATGTAAAATATGTTTGAAAAGGAACCAAGGTGCCCTTTCTCGTGCAGTTGAAGGCAGCAGACAAAAATAAAATCTTGCCATTTTAGAATATAACCCAGTGGTTGAAAATTACAGGCTTACTTGGTTAGTGTTCATGTGAAACTTTTGGGTTTCATATCATTCAGGAAAGGGTACTGCAGAATTTTTGGTATTCACACATTTACTCATGGGTTTTTTTCAAACATAAGCTTGCCAAGAGCTGTCGTTATTGTTAACATCAATTGGATTCTGGAAGAATCATGAAAGGGTAATATATACATTTAAAAAATTCCGTCCACATGTATATAAGGAAGACTTTAACACTTTTTTTGTAAAAATGTGTGTAGTATTGATTTTTCATGTCTGTGTAATTATCGGAAAAGGGTAACATAAAACTTTTCATGTCTGTGCATGAGTTGTTTGATGTGTGCCGATCATGGTTCTGATGAAATGGAGTGAGCTGTTTGTTCGTGCCTTGTATCGCATGCTCAGTGGAAAAAATTGCAAGTTTCGTGACTGATGTGTGACAGTGGTGTGCTGAGGGTCACTGTGTGCACAACACCATCACTTTTATTGTTGTTTTCACTGCCATGTTACAAGTGCTGCCTGCCTGTTTGAAACAGAAAAAAAAGAAGATATAATTATCACATTAAAAAAAATTAATTTTCAAAAAATGCTGCTGTTGGAGGAGTGGATTCTTATTGTTTTGTGGTGGTTTGGTTGTGATAGGATCTCACTTCAGCACTGAAACATGAACTCTTTCTGTACTATGATAGTGTACCTGATGCTTACCTCTGTTGGCGACTACGATACACTACAGCATACCGTGACTTTAACAATTTGTAGCGCATGTCACGAGTCACAGGGTACCTGCAAAACCAAAGGATACAGTTGTATTCTAGAATCACCTGAGAGTGCAAAATGTTCACTGTAGCACTCATACATGAACTCTTTCTGTACTATGATACGCCGTAGTGCACCTGATACTTGACTCTGTTGGTGACAAAGATACATTATAGCGTACTGCAACTTCAACCATTTGTAGCATATATCACAAGTCACAGGGTTCATGCAAAACCAAAGGATACAGTGTATTCTGGAGTCACTGAAGATAACACACGTACTGTTAGACTGGCTGTGAAACCCTTTGTTTCAGAACTGTACTCAGAGAGTGAATGGGACTATCAGCATGATGACATCTGCTGTGGCCATGTGTCAGTTTATATGTGCTTCTGACTTGATTATTCCACTGTGAATATCCACTGGACTTGGATAGCATCAGTACTGACTGTACTTCCCTGGCCTCGATCCTGTCAAGTAGACTAATAGGTTAACGTATTTTAAACATTACAGGCTAACAGAATTTAAACAAAACTGGTTAACAGAATTTCAATATAACAGGTTATCAGAATTTCAACAAAAAAAACATGAACAGAATTTCAACACAGGTTGACAGAATTCCAACATTACAGGTTAACAGAATTTCAACATTACAGGTTAACAGACTTTAAACATTTCAGGTTAACAGACTTTAAACATAACCAGTAACCAGACTTTAAACATTACATGTTAACAGGCTTTAAGCATACAACAACCCCCTGGGCTGTCAAATTGGCAAGCACAAAGCTCTGATCACTGGGGCCCCCAATTAACATAATATATCTGATCTTTGGCTAATTTGTACCTACGGTCAATGTTAGGTAGGAAAGGTTCATGAATAAACCAGTGCATGGCATTTAGAAAGTGCTTGGGGGGCTGAATGACAACTGTTTGGATAATTATGATCATTAATTAATATTATTGTATGGTGGTCATACACTATAGATTTAGATGTTTAACTCATTCACCCTCGCTGTCTCTCTCTGTGTCTCTCTGCCTCTGTCTGTCTGTCCGTCCATCTCACCTTTTCTCTCTCTTTCTCTCTCTCTTACTCTCGCTCTCATCTCTCTCTGTCTGTCTCTCTTTCTCTCTCTGTCTGTCTCTCTCTCTCCTTCTCTCTCTCTTTCAATGTTCTCTTGCTGTCTCTGTCTCTGCCCCTCGTCTGTTTTTATTGGAGAAAGAGGGGAAAGTGTTGAAAGTTATGATTTGTACGTGACCTTTCTCTGCAATGTTGAAAATGCACCAGGTTTTCAAAGTCTTCATTATCTATGCATTTATTCATTTATGGCTTTATGATTCAGTCTTTCTGAGTTATAAATTGATTTGATCTATCTGTTGAAATGTTTGTTTTTTCCATTCGTGCATTTCCTTGTTTCTTTATTTATTCCTGTTACTTCAGCATTTAGCAAGTAAGCAACTGATTTGATAATATACACCTCTATTTTTTCCCCTCCCCCCCAAAAAAAAAAAGTGCATGGAGAGAGAGAGAGAGATGCACTTTCATTTCAAATTTTAGAACATTATAACTTAATCTCATTCGTACAGTTTCAATTTCTGAACAGTAATTTTTAAGTTCATACACCAACAGTTTAAAACTCTTTGGACCCCGCACGACAGCATTTGTCAGGGTCTCAGGAGGTGCTGTCTGATCGGTCCATGACGAAGAAGAAGAAAACCCTTACAATCATGTGCATTATTGCCATATTTTAAAGAATTCTTTTCTTAGACATAAGGTAGTACTGTTTGAGTGTTAGAACAGACAGCAGTCTCAGATTTGGTTCCTTGACATCAGAATCTGGCTAGCTAGCTTACAGCGGGTAAAGGCAGTGGTGTATACAAAATCTCGCCATTTGTGAACCTCGAAGCTTTAGCCGAGGAACGAAATAGAGAAAAAAAGAAAGATTCAGTATGAACATGAACAATGATTTGTCCAGTGCGTTTGGCATGACTTTATTATGGACCTGTGCCTCTGGTTTGTCCACATTGTTCCTGTGCACAGTAGCATGTAATTCATCGTGTCCTTGCAACAGCCAGGGGTTTTATTTTGTTTTTTGAGTGCACGTACACACACACACACACTACCACCACCAACCACCACCACCAACACACACACACACACACACACACACACACACACACACACACACACACATGCATAGAATCTCTCTCAACACTTACACACACACACTCTCTCAGTGACTGTCTCTCTTTCTCTCTGTCTCCGTTTGTCTCTGTCTGTCTGTCTCTCTCTCTCTCTCTCTCTCTCTCTCTCACACACACACACACACACACACACACTCAACAATCACATTATTTTGAAACTCTGTAATTACATCTACAAAGCATATCTAATCAGGAAAGATGCACTTGAATGTGGAACTGTGTAACTGTATGTACATTGTTATGCCATTGTGAACTCCATTTGTATGGGTCCGTGGCCTAACAAATAAATCATTTGACTTTGACTCACACACACACACACACACACCACCACCACCACCACCACCACCACCAAACCACAACTACTGGCTTCTAGTGAGATCAAAGAGGGTTTGTTGACTTTGATTCATTAGGCTATCTGCTGCTTTAGCTCTTTCAGGTCTGAAAAGAAAAAGAGCAGTTTTCAGTGGCACACAAAGAACTGTACCTGAATACCCTTTGTATTCTCTGTGTATGTGTGTGTGAGAGAGAGGACACACACAGAACACCACATACACAGAACACACACATGCACCCACGCACTAACACACACACATTAAAAAAAAACAACAGCACACATTATAAACTACCATTCTTTTCTCTTTTTTTTTCATGGGGATGTTTTTACTTTTCCTTTTCACTAGTATATTTTTAGACTAAAACAGTTTTGTTGACCATGATTCATGATCAGCTGCTTTCACTTCTTTCAAGTCTTAAAAATACTACAACGAAGAAGTAAAAAGAGGTTCTTTCATGCGTAATAGAGGAAAAGGGCCATTCTATTGGTACACTATGGAGTGTGTCTAAATACACTTTAGTATTCAGCGCCTACTCTTGAACTTTTAGCACCGTAGTCACGAGACGTGGGTATAACCGTGCTTATAGTAATGATATATCATGGCATGGGAACAATAATTTTTATGAATAGTACTGTCAACACAGAAATTACGATTGCCCACCCCAGATCTATTGGGTAACACACCAATTACGCGCGTCTAGTGAGAGCAGAAGAGAGTTTGTAGATCCTAGATTCATTAGCTATCCTGCCCCACATCCACAAAAGAATCAAAAGCGAGTGCTGTGTATAGACCTGAATGGTACTGAATACCTGTGTGCGTGCGTGCATGTTGTGTGTCTGTCAATGTCTGTAGTGTATGTACACACCACACGCGCATCATTGCGATGCACTCACAGCGCAGCCACGCCACTTGCCACAGGTCACACACCTTAATAAGGAGTGGAAAGGTGAGATAAAGAGGCGGGTCTGCATGCTTGCAGGCTTGTTTACCTGCGCCTGCTATAGCCAGGCCGCACCTCTAGCCTACAGTAAGAAAGCCAAACCATCACACATTAACAAAAAGGCTGCTGACTGAAACACGTACTACTCACGTACGCACAGAGAGAGAGAGAGAGAGAGAGACGGAGGCGAGAGTAAGAGAAAGAGAGAGACAGACAGAGACAGAGTGAAAGCACTACAGTGTCAGCACATCCGTTTAGTTTAAAACAGCCCAGATAGACCTACGCGAAAGGTCACACACACACTACACTACACTACACACACACTACTACTACACTAGGCCTACACACACACACACTACTACACTACACACACACACTACTACACTACACACACACACTACTACTACTACTACACTACACACGCACACACACACACACACACACACACACACACACACACACAGGGCTCTGTCTGTACTGATCACCCCACTGAAGTCGAGGTCTCTGGGATGAATAGAAATTGCACATGACCTGGTTGGAGTGCTGTTTTAGTAAAAACTCCTTGACCAGTTCTTAGGATAGAGGCAGTGCACTGAAGTTTTCAGGCACATGACTTCGAATGACTACTCCCTCTCTCTTAACTCCTTGAGGAGTCAGATCTTAGGGTAGGCCTAGTAGTGCGTTGGAGTTTTCAGTCAGACAGTGTGGAGCCCATCCCTCTTGTCTTTGCATTTTTTTGGAGGGGTGGGGGTGGGGACTGTGTTTGTAGATAGAAGGCAGTTTCGTAATATGTTGATTGGTACAAAGTCACATTGGTTACAGACAGAAAAATCTAGAACATCGTGTTGGTTGTTTTTTTGTTTGTTTTTCTTTTAATCATTCCTGTTATCTGGGAGAGACCAAATAAGCGAATTTCTCTTGATTGATTGAGCTGTGTGTGTGTGTGTGTGTGTGTGTGAGAGAGAGAGAGAGAGAGAGAGAGAGAGAGAGAGAGAGAATTGGAACTCCAACTCAAAGATCTATTCACAAAAAGGCCATTGGTCCATACACAAAGCCGAACTGCTTAGTATTTTAGTGAGGAAAATAAGGAAGCAAAAAAAAAAAAAAAAAACCACCAAAAAAAACCAACCACCCACCAAAAATGTAATTTATTGTATAACCACAACCTCCACAATAAAAATCAGTTACCAAAAATATGACTTAAGAAACTAAGATATCTCTTATGCTAAAGGCTGTACACAAATATAAATAAAGCAAGGCTGCCCACAAGAGAGAGAGAGAGAGAGAGAGGAGGGGGGGGGGGAGGAGAGAGAGAGAGAGAGAGAGACTATCTGGCCCCTATAAACAGGAGATAATCATACATAATACAAAGTGAACACTTCAGACGATGTACAAGTATTTTTGCCTGTACACACATAATGCCACTTG
>CM054134.1:69197025-69209525 GCA_028751875.1 Rapana venosa | reverse complement strand
TCATCATCATGATCATCATCATCATCATCATTCTTCTTATTATTATCTAGTAGTAGTAGTAGCAGCAGTAGTAATAGTACTAGCAGCAGTAGCAGCAGCAGTAGTAGTAGTAGCAGCAGCAGCAGCAGCAGCCAGCAGCAGCAGCAGCAGCAGCAGCAGCAGTAGGAGGAGGAGGAGCAGCAGCAGCACCAGCACCAGCACCAGCAGCAGAAGCAGCAGCAGCAGTAATAGTAGTAGTAGTAGCAGCAGCAGCAGCAGCAGCAGCAGCAGCAGCAGCAGCAGCAGCAGCAGCAGCAGAGTAGTAGTAGTAGTAGCAGCACAGCAGCAGCAGCAGCAATCAGCAGCAGCAGCAGTAGTAGTAGTAGTAGCAGCAGCAGCAGCAGCAGCAGCAGCAGCAGCAGTAGTAGTAGTAGTAGTAGTAGTAGTAGTAGTAGTAGTAGTAGTAGTAGCAGCAGCAGCAGCAGCAGCAGCAGGAGTAGAAGTAGTAGTAGTAGTAGTAGTAGTAGTAGTAGCAGTAGTAGTAGCAGCAGCAGTAGTAGTAGTAGTAGTTAGCAGTAGCAGCAGTAGCAGTAATAGTCGTAGTGGTAGCAGTAGTAGTAGTAGTAGTAGTAGCAGCAGCAGCAGCAATAGCAGCAGCAACAGCAGCAGTAGTAGTAGTAGTAGTAGTAGTAGTAGTAGTAGTAGCAGCAGCAGTAGCAGCAGCAGCATCAGTAGTAGTAGTATGGGCATTTCTTGAGCTCTTTCCTTCCCCTTTATAGAGATAGCACAAAGTGCTTTACATTAAAGAACAAAAGTGTTCGCACACACGCACGCGCACACAATGAGAAGGGGCTATAAACCCAGGTCCCATGTGCGAGCACACTCAGAATATCTTGCACGCACGTTAAAACCTGTACCGCTTTTGAGAAGATCAGGCCATTGTGTGACAGTTGGAAAGGATGACAAAATTTACAAAACTGTTCGCACACAGAGACAGAATGTTTAAAAAAAAGCACATATACTTATTCGTTATCCTTAAGAAAGGATTTTGAAAACACACACACACACACACACACACACCACACACACACACACACACACACACTCTCTCTCTCTCTCTGTGTGTTCATAAGAGTATTTCATGTCATGTGGGAAAGATATTGGAAAAAGCAGAGGACTGTGTTTTTCTAAAAGTAAGTAAATGTGTTTTCAACTCTTTTTCCGACATTCTTGCATGTTTTGTCTATGTAGCTCCAGAACGATCAGTGATATATAATGAAACAATATGGCAGGATTCGAAACTCTCGAGAATTATATGACAGAAATCATGAATATGTATCCTGATCTCCCTGGTTGTTATGTGGAGATTTGAATGCCCGCACTGGTAATCTTTCTGATGTTGCCACAGACTATGACGACAGTCACATTCAACTATTTGCTGATTTAAATGGAGTTGTCTGACAATACCACACTGGTTAGCCGTAAATCAAAAGACGGAAGTGTAAATAATTTTGGTAAAAAGTTGTTGGAATTGTGTAAGGAAATTTGACTTAGTTATCGTCAATGGCAGATCACAGGGTGGATAAAGAAGGGGAAATAACCTGCATTGCTAACAGTGGCAAGAGTATTGTTGACTATTTTATTTGTTCATTTTCCTTGTTTGAATTTGTCGATGACATGTTTGTTGCAAGTAGATGTGAATCAGATCATTTTCCAATTGTCATTTCTTTTTCCATAGAGTCTTATGAAGAAACATGTGAGGAAGACATAGAGTTAGAGGAAATATCAAAATACGTGTGGAAAGATGACAGTGCCGGTTTATTTCAAAGTAATCTCCTTGACAGTGTACAGATTGTGTTTGAACATTTTACTGCAGCTCTCTGTAGAAATATTGATGAAGCATGCGAAGTTTATATCTCTTTTATACAGAGTGCTGCAGAAACAATGAAATTCAGGCAGAAGAAAAACATTAAAGCTCACTCTCAGCCACCATGGTGGGATAATGATTGTGAAGAAAGTAAACAAGTTAAATATGACTTACTGAAGAGTTTTAGACACACAAACTCTCAGGGAGATTTAGATGCTTTTATACGTCAAAAGAAAAGTTTCAAATCCTTGTGTAAGAGAAAACAAGTTGAACATAACAACACAATTTTAAAGGATCTGAATGACTTATGCAGGAATAAGAACTCAAAACCCTTTTGGAAAAAAATGAAAGCACTGACACTTTGAAACCAAGTAAAAACAAATAAAATCACCACGCTCATGGTAAATTTTTAAGTACTGTTTTTCTTTAAACACACTCAAATGATACTGTTTTACTAAAAAATTTGAAAAAGCGAAAAAACATGACCCAAATAAAAAAATTTGGGTTTTTGGTTCACAATTGGGATGAACACTGAGGTAAATTTTTAACAGCCTTAAAAAAAACTGAAGAGGGTAAGGCTTTGGTCCTGTGGTTGATGCAATTTTTTCCCAGATCCCAAAAGACATTCTGTCAATTTTTATTCCCTTTTTTAACACAGGGTTTTCAAGGAACATACCCAGAAAGCGGGGAACATGCTGTGATTTTTCCCCTGCAAAAAAAAAAGGTAGAACTGCACTGTGAAATTAAGGGTATTTCATTTTTAAAACAAAATTTGGAAAACGTATTTCAATTTGAATGAAAATGACAAAGTTTCGTGAAAGGCACACTTAATTCCGAGGCACAGGTGGTTTTTCGCAAAGGTTACGCCCCATCATCACATTTTTCCCCTTCAGTTTTTAGAAAAAGTTCAAACCAAAGAAAGGTGGAGGTTTTAAACTTTTTTTTTGATTTTTTTTTTTCCAAAGCATTTGACAGTGTGACAGAATAAAACTTTTTATTTCTGCGCTGCAAAAAGGAATCCATATAAAATTTTTCAGACGCTGCAAAGCAGTACAAAATGTGGGGCACCCGTAGTCGGGGCTCACATTACGAATTTTTTGATTGTTTTTTTTGGTGCAGACAAGGTTGTATTTTGAGTCCACAATATTTTCGATTTTATTTCTGAACTAGAATAATCTCAGGACAATACTCGGGGCCAGAGTATTTCTGAGCCCTGGGCATACTTTTACTTTAACAGATAAAAATGCTTTAGTTTCAGTTTCGTTGTAGATGCAAAAAAAAAACAATTTTTTGGAAATTATTGAAGAAAGGGGATTTTCGTAAATAGGACAAAACAAATATCTTTTTTTAAAAAGGGGGGAAAATTACTAAGAAGCTAAAAAAAGGGTGTTTTTTAGGAAGCAGATACTAGAATCTTTTAAAAATTACTGGGTGGGGTTTTTTTGGTTTAAAACATTGAATGGTCAAAATTTTCGAAAATCTTGGAAAAGCTTTGAAAGCTTTGCGGAAAAAAAAATTTTGTACTTCGGGTTTAAAAGAATTTTCCCCCTGTAAACATTTTTTTAATATTTTTGTACAAAATGAAACCAATCCTCCCTGGTTTAAAATTTTGGGGGTTTCCGCAGTATCATGAAAAAGAAAAAAAACAGGAAAAAATTTGCAAAATGGTCCTGGGGTTGGCAAGTGTTAAAAAATAATATTGCCGGGCGATTGGGTAGATATCCCAAATTTTTGTTGACACTTTTCCCCAGAGAATCAAATACTGGCTAAAAATTTTGGTTATCCTGATCATAAAAAACCAACAATGCTACAATTGTTTTAGACAGGAGAAGCAGGGAAAATAAATTGGGTAAAAACATGTTAGAAAAAATTTTTGCACCCAGGATTTGGTTATGTTTGGCAATGCAAAATTTTGGAAAATTTTCTCCTTCAGAAAGAATTCCAAAAAACGAATACAAAAGTGTACCAACAAAAATGGCATGACTCTCTATCGAAAATAAACCCGACACTTTGATTATCACCCCCATTATTTGTAGAGCAAAAAAAAGTATGTGAAGTAGAATTTTAGAATACGTAGAGGTTATGTTTACTGAGGGCAAACAGATTTCCTTTAAACGGAATTTTACTTATGGGAAACCGATTTTGATCCATTCTGCCTTATTTTGGATGGGCCCAAAAATTTAAATGTTTGTCACTTTTTACTTGTAGCCAAAAAAGCTGTATTGCGAAAAAAATATTTCCTTTGAATTAAGATTTCCTCGAATCTGAAAGGCAGCTTCTTTGTAGAACACAAACCTAGTTTTATGTTTAAAGTTGGTTACTACTAAAGTTTAGATATCAGAAATAAAGGGTTCACCTTTCATAAAGATATGATTAACTTTTGTTCCCCATGGGCCATAGGCCTGCAAAAACTGAAAAAAAAATTATTTTTATTTTTATTGTTTTTTATTGTACAACACTCCACACACACACACACACACACACACACCCCCACACACAAACACAAACAACACACACACAACACGGTACACGCCCCCACAATTCACGCACTGATCGGTTTTTTTTGGGGGTAAAAAAATGAATTTGTGTCAAAGAAAGAGACATCGGGTGTAGCTTTTATCATTTAATGGGAGCTTCAGGCAAGAACAAAAAACTTTTTTACTTTAAAAAGAGAAATCTCCCCACACGCAGCTGTAGTGTTGTTTGGTGTTGTTGGTTTTTGGGGTGGTGGTGGGGGGTGGTGGTGCAGGTGGTGTTGTGTGGGTGTGGGGTGGGTGTGGGGCGCGCGCGCTGTTTCTCAGTGTGTTTGTGTGTGTTTGTTTTTGTGTGTTGTGGGGGGGTGTGCTCTCTCTTTTTTCAGTGTGTTTTTGTGTGTGTGATATGATATTTGCATAAATTTTTTAGCCCCCCAGTAAGTCAGTCTCTTTTTCATATTTAAACAATCCTTTTGAAAGAATCATTTTTCCAACCCCGCAAATAAACAATGTAGGTACACACACACACACACACCACACACCCACACAACCAAAAACACACACACACAACACACAATACACAGACACACCACTCACCCCCAAAAAGGGGCACGCGCGCGCGTGTGTTGGGGGGGGGGGGGGGGGGTGGCTTACAAAGAGGACTTGGGTATAGGAAGTGTCTATCTTCTTTGTATTGTTTTTGCCTTGTCTCACAACTATTTCGCAAGTCTGTCTATGGAGTGGGCACTATGTGCATTGCATTTCCGTGGCACTGCTTCAGTTATTGTCACTCTGCCCTGTACCATGTATCCTTTACCTTCACCTTATTTTTTATTTATCTTATTTTATTTTATTCTTTTATATCGAGGATAATGGAATAAGCACTTACGTGCTTTTTTACATCCAGTTCCTGTGTGTATGCGGTTTCGTGAATTTTGTCATCTGTTCCCACCGGCACACAGTGGCCTACACTTACGAAAAGCGGAACAGGATTTAACGTGTGCGCAAGATGTTCTGCGTGCGTTCGCACACGGGGCCTCGGTTTATAGTCTCATCCGAAGGACTTTTGGGGAGAGCGGAGTCTGCACTGATGTTAACTCCAGGGGAAAATATCCCCTTGAACGGGAATCGAACCCGGGTCTTTCAGATTGCGAGCGCAATGTTCTAACCACTAGGCTATCCCGTCCCCCACCTTCACTTATCCCGAAGTCTAGTAGACCCTTGGGGCACCGTTGGAGATTTTTGCAACCACCTTCCTCCATCCTATCAGCGGTTATTTATCACATATTGTATTGTCTGTAGAAATTCCATATCTACATTGTCCTTGGCGTACTTTGAAACTGGTCAGGGACATTATCAAGATTTCAACTTTTCGTCAGAGAAGAAAAACACCATAATTATTATGGAAGCCAATTGTGTTTTCTTCAACTGGAGAGTGCACAAGATATGAAATGACCTTGAGAGTGTTGACGCGAGTCATGTACATTATAGGCATACTTATAAGATAAGTAACTGATGACTTGACACTCTTTATGAGAGATGCAGAGACCAGACTGGAGTGTCTTTGTATTCATTGTGTACACATGTAATGCTATCTGCCACGTCTACAGATTACAACAACAACAAAATCTGAAGTAAAGATCGAGTGTCCTTTAGATAAAGGGAGTGTTTGTACAGAGGATTTCTTTTCCTGGTTTATATAACGCAGTTCCCACATTATTTCTTCTCTGCCTACAGTTCACTCAGTATTGAGTTTCCTTCTGCTTTTCTTTCTTTTCTTTTTTAAAACTCTCTCTCTCTCTCTGTCTCTCTCTCTCTCTGTCTCTCTCTCTCTCTCTCTTTTCTCTCTCTCTCTCTCCCCTCTTCTCTCTCTCTCTCTCTCTCTCACGTGGGCTGGATGTTAAAAGAAAAAGAAGTCTTGTGCTTATTCTATTACCCTCAGAAAATAACATTTCGCTATTGTTATCGTTATCTCACCTGATTTTCCTTTATCATTGATCCTTCTTCTTCCCCCCCCCCCCCCCCCCTTCCTCTTCTTTCTTCTCCTCCTTCAGTCATTGTAACTGTAAACTAAACTTACTAAAAAAAAAAGGTCTTCTTTATTTCCGGATTTTGGTCTCATTTTCCTATTCTATTTCTTTCTTCCATTTTCCTGTTCTATTTCTTTCTTCCATTTTCCTGTTCTATTTCTTTCTTCCATTTTCCTGTTCTATCACCCCCCCCCCCCCTCCTTCTTTCCTTTCTTTCTCTAAAGTGGTTGGGTGTCTTGTCTACAAGTATGTGACAGAAGTCTGAAGGGGATGCCTGATTCAACCTGTAAATGGCATTCCTCGATCATTGGTGGTCAGTTAGGCCTAGTCATTTCGCTGCTGGCACAGACTGACAACGCTACTACACTGACTGGTGCCAGTCTACTTAAGCAGCGTCGAGCGTGGTTACCAGTTGGATGGGTGACCGTTTGCGCGCCTTGGCTTCAGTACAGTTCCCCCAGTTCACCCAGCTGTAAATGGGTACCTGCCCTCTTTAGGGTCAGGGAAGGTAAAGCAGCGAGGGAGAGGAGATGGGCGCCGCCCTCAATATGCTGGCCCAAGAGAAGTGAGGTCTCTGACGCCTCGCTCCCCTACGACCTTATAGGTTATGGGACTCCTTTACCGTTACCTTTTAAGAGGGTGGGCTGGACTAAAAGCCTTGAACCCTTTAGCACACAAACTGACCGAGGGATATAGGCCCTAGAACAGTGTAGCAGAGGAGGACATTGATTGTTATGAACTAGGCCTACTCTGTCCTCGAAGTTAGACCTGACTCCTGACAGGGAGTGTCTTGGTTTGTTCTCCAGTATCTGTCTCAGCCAGGCTGTAGTCAAACACACACACACACACACACACACACACATACACACACACATGCATTCCACACACACATGCATTTCACACACACACACACACACACACACACACACACACACACACACACACACACACACACATGCATTCCACACACACACACATGCATTCCACACACACACACACATGCATTTCACACACACACACACACACACACACACACACACACACACACACAACACACACACAACACACACACACACACGCACAGTGTTCTCCACTCTCGCCAAAAAGTCCTTCGGATGAGACTATAAACCGAGGCCCCGTGTGCGAACGCACGCAGAACATCTTGCGAATAAGTTAAATCCTGTTCCGCTTTTCGTAAGAGTAGGCCATTGTGTGCCGGTGGGAACAGATGACAGAATTTACAAAACCGCATACACACGGGGACTGGATGTAAAAAAGCACATATGTGCTTATTCCATTATCCTCGGTATAAAAGATTTTTTTTAAAAACATACACACACATGCATTCCACACACACATGTTCCACATACACACTCACACACACATGTTCTACATACACACACATGCATTTCACACACACACACACACACACACACACACACACACACACACACACACACACACACACACACACACACACACACACACACACACACAGGGCAAGGCAAAAACAAACCAAAAGCAAAACCAAAACTCGAAATAAATGAGTTCTGAACAAACACTTTGAGCTGCTGTGCTTTTCGCCCTACTGACTTACAGATCTATTTGCATTTGCCTCTCAAGAGGTACACAAAACACGAGGTAGTTAGAAAAGTCAACCAATAAATCCCCACACTTCTTTCTCCTCCCCCCCCCCCCCCCCCCCTCCCCCGGCTATGCGAGGAATTTGTGGCTGTTCCTTAACAACAACAAACCCCAGTGTGTCTTTACTCTGCCGTCAAGATGAGTAGAAACACGACATCCCTCAATCCTCCTCTCTGTCCACACACAACACCCCTAGTGCGCACGTATGCACACGCGCACTCGCACATATATATCTATCTAATTATACACATGCACACACACCCGCATTTCACACATGCGCTGGACACACACACACACACACACACGCACGCACGCACACTTAGCCTACACGCACACACACATAGCCCCCCCCCCCCCCCCCCACACACACACACACACACACATACACTGCATACACACACAGCAAAAACCAAACCAAATCGGGGGAAAAAAAGTCAAAATAAATCAGTTCTGTACGAACACTATAGACCTAGTCCTCGTCTAGCAGGCCTAGACCTAGGCCTATCTGTGTACGCGTGCAATCAAGCACGCACTGGCCACGAATGTACTCGTGATTGTGTCCCCCCCCCCTCCCCCTTTCACCAACACACTCCCAGTAGCCTAGAACTAGTGTGAACACACACACACACACACACACACATGCGCACGTTATTAAGATAAAAGACAAAAGACAATCCAAAGGCAATCTCTGACTCTGACTCTAACGGGGGTCGATGCCACAGAGATATCGACTTTGTGAGAGGGGTCAACACACAAGCACGGCAACTGCATAATAAGGTCAAGGCCATGCAAATGGCGTTTTCATGATTCTTGTTTTTGTTGTTGTTGTTGCTGTTCGTGTCTTATTTGTAGTTAGGTTTTACGCTGGTCAGTTATTGGTTGGTTGGTTGGTTGTTGGTTGTTTGGTTGTGTTGTTGTGTGGTTGGTGGTGTGTGTGTGGCTGTGTGTGTGTGTGTGTGGAGCTCGCGCCACTCGCGCTGGCATGTGTGTGTGTGTGTGTGTGTGTGTGTGTGTGTGTGTGTTTCATTCTAAGGTCTTCACTCAGTAATCTATGACGAGAAGTGTGTGTGTGTATGTGTGTGTGTGTGTGTGATTCTTGTCTACTGCGAGTGTGAAATTAGACGTGCACAGAGAGAGAGGGGGAGAGAGAGAGAAGTGCATGCATGATGTGTGTACAGTGCTTGCATGATGTGTGTGTGTGTGTGTGTGTGTGTGCGTGCTGTGCGGTGTGTGTGTGTATGTGTGTGTATGTGTGGCGCGCGCGCTAGGGGTGGGGGTGGGGGGTCCAGAAATATATTTCAAGGCTAGGCCGAATCCACAGCCAGGTCATACTGTCAATGTCTTTTTTTCTAAATCAGAAAAAAAACAACCAACCACTCCGGTTATCTAGCCATTCCCCTCCCGTGTGACAAAACGCTTCTGTGAGAATGCAGTCCAACGAGTAGGTACAAAAATCGACACTTGTTTTCAGTGTGTTCTTTCTTTGTTTTGTTGTTGTTTTTTTTGGTTTTAGCTGAAAATGCCGATAGCACTAGAAGGTTGTAAGCTGTTAACAAGACGTGAGGAGTACAAGGAAGCTTGTGTGTGTGTGTGTGTGTGTGTGTGTTAGGCCTATGTGTGTGTGCGTGTGTAGGGCCTATGTGTGTGTGTGAGAGGGAGACTGAGACATGGATTATAGGCCTAGGCTAGTCGCCAGAAAATAGCCAAAGCAGGAAGATCCTAGGTTCTTTCACTCTCTGTGTGTCTATCAGTATCACTTTTGTGTGTGCGCGCGCGTGCGTGCGCGTGTGTGTGTATGTGTGTGTGTGTTTTGACTTAGCCGATTCGTTGGGTTTTTTCCCTTAAAAGACAGAATAAAAATAACCAAACCAGGAAGATAGTGACTGGATTTGAACTCTTCCCCCCCCCCCCCCCCCCCCCAATATCTGTTTCTCTTACTCTTTCTAGACCCCACCCTCCCCTATTTTTGCATATGCTGAAAACAGTGTGTGTGTGTGTGTGTGTGTTTTGTGTGTGTGTGGTGTGTGTGTGTGGTGGTGTGTGTGTGGTAAGTATGCGTGTCTGGGCGAGTGTACCACTATGAGTAGGCTATGTATGCGTACGCGCCTATGCGGGCGGTTATTTTGCCTCTGCGTGCAGCCCGCATGCGACAGCACACAAATACAAAATAACACGCCCTATACTATCTGAATGCGGGTGGGAGAATATGATGCTAGGACTATCGTTATTCGTAATTATCTTCTTCTTCTTCTTCTTCTTCTTCTTCTTCTTCTTCTTCTTCTTCTTCTTCTTCTTCTTCTTCTTCTATTTCCTCTGCAATGCGTGGCAATTCTTCTTCTCCTTCTTTGCAATGCATCACAATTCTTCTTCTCCTTCTCCTTCTTAGAAATGTGTTGCAATTCTTCTTCTCCTTTTTAGAAATGTGTTGCAATTCTTCTTCTCCTTCTTAGAAATGTGTTAAATTCTTCTTCTCCTTCTTAGAAATGTGTCAATTCTTCTTCTCCTTCTTAGAAATGTGTCGCAATTCTTCTTCTCCTTCTTAGAAATGTGTCGCAATTCTTCTTCTCCTTCTTAGAAATGTGTCGCAATTCTTCTTCTCCTTCTTAGAAATGTGTCGCAATTCTTCTTCTCCTTCTTAGAAATGTGTCGCAATTCTTCTTCTCCTTCTTAGAAATGTGTTGCAATTCTTCTTCTTCTCAGTTCTTCTTCCCCAACTACTTTTTTTTCTTCTTTCTTTTCCTTCTTCTTCTTTGCAATTTGTCGCAGTTCTTCTTCTTCTTCTTCTTCTGCTGCTGCTGCTGCTGCTGCTGCTACTGCTGCAGTTCTTCATAACTGCTCTGGGAGTTAAAGGGAAACTGCGTGAAATGTTGTTAACCATTACTCCTCCATTTATCAACTATCACTTTTATGCAGATGACTCTCAGATTCAAAGTAATGTTACACCTGAAAATCTGCCTTCTCTCTTGACAAAGATGGCCTACTGCTTTCAAGATATCCAAAACTGGATGATACAAAAAAAGTTACACTTAAACGCAGATAAAACCGAAGCCATGCTTGTAGGGACCAAACACAAACACTCTTCCATTACAACAACTTCAATAGAACTCGGCAATACATCGGTCCCTCTGACCACTGCTGTGAAGTATCTAGGAGTTGTTATCGACAACTCACTCTCTATGCAAAAATTCATCACCCAGACCTGCCAGTCGTGCTACTATCAATTACGGCGTATCAGTGCAATTCGAAAGTACCTGTCCACTGATGCAACATCCAAACTTGTTGCGTCTCTCATTCTCTCACGTCTGGACTATTGCAATTCTCTTTTAGCTGGTCTGCCAGCAACATCTATCCACTTCCTTCAACGTATACAAAACTCTGCAGCTCGCGTAGTCCTCAGAAAGAAAAAATCTGAACACATTACTCATCTCTTGCGATCTCTCCACTGGTTGCCTGTGCCACAGAGAGTAAACTATAAGATCAGTACCCTCTGTTACAAATGTCTCCACCAAACAGCACCCTCCTACCTCTGTGAATGTCTTCACCTGTACACTCCTTCTCGTTCCCTCCGCTCTGCTGCAGATACCTTGTGCTTACGAATACCTAGATTCAACCAGTCCCCCCCGTTGGTCGTCGCTCTTTCTCTATTTCTGGTCCATCCATCTGGAACAACCTTCCTCTCTCTCTTCGACAGAGGCCTACATATGACACATATAAATCCAGCCTCAAGACATATTTGTTTCAAACATAACTTTTTCCCTCTTTCATCTCAAAACTGCCCCTGCCTTCAACAGCCCAAATCCCATTACCCTGCCAAAGCCTACAATCTGTGTGCGTGTGTGTGTGTGTGTGTGCATTTGAATTTTGTTTAAGCTTTTGATAGTTATTGGCTGCATGACTCTGTAAGAATATGTTGAATGCAAGCGCTCTGATTTGTCCTTGCAAGATATAGGGCTATACAAATTTCATTTATTATTATTTATTATTATTATTTATGTTGGTTGCCTGCCAGAGCATGAGTCTGTATAATATTCAAGAGTTTTAAGCCTGTCCATTCTGCAATGCCCTTCGTCCACCGTTCACTGCCTTGTTGTTAGGGGGGAAAAGTTATTAATTAAGTGCTCCCTGTGTTGTTTGTGTTGCATTGTATTATATTGTATTGAGTTGTGTTATGTTGTATTGTGTTGTGTTGTAGTGTTTCGTATTGTTGTATTGCATTGTATGGCATTTTGGAGTGTATACCACTTTCTTCTTCTTCTCTTCTTCTTCTCTTCTCTCTTCTTTCTTCTTCTTCTCTTCTTCTTCTTCTTCTTCTTCCTCTCTTCTTCTTCTTTTATTTCGAGGATCATGGAATAAGAACTCATGTGCTTTTCTTACATCCAATCCCCGTGTGTATGCAGTTTTGTAAATTTTGTCGTCCGTCCCCACCGGCACACAATGGCCTCCTCTTCCGAAAAGCGGAACGGGTTTTAACGCGTGCGCAAGATGTTCTGCGTGCGTTCGCGCACA
>CM054134.1:69184525-69189525 GCA_028751875.1 Rapana venosa | reverse complement strand
ATCGCATAGTATAGTATAGTATAGTATAGCATCGCATAGTATAGTATGGTATAGCATCGCATAGTATAGTATAGTATAGGATAGTATAGTATAGTATAGGATAAGATAGCATAGCATACCATAGCATACCATAGCATACCATGCCATGCCATAGCATAGCATCGCATAGTATAGTATAGCATACCATAGTATAGCATAGCATACCATAGCATACCATGCCATAGCATAGCATAGCATCGCATCGCATAGTATAGCATAGCATACCATGCCATAGCATAGCATAGCAAAGTATAGTATAGCATACCATAGTATAGCATAGCATACCATAGCATACCATGCCATAGCATAGCATAGCATCGCATCGCATAGTATAGCATAGCATACCATGCCGTAGCATAGCATAGCAAAGTATAGTATAGCATAGCATACCATGCCATGCCATAGCCTAGCATAGCATAGTATAGCATAGCATACCATACCATTGGTCTTCCACCCCACTCCACTCCAGGCCTATAATCCAATACACTGCAAAACAACATACTATAATGCAAAATAACGCAATACAATTTCGCGCACCGCACCACACCGCACAACACGGCACCAACCATACCACACTGTTCACACCACACCACACAACACATCTTGAGACACCCCATCATGTCACGCTCTATAGATTCGTAAGTATACATTTCTAATAACAATTAGGAATGGGAAGAACATCATAAGTATACAAAATTCAGATCCCACCCAACGTTACTCTGCTCACTACTTCATGGGTGGGGGTGGGGGTGGGTGCTACACTGACGAGAGAACACCAGCTTTCTCCGAATGTGGCGATCGTGTGCCAATACCTGGGTCTCAGCAAATCAAATCAAAGTTTTGTCCATGATAAAGAATAAGCACTCAGTGCGCTGTTTTACATCTAAGTCTCCAACCTTATCGTGGGTATAACATCATGACAGAAATAACTACAACCCACCAACCAAAAACAACGAGAGAGACAATGACAAATTCTTTTATTTCGAGGATAATGAATAAGCACCCATGTGCTTTTTCTTACATCCAGTCCCTGCTCTGAGAGAGAGAGGGGAGAGAGAGAGAGAGAGAGAGAGAGAGAGAGAGAGAGAGAGAGGGGAAAAGAGAGAGAGACAATGACAATGACAAATTCTTTTATTTCGAGGATAATGAATAAGCACCCATGTGCTTTTTCTTACATCCAGTCCCTGCTCTGAGAGAGAGAGAGACAATGACAATGACAAATTCTTTTATTTCGAGGATAATGAATAAGCACACATGTGCTTTTTTACATCCAGTCCCCGCCCGTTAGGGATACATCTTAATAATAATAACCAAATACTTATACAGTCTCACAATAAAAACAAGGAGGGGAAATAACCCTTTTCAAAACAGTTCCCCCTCAACACCCCCCCCCCCCCCCCCAAGCAAGCAAATAAAAGAAAACCCTAAAAATACCCCCCCACCCCCAAAAAAACCCCCTAACCAAAACAAACAAACAAACAAACAAAAGAGAAAGAAAAACCAAACCAACAGAAGAAGATAAAAAAGAGAAAAACAGACAAACAACAAGAGAGAGAGAGAAGGGGAGAGAGAGAGAGAGAGAGAGGGTTATATTACATTACAACACATCTTTGCCAGCCAGCCAGCCAAGACAGACAGACAGACAAACAGAAACACAAATCGTGCATTGCACAGCCAGCCTTCGCAATCTCAACTTCTATTGGGTTTGTCAGTCATGCTGGGTCGACCTGGTTTGGTCCTCCCTCTTCTTCTCCTCTCTGTTGACGCCAATCGCTGGTTGAAGTATGAAGTAACGCTGCCCAAAAATAATATGTGGAGTCGGGTCACATGTCCGCCCCATACACATGTCGCAATGTCTCGATCTTGCGTGAGTGTATGTGTGTGTGTGTGTGTGTGTGTGTGTGTGTGGTGTGTGTGTGTGGTGATATGGTGTATACGTGTATATTCTATGTGTGTGTGTGTGTGTGTGTGTGTGCGTGCGTGCGAGTGTGTGTGTGTGTGTGTGTGTGGAGAGAGAGAGAGAGAGAGAGAGAGAGAGAGAGAGAGAGAGAGATGTGTGATATGGTGTCTACGTACATATTCCATGTGTGTGTGTGTGTGTGTGTGTGTGTGTGTGTGTGATATGGGTGTCTACGTGTATATTCCATGTGTGTATTCCATGTTGTGTGCGCGCGCGTGTGTGTGGGTATGTGCGCGCGCGCGCGCGCGTGAGTGTGTCCGAGCGCGCCTCTGTGTCTATGTGCCTCTGTGTGTGTATGTGTGTGAGCACGCGCGCGCATGCCTGCGTGCATGCATTCCTACGTGATCATATACTGTTTAAAAGACACAGGACAGAAAGTGTGTGACTGCCCATGAAGCAAGACACAGCCATTGAAGGCTTCACACAAGGCTTTGTTGGCCCCGGCACTGCAGTCACTGCTGTCACTGACTCCCATCCGCTGAGGAAAAACCTGAACTCTTCTTACATTAGGCCTAAGCAAGTGCTTTTTCCTGCTTCCTTATCAATTGGACAACAGGGTCATTTTGATCCACACCCAAAAAACCACACCCAAAACACCCAACTCATCAGGGCCTTTTCAGTGTGTAGGGGACAGGGTAGCGTAGTGGCTAGAGCGTTTGAACTCGTGAACAATAATAATAATAATAATAATAAAATGGAACTTATGTAGCGCTATATCTTGCAAAGACAAATCAAAGCGCATGCATTCAACCTAATCTTACACAGTCATGCAATCAATGATAAATAATCAATAGTTTAAACAAACAAATATTTACAAATATAGTGCGCTACAGACAAAATCTATGAAATAAAATTTCAATAGTCAGATGTTTTTCAAATGCACACACACACACACACTCACACAGGTCGTATACTTTAGCAGGGTGATAGGACATGGGTTAGTGAATGTGGGATAGATCTGATATGAAACAGGAGGGGGGAATCTTAGGTTTGAAATAAACGGACGGTAATTGAGTATATTGCCGACTGGGGTCGGGATAGTAAGAGTGATGAGCTCGTGATTTGTTGACCCGGGTTCGAATCTCGTTCAAGAGGATTTTTACTCTGGAGTTAACATCAGTGCCGACTCCACCACTGTCCCCAAAATTCTTTCGGATGAGACTATAAACCGAGGTCCCGTGTGCGAACGCACGCAGAACATCTTGCGCACACGTTAAAACCCGCTCCGCTTTTCGAAAGAGTAGGCCATTGTGTGCCGGTGAGAACGGATGACAAAATTTACAAAACTGTATACACACGGGGACTGGATGTAAAAAAGGCATATGAGTGTTTATTCCATTATCCTCGAAATAAAAGAATAAATAAACGGGCAGACAGACAGACAGGCAGATGGACAGACAGACAGACAGACAGACAGACAGACGGACAGACAGGAAGACACAGGGAGAGACAGACAGACGGACAAACAGACAGACATGCAGAACTAATCATGAACTGTGCCCGTCTCTATAGGATCTATTTCACTCGATCTTTCGAATCACATACAAGTAGGCATTGTCCAAATACAATCTGCCTTATGTTAATTAAGCCCTGTGTGTGTGTATGTGTGTGTGTGTGTGTGTATGTGTGTGTGTGCGTGTGTGTGTGTGTGCGCGCGCGCGTACAGTCAACCACTATACCACTTCCATTATTCTATCTCTGGATAAATCAATCCTTTTTGACACACTGAACAAAGCTGGTACAGTCTACATTAAAGGTAAAGTAAAGGTAAAGGTGTCCCATAACGTATGTAGTCGTAGGGGAGCGAGGCATCAGAAACCTCAACTTCTCTCCAGGGGCCAGCATATTGAAGGGCGACGCCCACCTCCTCTCCCTCGCTGCTTTACCTTCCCTGACCCTAAAGAGGGCAAGGTACCCATTTACAGCTGGGTGAACTGGGGAACTGTACTGAAGCCAAGGTCGCGCAAACGGTCACCCATCCAAGAGGTAACCACGCTGGATGCTGCTTAACACTGACTTGGGGAAAGCGAGTGCTCTGACCACTGAGCCACCCTGTCCGCAACTGCCTTAAACGTGGGCAACACCCCCCCCCCCCCCCCCCCCCCCCCCCCCCCCCGCCTCCGCCCCCCCCCCCCCCCCCCCCCCCCCCCCCCCCGTCACACACGGGAAAATCTAACCACTGGGGAACCTTTAAGCTCTAGACAAGGAGGGGTGGGGGTGGGGGGGGGGGGGGGGGGGGGGGAGGGGAGGGTAGACAATAAGAAAAAAAACCCAACATAACTAGCCCATGGTATGACGCTTTTGTCAGTCAAGTGCCTAAGCCTCCATCCAAAATTATTAATGTTGTTCTGCTTTTAAAATACTATGTTGAGATTGTCCACAGCCAAGGAAAGATCGTTGACCCAGGCCGAAAGCTGTGTCAGTTATTGATGTCAGCTAATTTGCCAAAGCCTACGCTAAAATGTTGTTATGTTGTGAAATGTTGTGTTGAGATTGCCTTCAGCCATGCCAAACTCTTAAACATAACATAACATAACAACCCTGCACTCTCCTTTTAAAGGAGGAGAGAGGGGGAAAAAACCCACCCCATCCTCTGAAGGCGTAGTATGGCTGCCTATATGGCGAGGAACTTCAAAACAGTCGTACATACACGGAAACTTCTCATCCAGTGTATATTATAAATATAAAAACCCGACGGTCTCACAGTGATTCCCAGGTGGGAAAAATGAGTCAAGAGTGCGTAACATGCTAGGTGCCCAAGATGAGGGAAGAAAAAGAAGAAGAAGAAGAAAAGAAGAAGGGCAACAGCAACAACAACAAGGAAGAGGAGGAGGAAGGAGAAGAAGGACAACAGCAACAACAACAACAACAACAACAACAACAAGGAAGATGAGGAGAAGAAGAAGGAGGAGCAGAAGCAGGAGAAGAAGAAGAAGACGACAAAGAAGAAGAACAAAGAAGAAGGAGAAAAAGAAGAAGAAAAAGAAGAAGAAGAAGAACA
>CM054134.1:69177025-69179525 GCA_028751875.1 Rapana venosa | reverse complement strand
GTATGTTGTGTGTGTGCGTGTTGTTTGTGTATTTATGCGTGTGTGTGTATGTGTGTGTGTGTGTGTGTGTGGCGCGTGCGCGTGCGTGCGCGTGTGTGTGTCTGTGCTAGTGTGTGAGTGTGTGTGTGGTGTGTGTGTGTTGTGTTGTCTGTCTATCTACCTCTGTCTGTGTGTCCGAGTGTCCTGTGTCTGTATTCTCATACTGCTGTTTCCTTTTTCATTTTAGGATGAGGTGTGGAGGTGGGAGGGGGGGGGGGGGGGGTGCAGTCAAGGGGCGATCTATGAATATGTTGGCATTTTTCTTTGTGCCATGTTGACTGTATCTGTCAGCTGAACAAAGGGTGAGGTACATATGAACTCAGTCACTGGACTTTCTGTGTGAGGGACGCCCCAAATTATATGTCAGTGGGCTGGCATGAAAAGGGTTTTGTTTGACAAGGCTTGACACTTTTAAAGGTCACTGCCATACACACAGAATGACATGGAAAGAGAGAGAGAGAGAGAGAGAGGAGAGAGAGAGAGAGAGAGAGGAGGAGAGGAGGGGGGGGTGGGGGGAGCTTTATTGTCAGAGGGCAAAAGGATGAAGTACAAAGAGAGATTCAAGTCAAGTCAAATTCTTTTATTTCGAGGATAATGAATAAGCACTCATATGCTTTTTTTTTTTTTACATCCAGTCCCCTCCCTTATTAGGATAACATCAATATAAGAAAAAATAACTCACCACCACCACCAATAATAATAATAATAATAATAATAATAATAATAATGATAATGATACTACTACTACTAATAATAATAATGAGAGAGCAGCTAACCACACAGTTTATTGCCACAAAGCTTTACATCCCATTTGGCATACAATGCAAAGAACAACTTTAACACAACGATTTGTCGTCAGGGCACACACACAGTCTGCTTTGTCAGTCCTTGAAAATGCCAGTGTCACTGATTCGACTTACAGGGTTTATAGATATAAAGGGTTGGTTGTTCCTTTTCCGAAGTAGAACTGAACCAAGCTCTGCACTACCATCAGTGTTTTGTGTGTGTGTGTGTGTGTGTTAAGCATGTGCCTGGCTGTCAGCATGCTGGTTCTCTCTGTTCCTTATGCACAATGGTCAGTTTAACACGTTTCTAAGACAACGTGTTCCCCTGTGGGGATGCTGGAGGCCTGTCAGTATAAACAGCATCCCCACCTTCTGGAAAATCTGTGTTAGCAATTCCCTCTTTTCTATCCCTGTCTTCGTTTCTGCCTTGTTCCTTTTCTTCCTGTCACCACCCCCTTGTCTATTTTCTGCCTTCTTGGTCCATTTTCCTGCCCTTTTTCCCCACAGAAAGACTTATAAGATAATAATTCTCTTTTTTGCCGAAGATGGATGTGCTGAATCTGACTTGTCAGGCACTTAACGGTAGCATGACGCATTTTCGCTCATGTAACAGACAACAGTAGTTGCTGTGTGAGCCTTCCCTGATGGTGGTGAAAAAAGAAGAAGAAGAAGAAGACAACACGTGTTCTGCTTGTGTCACATGCTAGACCACAAAAGCACTTCTTCTACATCTGGTTTCAAAACTAAAATATATTTGACAACAAGATTGTCAGATTCCCACAACAAAATGACACCATAATTGTCGCTAGTGTCCTCCTCTACTTTTTTTGGAAGAGTTTGTTCCTGTCAATGCAAACCCAATTTCATTTCACACGGGTAATAGATTAAGTTACAAAGACTTTTTTTTCCATCCAGCCCTCGATATGAAATGGAAAAAACCCCAACAAAAACACTGCAAGAAGAAGAAGAAAAAAGCAAATGAGGACTATCCACCAGGCTCCTGTGCACTGATGGATGTCTAGTTGAAAGTTCTAGTCCTAGTTGAAAGGTAGTCATAAGATAATCATTCACCACACCCACCAACTGCTCTGTCAGTTGTAGGTTCAGTTGTCATGTTTGACTGATAAAAAAAAACCCAACCCAAACCAAACCAAAACAAAACAAACAATCCAAAACTTTCTTTCTTCTTTTATTTTGAGGATAATGAAATAAGCACGCATGTGCTTTTAAAACAATTTTTACATCCTGTCCCTGTGTGTATGCAGTTTTGTCAATTTTGTCATTCGTTTGTTGAGGGAGATGGCCCATGAGCTCAGTGTGAGTCAGGGACTGACTCAAGTTGAGGAAGGAGCCTCCTGGTTACACAGGAGTGGCCACCCACATGTGGCAGCTCCATCACCATAGATAGATAGATAGGATACATGGGTAAACTCACTTTGACAGGGGCAAAACCCACCACAGAATACAAGGAGTTTTCAACGTCCTGTTCCTGTCACACATCAAGTTTTGTTCCCCCTGATGCAAACCTATCGGTGTCAGTGTGTGTACTGTGTGTCAGTGTGTGTGTACTGTGTGTCAGTGTGTGTTTACTGTGTGTCAGTGTGTGTGTTCAGTGTATGTACCATGTGTTAGTGTGTGTGCATACTGTATCAGTGTGTGTACTGTCAGTGTGTGTA
>CM054134.1:69147025-69167025 GCA_028751875.1 Rapana venosa | reverse complement strand
AAAGCATTAGTAGTATCTTCAGTTTAACGCTATTCACATGATTTTAGAAGAAGAAAAAAAGCAAAGGCAATCTATTACAAGCGTCACAACCAGAAGTGAGTGAATCCTCTGTGTGATTTTACAATCTCATAGCCACCCAATATACCTCCCTATCTACTAAAAGAATAGTGTCATTGTATAATTTTTGATATTGATGTTATGGACGCTGTGTTCGTATATCAGAGCCTTGGTTTCAGACCATGAAAAGACAAATGGAATCGGTAACTGTGCAATGTTCTGCTACGTGACAAACCTGACTCACGGTACTATATCAATGGGAAAGGGCCTTAGGGAAAGTGGAGTCGAGATTAACCGAGGAACCTTATCTATCCATTTATTCTTTTATTTTGATGATTATGGAATAAGCAATTATGTGCTTTTTTCCATCCAGTCCCCGTGTGTATGCAGTTTTGTCAATTTTGTCGTCCGTTCCCACGGGCACACAATGGCCTAAACATCCAAAAAGCGGAACGGGTTTTAACGTGTGCGCAAGATGTTCTGCGTGCGTTCGCACACGTGACCTCGGTTTATAGTCTCATTGGAAGGACCTTTTGGGGAGAGTGGAGTCGGCACTGATGTTAACTCCAGAGGAAAAATCCTCTTCGAGGAGAATCGAACTCGGGTCAGCAGACAGACCACGAATACATCACGCTAACCACCAGGCTATCCCGTACCCCCTACACTTCTCTTCACAAGGCTAGTCTGAAGTCCCCACCACTCCCCCCACCCCCTCCCCCTCCCCCTCCCCTGTCCCTTGCCCCTGCCCACTCTGATCGGACAGTTTGGTGTGTGTAGGTAGACAAAAGTGGACTCCAGTCATGGACAGTGTGTGGCGAGGTTGTTGAGGTTCAGAGAGCATTACTCTCCCACCTCTGTCCTGACTGTTTTACTGTAGTCTGCACGATTGTATTGGGGACATTCTGCTTTTGGGTCCTTTCTCCTCCTGCGTTTGTTTTCTTGTTCTTCTTGTTCTTCTTTTCTCTCTTTCTTGTCTCTCTTTCTTGTTCTTGTTTTGCTTGTTCTTGTTCTTGTTTTGCTTGTTCTTGTTCTTGTTTTGCTTGTTCTTGTTCTTGTTTTGCTTGTTCTTGTTCTTGTTCTTGTTCTTCTTCTCTCTTTCTTGTTCTTCTCGTTCTTCTTGTTCTTGTTCTTCTTTCTTCTTTCTTTTTCTCTTCTTGTTCTTCTTTTCTCTCTTTCTTTGTTCTTGTTCTTGTTCTTCTTGTTCTTCTTTTGTTCTTCTTCTTTTCTCTCTCTCTCTTTCTTCTTCTTCTTCTTCTTCTTCTTCTTCTTTAGTGCTAGGCTAAAGAAACGCTTTAACACTTCCCCCCCCTTTTTCTTCTTTTTTGTTCTTGTTTGTTTTGTTTTGTGTGTGGTTTTTTTTTTGGGGGGGGGTTGCTTTAAAAAATCTGTTTGTTGTCAGGTCGTGCTGTTTGAAACAGTTTTCTGCCTGTTTTGTTCTCTTTCTCTGTCTCCGTGTATGTCTTTCTGTCTCTTTCTATCTCTCTGTCTCCGTGCAAAGACACACATACGCACGCACGTACGCACACCCGGTACGCATGCTGCATGTGCACTCGCACACAAACGCATACACACAATATCACAGATTGTGAAGAGACGTTAAATGAAATTGATAACACACATACACACACAATATCACAGATTGTGAAGAGACGTTAAATGAAATTGCACACACACACACACACACACACACACCCCACACACACACACACACACACACACACACACACACACACACACACACACACACACACACACAACAACAACACACACAAAAACACACACACAATTACGAAACCGCTAGAAACAAGTCTATTTTGGATCTTTTTTTTGTGTTCTCAATATACATAGCCTACAGAAGTTAACCTATTTTGTCAGAAACATCTGTCCTTTCTTCCTTCCTGCATCCGACCTCCTTTTCTCATCATTGTTCATGGCACAGAATATGAAACTTCACCCCAAGGACAAATAATTAATGTCCCTATAATTGTGGAGAGAGAGAAACGCTTTGACGCTTTGACCAATTTATTGTCGTTGCCCCATGTAGCCTATTGACAAGGGGGGGGGGGGGGGGGGGGGGGGTGTTACACACGACCTTCTTTTGTAAATAGAAATAAATACAAGAAAAATTACATGATGCATCTAACGTAATGAACCCCCCCCCCCCAAAAAAAAAAAAAATAAAGAGAGAGAGAGAGACAATTACAAATGATAATGACAATAATGACAATGGTTTATTGTGGTAAGCTTTCAAGCCCATTCACAAGGGGACAGTAGGAAGGGGAATAGGTATAAACACATATTTAAAGCTGAGAAGAAGAAAAAAAATGTTCACTGTGTGTGTGTGTGTGTGTGTGTGTGTGTGAGAGAGAGAGAGAGAGAGAGAGAGAGAGAGAGAGAGAGAGAGAGAGAGAGAGAGAGAGAGAGAGAGTTTAAAAAAAAATTCTTTTATTTCGAGGATAATAGAATAAGCACTCATGTGCTTTTTTTTCACCCACTCCATGTGTGTATGCAGTTTTGTAGATTTTGTTATCCGTTCCCACCAGCATACAATGGCCTACTCTTCCGAAAAGCCGAACGGGTTTTAACGTGTGCACAAGATGTTCTTCGTGCGTTCGCACACAGGACCTCGGTTTTTTTCAATGTACCATCTGGAAATAAAATTTTGACTTGACTTGACTTGACTCGGTTTATAGTCTCGTCCCAAGGATGATAGAGAGAGAAAGAGAGAGAGAGAGAGAGAGAGAGAGAGAGAGAGAGAGAGAGAGAGAGAGAGAGAGAGAGAGAGAGAGAGAGAGAGAGAGAGAGAGAGAGAGCAATCCAATCCTGTTGTTTATATTTATTTATTTATTTATACCACTCTAAGTCACAGCAGATTTCTCTGAGTGAAATTTGGGATGCTCTCCCCGAGGAGAGCGCGACGCCACAAGAGCAGCGCCACCCATTTCCTTGTCTTTTTCCTGTCTGCAACTGTATTTGCTCCCCTATCAGAGTGACATTTTTCTACATAATTTTGCCAGGGACAACTATCTTGTTGCCGTGGGTTCTTTTACGTGCGCTAAATAATTTTGTGTAGCATACAGGACCTCGGTTTATCGTCTCATCAGAAAGACTAGCGCCCAGACCACCCCTCATGGTGTAATGGAAGTTTCACGTCCAAACTGGATTCGAACCACCGCACACTTCCGACCCAGACTTTTCGCTTTCTAGACAGACGAGTTACCTGAAGACCACCCATCCACCTCCCACCGACCACAGAGGCCATATCAGGGCTATCACCAATCCCAGATTAAAAATGTGAAACTATATACAGATGAAAACAGGGTATGAAACCAACTCTACTGGCGCTCCTTGTATCAAGGCCCTGGTCAACCCATGGCTGGCACTGCCTTGTGGGGAAAAACCACATCAACCACACATAAAATGAGATAAAACCAAAACGAGATTCCTTATTTATTTATTGTTTATTTATTCTTTTGTTTCGAGGATAGTGGAATAAGCACTCCTGTGCTTTTATTCACCAGTCCCCGTGTGTATGCAGTTTTGTACATTTTTTCATCAGTTCCCACCCGCACACAATGGCCTACTCTTCCGAAAAAGCCGAACAGGTTTTAACGTGTGCGCAAGATGTTCTGCGTGCGTTCGCACACGGGACCTCGGTTTATAGTCTCATCTGAAGAGAGAGAGAGAGAGAGAGAGAGAGAGAGAGAGAGAGAGAGGAGAGAGAGAGAGAGAGAGAGAGAGCGCACATCACAATGCAGGGTTGCTTTTCCCCCCACACATTCCTGTGCGCGTGCATATGCATAGCGTTTTTGTCATTCATCACTGGTTAAAGGTGTGTAAAGGTTAATAAAAGTGGCAGTGTGTGTGTGTGTGTGTGTGTGTGTGTGTGTGTGTGTGTGTGTGTGTTTAACCTACACTTAGTATATTTGTCAGCCCTTATTATTGTGGTTAAGCTTTTCTGTCCTTCACTAAAAAAAAATTTCTTAAAAATAAAATGAAAAAAGGACCATAACTGTTATAGCCCCTGTGCATGGGATGGGGGCTGTGGTAGTGGTGGTGCTGGCCCTGAGAATGTGTGTGTGATTATATGGTATGTGATTATATGAAGTGTGTGTGTGCGAGTGTGTGAGAGAAAGAAAGAAAGAAAGAGAGAGAGAGAGAGTGTGTGTATTTATTTATTTATTTTATTCTTTTATATCGAGGATAATGGAATAAGCACATATGTGCTTTTTTACATCCAGTCCCTGTGTGTATGCGGTTATGTAAGTTGTCATCTGTTCCCACGAGCAAACGATGGCCTACTCTTACGAAAAGCGGAACAGGATTTTAACGTGTGCGCAAGATGTTCTGCTTGCGTTGGCATAGGGTGCCTTAGTTTATAGTCTCATCCGAAGGACTTGTGTGTGTGTGTGTGTGTGTGTGTGTGTGTGTGTGTGTTGTGTATGATAGAGAGAGAAAGAAAGAGAGAGTGTGTGTGTATGTGTGTGATTATATGGCGTGTGAGTGTGATTATGTGATATGTGTATGTGATTATATATAGTGTGTGTGATTATGTGGTGTGTGTATGTGATTATATAGTGTGTGAGTATGGTATGTGTGTGAGTGTAATTATGTGGTATGTGCGTGATTATATGGTATGTGTGTGATTATGTGGTGTGTGTGCATATATATATATATATATATATATATATATATATAATTATATATATATATATATATATATATATCACACACACACACACCACACACACTAACAATGCCCATGACAATGGTTAATTGTGATCAGCTTTTCAGCCCATTCACAGGGGAACAATAGGAAGGAAGTGGACTGAACACAAAACAAATATTCAACTAAAAAAATCCCAAAAAACTAACTTAAGCCCAAATAATGGTCATGGCAGAAACTCCATGCACATGAATAATGCCACCAGGCTACACCATTTCATTCTTACTAGTACAGTTACAGGAATAGGAACGAAAGCCTTCTCGAAGCAAGTTTTCCCCTTAGAAGTCCAATATCTAGGGTTATTCCCATTTTCTGAGAAAAAGTTGTTGAGATGCAGTTTCGGTTGTCCCTTTTTTTGGGGTAAAGGAATTCTGTGTGTGTGTGTGTGTGTGTTTGTATGTATGTATGTCTAACACGTCTATCTTTGTGTTTGCTTGTCTTTTTTTAACCTCTTGAATTTATTTGTGTTTTTAATGCTCTCTCTCTCTCTCTTTCTCTCTCTCTCTCTCTCTTCTGTCTGTCTGTCTGTCTGTTTCTCTCTCTCTCTCTCTGTGACCCACAAAAAAGTAGTTCCCAATCTCAATACAATATTCTTACACAAAATTCCTTTCGCACTGACGAAATGCAAATTCAACTTCCCTCTCACGTGATAAGTGAAGGAAACTGACGTCAAACCAGTCCACTCACTATCAGAGACCTTTGCGACAAGCACACACAGACACCCACACCCAGTAGCCTAAAACAGTTCTATTCTTTGTGAGGGTGTGTAGCCTATTTTTACACTCTGTGTGTGGGTTGCTTGAGTCAGTTGACTGGTGACTTAACCATGTTGTGGATGAGACACTGATAGGCAAAGCTGCTTGGCCTACCATTTTTGGGTTGGGCTGATAAAAACTTTGTGGGCCCACTGTACTGGTATGGGCCAAGGTGTTGCATAAACTCTCCCTGTTCTTTTGTATTGGTATTGTGTTGTAGTAGGTTGTGTTTGTATTAAGTTGAATTGTGCTGTCATGTATTTGTATGATATTGAGTTGTGTTGTATAAACTCTCCCTGTTCTTTTAGATTGTGTTGAGTTGTGTTGTATTGTATTGTATTCTATTGTATTGTGTTGAGTTGTGTTGTATTGTATTGAGTTGTGTTGTGCTGTGTTGTGGTGCTTTGAGTTGCTCTATGTTGTCTTGCATTGTGTTGATTCGTGTTGTATTTTATGCTATATAGTATGTGGAATAAATCACATCATACACTCATGTTATTTCAAGTTGGAGGGCAGTATAACCTAGTTGAGCTCGTGATCTGATGGCCTGAGTCACTCACGTTGGAGGGGAATTTCCCCTGGAGTTAACATCAATTCCGACTCCATTCCCCCCAAAAGTCCTTCCGATGAGACTGCAAACAGGGGTCCCATGTATGAACGCATGTAAGACATCTTGCACGCACGTTAAAACCTGTTCTACCCTTTGGGAAGAGTATGCCATTGCGTTGCATGCCAATGGGAAGGGATGACAAACCCTTGCACTCAGGTGTCGTGTTCAGACCATTGGTGAACCAGGGAGCTCTAGCAGAGAATGTATAAAAAAAAAGAGAAGAAAAAGAAAAAGAAAGAAAGAAATTGATTTGACCTCACCTACTTCTTGCTCCATCAACCACAAACACCATATTAGGTCTATCTCGTTATTTTTTATTTTATTTTTTAACTTGTATGAAAATTCAGTTAAAAGTTCAACCCAACACACACCTCCTCACCTCACCTCACCTCACCTATCCCGTAGTCCCTTGGACCGTGGTGGCACTATAATGAAGATTTTGCAACCAGCTTCCTCCACTCCCCGCGGTCCTCATGCTTTCCGTAGCGAATCGTTCCACTCAAGACCAGGCCACTCTCTGATGTTGCCTTCCTATCGTTTTCTCTGTCTTTCTCTTCGTCTCCTTCCTTGTACTGCTCCCTGTAGGTCACACGAACACACACACCATTCGCTTAAAATATCCAACATCGTCAGCCTGACATTTTAAAAAGAAAACATTAAAGAACATAGTGCCTTAATTATTTCATTCCTTCCAGAGAAATTAAACTAAACAAACGTTTCATTCATCATCCCCCATATTACAAACAACAACGATAAAAAAAAAGCGTAAAAATGGATTATTTACTTTATCATATTTTTATTTATTTATTCTATACTTTATACCACTTTAAGTCACGGCAGTTTCTCTGCGTGAAATTTGGGCTGCTCTCTCCGAGGACAGCACGTCGCCACAAAAGCAGCGCCACCCATTATTTATTGTTTTTGTTTTTGATTAACTCTTCAAAGTAGCAAAATGCCAACGAAATGCTAATTGGGCAAATACCACTGCAGAGCGGTTATCCAGCATTCACCCGGGTGCTTTTCAATCTGATCAGCTGGTCAGCAGAGTAAGACAATACAGGCACAATAATATCATCTAATGTGTTAAGAATGGGGGAGGGGGGAGGGGGAAGGTGAAGTTGTCCGACTTTCTTGAAAAAAGGTGTGTGTGTGTGTGTGTGTTGAGAGAGAGAGAGAGAGAGAGAGAGAGAGAGAGAGAGAGAGAGAGAGAGAATCAATCAAACCAAGTCAAATCAAACCAAATTCTTTTATTTCGAGGATAATTAATAAGCACGAGGTGTGTGTGTGTGTGTGTGTGTGTGTGTGTGTGTGTGTGAGAGAGAGAGAGAGAGAGAGAGAGAGAGAGATAGTAGAGAGAGAGAGAGAGAGAGAGAGAGAGAGAGAGAGAGAGAGAGAGAGAGAGAGAGAAAGTTGGGTTGTTTTTTTTAGAAAAGCATTTTTAGAAGGTGGGAATACTTTTATACTAAAAGCCTCTCCAGTATCCTCATTCTGGAAACATGTTATGCTGCGCTACGCTGTGCTATGCTATGCTATGTATTCTGTGCTGTGCTGTGCTGTGCTATGCTATGCTATGATATACTACACTACACTATACTATACCACACTACACTACACTACACTATACTATACTATACTATACTATACTATACTATACTATACTATACTATACTTTATATACTATGTTATGCCATGCCATGCCACACCATGCCATACCATCCTTTCCCATGCCAGGCTATACCATGCCATTCTATATACTACGCCATGTCATCCTGCACAATGCCATGTTATGCTATATTTCGCTGTGCTGTGCCATAAAACTGCCATGGGAAGACAAAAATATACACTATTACTGACAATCTCTTGAGCAGAGTCTTACAGATAATACAGTAATTAGTTCTCGCCCACCACCCATTCCTTGTCCCCATGGTATGAATGACAACAATAATGATTAATTTGCTAGTGTAAAAATATTCCTAAGAATGATTAATTTGCTAGTATAAATATTCCTAATAAGTATTAATTTGCTAGTATAAATATTCGTAATAAGTATTAATTTGCTAGTATAAATATTCCTTTCAGTCACATGCTCAACACTAATTAGTAGCGTATTCATGTTCTGAGCTTGCAGTCAATGTGTATTTATTTATATGTGTCTGATTACTCCTGTGTGTGTGTGTGCACGTGCATGTGTGTGTGTGCACATGTGAGGAAGAGGGTGTCTGTGTGTTTTGTGGGAGGGGGGGGGGGGGGGGGGTAAGCGTGTGTGTGTGTGTGTGTGGGGGGGGGGGGGGTTCGTGCATATAGGCTATATGAATAAGTTTGCACATGTTCATGCCTGTATGCCTATTCTCCACCCATCTTCCAACATACCTCCCCCCCTCTCACTCCCCCCTCCCCCCCCCCCCCCATCCCCTCTCTCTATCTGTCTCTCTCTGTGTCGATGAATTCATACCGGACAGATCAATAATTGTTTTCATTGCCAACAAAACCTGTATTTTATGACAACCCTTACTTTAAACTTAGACAGGAGGCCAGAGACTAGCGATGGGGGCAATAAATTCTTTCCTATTTACTTCATCACCCACCACTTCACAATGCCCTGGAACAAAACAACGAACTTGCCAACAGCTGGCTGCTTTGCTGAGTAATGAAACATTATGTTCTAACATGTGTTGCAGCAATCAACAGGCTGTTTTATGACGATTCAAGTACCGTAGCAGTGTGTGTGTGTGTGTGTGTGTGTGGAGGGTACTTTCGTGTTTTGTTTAGTTGGTGTGTTTTTGGGTGTGTTTTTTTAGGGCCGTGGTGTGAAAATGGGGTTGTGGGTGGGTTAGGATAACTACCATTAGGCATGGTTGCAGGAATTTCAATTATGATTATTTGTTTGTTTGGTTGGGTGGTGTGTGTTTGGGTGGCTTGGTTGGGTGGGTGGGTGCAGGGTTGGTTAGTTGGTTGATTGGTTAGTTGTTTAATTGCATGGTTGAGTATTTACATGAACGATTGGGTGGTAGGTGGGTGGGTGAGGTTTTGTTTGTTTTGTTTGTTTGGGAGGTTGGTGTTCTTCTCACTGAGCATTGTGTTGCATTGTGTAATGTTGTATTGTATTGTGTTGTACTGTACTGTATTGTTTTGTAGTGTATTTATACCTTTTTCAGTCACAGAAGATTTCTCTGAGAACTTCGGGATGCTCATCCCCGGGAATGCCCTTCGCCACAAGAGCAGCGCCACATTTTCCCCCTTGTCTTTATGTATACATGTTTTCCCAAGGGAATAACCTTTTTTATTTTACATTTTACCAGAGACAACTCTCTTGTCTCCATGGATTCCTTTAATTCCACCAACTGAAACGCACATGGGATTTCGGTTTCTTGTCTTATCCGAAAGACTAGCACCCAGACTAAAACTCATTATTTTGGTAGGTAGAGGGAGGGGGGGTTGGGTTCTGAAGGGGATGGAACACTCAAAGTCTCACTTTCGTCTTTTTCGTAATCTTCGTGGAATGCCACACAGAAACTGTTGTTGTCTGTCACATGGGCGAAAATACGGTACGCTGCCATTAAGCACCTGACAAGTCTGGCCCAGCACATCGACTTCAGCATGGGAGAGAATTGAAATCTTCAAAGTCTTTCATTGAAAAAAAATGGCAAGATAATAGGCTAGACCAGGAAGGCAGAAAATAGACCCCCAAAAAGGAGGTAACAAGAAAAACAAAAGGAACAAGGCAGAAACAAAGAGAGGGATAGAAAAGAGGGAATTCCCAGCACAGAAGGCAGGGGGATGCTATTTATACTGACAGCCCCCTTGCCATCCCAAGGGGAGGTGGGAGAGGGGGTAGGAAGCGAGCTCGCTTTCCATACAGGTGCCTTACCGTTACCGCTAGACCACTGCTCTGTTTGTTGTGGGCGTGTGGAAAATCGTCCTCTTGTGCCCTGCCGATAACCTGTGACAAAGAACAGAGGTGGGGAAGGTGTGGGGGCAGGACAGAGACAGGTGAAAAACAAAGCAGCGAAGGGTAGGGCAGACACAAGGTCCATTGTCTTTCTTTCTTTGGGGGCAAAAAGGAATCCTGTCCCACCTATCTTGCGCGCACGTGCCTATCAGGTTCGGTAGTTTTTATCTGTGTGAAAACTGTTATGTACTCTGTGTGTGTGTGTGTGTGTGTGTGTACAGGAGTGTAGACAAACACCCCACACACACAAACAAAATATATATATATATATTATATACATATACATTCTCTATCTATCTATCTATCTATCCACCCCCCCACCCATCCATCCGTCCATCTCTCTCTCTCTCAGACAGACAGACTGACTTGACTGTTTGGGAGAGACAGCCAGAGAGAGAAGGAGAGAGAGAGAGAGAGGGGGGGGGGGGGAGGGAGGAGAGGGGAGAGAGAGAGAGAGAGAGAGAGAGAGAGAGTGGAGAGATGTGAAAGAGACAGAGAGAGTTGTCCAACTCCCACACACAATACATAATTACATCACAATCTGGCATAATGTTCTATGACCACTGCAAGAAAGCTGGCTAGTTGATGTCAGAAACCACAAAACAATGGCCCTCAAGAAGCAACAGCAGCTGGACAAGCCATGAACACTGCAGTCACCACTCTCTCTCTCCCTCCCTCCCCCCTCTCTCTCTCTCCCTCTCTCTCACCCTATGTGGCCAGCTGTTCCTTTGCATCAAGAGTGGCTTGACTTCTCTCTTAACTCTTCCAGAAGTCGTTTGGATAGGTGCTCAAGTTTCCAGGGCATGTTGAACTAGGCAGAGTTCTTCCTTACTTTCTCTCTCTCTCTCTGTGTTTTTTTTTATGATTTAGAAATTGTGCCCATGATGTTTTGCATGTAGCGCTATATAAATTCCATTTATTATTACTATTATTATTATTATTTATAACCAGGACATTGCTTTCTAGTTTCACTCCAAGAAATTGGCGGGAGTGGAGTCTGTACCGATGTTAACTCCTTAGAGAGGGAGAGAGAGAGAGAGAGAGAAGAGAGAGAGAGAGAGAAGAGAGAGAGAAAAGGAGAGAGAAGAACGTTTTTAAACGTTTTAAAAACAGTTTTTTTGTCATTGCCCAACTAGGCCTTTTGACAAGGGGGGTAACACAAATTGTTTGTCAAACAGTAAATAAAAAGTGAAATACGTGATCAGTACAGTTAAGTTTGGCAAAAAGAATAGGTCCATCCCGTATAGCGAAATAATTAATGATAACATTGGCGTATTACATTTACAGTACATAAAAAGTAAATACGTGATCAGTAAAAATTAAGTTTGGCAAAAAGAACGGGTCCATCCACGTATAGCGAACTAATTATAATGATAACATTGGGCGTATATACATTTACAAATTACTAGTTAATACAAAGAAAAGAAAAAGGAAAATCAAACTGCAATGCAAAAACAACAATCGAATCGACCATCCATTTAAATTACAAGTGATTATGTCAGCCTTTTTAACTCTGCTTACTTGAGAATAAATTGCTCTTTAAGGTGACTATATCATTACATGTTTTATAGTGGTGCTGACATGGCTTTGTCTTAATTTTTGTGCTTCTGCAAAAAAACTTAGCTACAGATTTAATTACATGTTCTTTTTTAAGACGACAAAATGGAAATAATATCTGGACTTTCTGTTTCTTGTGACTTAGGAAATTATGTTTCTTTCGTATAGTTTCATATGTTTTACATTAAAACAAAAAATGAATTTCATCGTCAACAGTATGACCACATAATGGACAGGGTAATTGCATGGCTGTCTCAGTCTGGAACCATCTTTTGTTTGCATTAAAACCCGTGTTCTTAACCTGAATCGAGCATAATTAAGTCTGTCCCATTTGTCAGAAAACTATTGATAGATATTTTTCTGTCTGGAATACAGATTTGAACGAAAAGAACCAGTTTATATTTATTTTTTACTTTCCAAATCTGAGTGCCAGTTTTGTTTAAAGGAGCAAATAAGCCTATCTTAAATTCCGAAAGAAAACTGGCGCTCATTACCTACCTCCTGAGCCCTTCCATACAATCCCAAAGCCATGCTTTTGACAAAACTCTTTTAACTTGATATACCCAGTTCTCTTTACCCAATTCCATCTGTATAATTAACAATCGTAAGACTGTTACATAAACGTGTTTGTGGAAGTTTCAATAGTTTTAACCAATATCTAATGCATTTCACAAAGGTTCTTTATATAAAGGATATCTTCCTGTCTCTCCATTTTAGTATAGTGTTAGATGAATGTATTGGCACATTTAAAAACGTTTTATTGCAAGATGTGTGAACTTTTTCCATGTGCGTATTTACATATAATTTCCCCCTATTTCTGAAGCGTAGGTAAGCATCGGTTCTATCTGTGTGTCAAATAATTTCCGAATAGGGAACAGTCTATTGAGTTCAGCTTTCGTAATGTTTTTAGGATTTCTATTACACCTTTTTTCCCCTTCCTACAAGATTCTTGCCAGCAAAATTTAGACTTAGCTTTGTTGAAAACATTTTCCCTAAATATTTATACGTATTAATTATTTTTACTTCAGCATTTTCCCCAAAACCATTTTTCATGAACTGATAAATGACCACCATTCTAAAAACAATAATGTTTTTTTTTCCATATTTACTGACAAATCAAAATTATCTGCCTCCTCTTTTAAGTATTTAACTGATGTTGCAAACCGATAACAGTCTCAGACAAAAAAATAATTCGTCAGCAAAAAGTAGTAAGAACACCTCGATTGCACCAGGAATTATTTGAATGCCATGTTTTCCTTTTCTTGATAACTCAATAGCTAGCTCATTTATAAAGAACGAAAACATCTGTGGGCTCAATATACAACCCTGCTTCACTCCCTTGGGGCATTCAAAGAAATCTGAATATTCAAATTCTTGCACGCACACACGCTAGTACTGAATTATAAATAGCTCTGAGGGCCATATATAATTTACCATTTACACCGTTTTTTCGTAGTAATTCTATTCACAGAATCGAAGGCCTTTCTAAAATCAACAAAAGCAACATATAATTTTTTACTGGACAGCAAATGTTTTTGAACGAGAGAGTAAAGAGTAAATATATGATCTACAGTGCTGTACTTCGCTCTAAATCCTGCTTGCTCTTCAATTAATTTTTCTTCCCTTATCTGCCCACTGGGTTAATCTCTTATTCAAAATGAAAGTATAAGTTTACTTAATACATGGGGAGAGCTACTCCGCGATAGTTATCAGCATTATTAACATTCCCTTTTTTTTGTATGGAATTATTAATGATTTGGCCCACTGCAAAGGGAAATCACTCTTTTCAAACAGAAGGTTAAATAACTGAACAAGAAAAGTTTAAATTTCAGCTGAGTTTGCATATTTCAGCATTTCTCCAATTATTTTATCAGGACCAGCACTTTTTCCTGTTTTTAAATGTTTAATAGCATCAATAATCTCATTCTGAGTTATAGGATTGTTAAACAATGGTTCAAACATATTTTCATTTTTCTTGTAGTACTTCCACATTATCTTGTGTTTTAACAATTAAAGTCATTAAAAACCTTCAAAAAATGATCTACCATTGTTGAATAGTGATGTTATTATAAACTAGTGACTTAACGGACTAACGGATCTGATGACGGACCAGAACGTTTTGGAGTCCTTAGACGAATCTTTCAGTTTCTCTAATCTCTTTTCGTCAAAGTCTTTTTCTTTTGTTTTTCTTAGACTGATGTATTCTTTTCGTGCGGTAGCGTACATTTGTCTTTTTTCTGGTTTATCTACATTCGTTTTACAACGTTGAAATCGTTTTAATAGGAGAGAGAGAGGAGAGAGAGAGAGAGAGAGAGAGAGAGAGAGACAGACAGACAGACAGACAGACAGACAGAGTGATCTAGGGGAGGGGTATCCTTTCGAATGTGCACCTCAGCGGGAACTGGGATACACGCCTGCAGTTACCGTTAGATCCTGAGTAGGCAGCTCTAACCACTTATCTTCTCTGTCCCAAACAACAGCTGGGTGGGTGGGCCATGTACCCTGCCCTAACTAACGTCACGCTATTTTGCAAGCTGTTCAGTCGTGACCATGTTGTACCTTATCTTCGTTTCCAGCTTTCAGGCTATTATTGTAGTGGTAAAAGTTTAGCCCATGACTCATTTTTTCAAAAATAACGTTGTCTGGGGGGGGGGGGGGGGGGGGGGGGGGGGGGGCGGGGTGTTATTGTGTGGTTACAATAATGTTTGATTCAGAAACAAAACACCAGCATCAACAAACTGCTACAAATGAAAACAACACACACACACACACACACACACCACAACACACACACACACAACACACACCACACACAGAGAGAGAGAGAGAGAGAGAGAGAGAGAGTAAAAGAGAGAGAGAGAGAGAGAGAGAGAGAGCTTAACAAAAAAATAAACAGTCTAGTGGTAAGAAATTGAACTTTGGAAAGGGAAATAAATATTTCAAACCTTACACATACACACGCGCGCGCACACACACACACACACACACACACACACACACACACACACACACACAGAGTCGGAGATTCTTTGTATACAACATAACTTGTCGGGAGTGGGGGGGGGGGGGGGACGGGATAGCCTAGTGGTTAGAACATTGCGCTGGCAATCTGACAACCCGAGTTCGATTCACGTTCAAAGGGATATTTTCCCCTGGAGTTAACATCAGTGCAGACTCCACTCTCCCCAAAAGTCCTTCGGATGAGACTATAAACCAAGGCCCCGTGTGGGAACACACGCAGAACATCTTGCGCACACGCTAAAATCCTGTTCCGCTTTTCGTAAGAGTAGGCCATTGTGTGCGGGTGGGAACAGATGACAATTTACAAAACCGCATACACACGGGGACTGGATGTAAAAAAAGCGCATAAGTGCTTATTCCATTATCCTCGATATAAAAGAATAAAATAAAATATAAAATAAAAGGCCATTGAGCAACAACAAGGCGACAGCTTGTAGCAGGCCCATACAAAGAGTCATAGAGCTAAATGATCTGGCAGCTGGTAAGCTGGTGGTTAACATTATGGTCCTGTGCTGATCATTTACAGTTCCAACCCTAGCAAACCCATTAGGATTTATTTATTTCCCTATCTATCTATTTATTTATGCATTCTTTTATTTCGAGGATAATGGAATAAGCACTCATGTGCTTTTTTTTAACATCTAGTCCCCGTGTGTATGCAGTTTTGTACATTTTGTTATCCTTCCCACCGGCACGCAATGGCCTACTCTTCCAAAAGGCGGAATAGGATTTTAACGTGTGCGCAAGATGTTGTACGTGCGTTCGCACACGGAGCCTCGGTTTATAGTCTCATCCAAAGGACTTTTGGGGAGAGTAGAGTCGGCACTGATGTTAACTCCAAGAGAAAAAAATCCTCTTGAACGAGATTCGAACCCGGGTCAGCAGATCACGAATGCATCACTCTAACCACCAGGCTATCCCGTCCCACGTATCTTTCCTAGTATACGGCAATTATTCTCAAAAGAACAAATCTTATTGAAGGAATATCAACAAACTGAAAAAACAGCCCCATAAACAATCAAATAAACAATCTAATAAGAAACTGAACTTTAAAAAATTAATATTTCGAATCAGACCCACAAATGAAGATTCTTTCCCTGTAGCATTGTCCTTGTGCAGGATCAATTTCCGTTAGCCAACAAACAAAACAAGAGCTTGTCCCAGCCTACTCTGGGCCTGAAGTTTACATGTAGATTTGTAAGATGTTGTTGCATACAGACAACAATAGCATTTCTTCACAAAAGATGTAATAAGGAAATAACTGTGAGCACACCTTAAAACAATAAGCGCATTTGTGTCCGGTTGGAAATCCTGACTGCCGACTTGACTATATATAATTCTGAGGCAGCTTTAAAACAGTGCTTTTTTTAAAAGGGTATTTTGAAACAAGGACAACACAACAATTAATACTCGTTTTTTATGTGTATATTATGGCTTGCGATCACTTGAATTCCTCTTTTCATTGATATGATGCTGGTATTGGTATAGGTATTATCTAGTAATGTGTGCGTGGTGATATCCGTATACCGTGTTGTGTTATTCTTCTGTGATAGATGTCTCTCCTATTCACTTTTGTTATATATACAGGGAACAGCGCAAGAAGGAAGTCGAAGAGGCAGACAGAGAAAACGATGGGAAGACAACATCAGAGAGTGGACTGGTCTTGAGTGGAATGAATCGCTACGGAAAGCAGAGGACCGCGGGGAGTGGAGGAAGCTGGTTGCAAAATCTTCATTAGTGCCCCCACGGTCCAAGGGACTACGGGATAGATGAAGATGATGGATACAGGGCTTGTAACCCTCATGAATTTGTTTGTGAGATAATAAAGTGTTTAAATGGAATTGAATACTCTAGACTTTCCCTCTCGTTGCCACAAACACATTGTGGATTATGAATGTTAACAGCCATATTGATCACATTCATCCACCTTATCCTGAAGCTTCATCACATGTTGCTCCTGTCCCTCTATAGAATCATGAAGGTCTTTGAAAGCTGTGGTGCACGGGCTAGACAATTCCTTACACACAAAAGGTCCAGCACCAGGGCAGCCACTATTGTAGAAATCCTTTCAACAATAATTATCAAGATCCTCAGAGCAGCCCCGAGATCTTTGATCCTAAGTATGGACACTTAAGGGGACGGGATAGCTCAGTGGTCAGAGCACTCGCTTTCCCCAAACCAATGTTAAGTAGCATCGAGCGTGGTTACCAAGTGATAGGGTGACCGTTTGCGCCTCTTGACCTCAATTCACCCAGCTGTAAACGGGTACCTGCCCACTTTAAGGTCAGGGAAGATAAAGCAGCGAGGGAGAGGAGATGGGCGCCGCCCTCAATATGCTGGCCCCTTGAGAAGTTGAAGTCTTTGACGCCTCGCTCCCCTACGACTACATACGACCCCTTTACCTTTTTATGTACACTTGTCATGTGCCTCTTGAGCAAGACCATCAAAAAGAATACTGGAGAGAAGATCGGATTGATGATATTCTCTTCATCACATTCAGAGTCAGTGCTATCCTCTTTCGCAGAAAAGCATGGAAGTTCCCCCCCCCCCCCCATCCCCCCAGTATTCTCCTGCAAAGGAAAAGTTGGCGGTCAATCATTTCTCTGATGATTCAGTCCTACTGACAGTCAACACATTGAATACTGACAGTTAAAGAAACATTATTCTGTGGTTACCATGTCAGTGACGGCGTATCAAAAACCCTCAGAATAAGCTTGAAACCAAGAAAGAGGTGATCGAAACCAATTCATCCAGAAATAGCAACAGGTTCAATGTCAAGGTCAGCATAACCTCTTGGTATGAAGCAGACAATTGGTTCCCACATAAGATTCACAGGACCTCGGTTTAACATCTCATCCGAAAGACTAGCACCCAGACCACCACTCAGTCTAATGGATGGGGGAAATGATTCGGGCTCAAACGTTAATAAAACCTGCACTGTTCTCTTTCTCTAGGCAGGTGCATTACCTCTAAACCACCGATTTTCTCTCTCTCTCTCTCTCTCTCTCTCTCTCTCTCTCTCTCTCTCTCTCTCTCTCTCTCTCTCTCTCTCTTCTCTCTCTCTCTCTCTCTTATATATATATATTATATATATATATATATATATATATATATATGTGGTGTGTGTGTGTGTGTGTGTGTGTGTGTGTGTGTGTGTGTGTGTGTTGTGTGTGTTGTGAAAAACTGACCCGTGTTATTCCCAGTCATAAACCAAGGAAACCTGACGACTGTGAAACAGACTTGGTATCCAAAAACCGCTTCGTCAGTTCAATGCCAAGTCGACACAGCTGGCCAAAAGACCGGGGTACGACAGCTGGACAGGCAATCAATAAATCTTACCTTCCACCAACAATATCGCCCCACAAATAAAAACCACTGTGTAAGCGCTTTACAGCGCAGTTTCCATGTTTAAAACAAAAAAGACAACAAAATGTTAAATGTATATTATACGCATGTTTTATGCTTTTAGATATATAGAGTGCGTATGACCTAATCTGAAGTAGAGCTATCACATGAGGAAAAAAACAACCTAGCTTGTGTTAAGTTTTATTATTATCCAAGTAACTTGTTTTTTCTTTTTTGCTGTTGGAGTTTTTCTCGTTTGTTGTTGTTGTCGTTTTTGCTTTGTTTTGTTTTGTTTTGAGAGGGTGGGGGGTGGGGGTGGAGTTGCTGCTTCATCTTCTGTGACGTTCCTGTCCTGCTGTTCCCATGCCGTTCATCTCAGTCTGTTTGCCACATCTACTCATTTTCGTTAAGTCGCATCCTCAGGGTCAGAGATTTACAGAGAACGTATACATGGTCCTACTTTATGGCTAAGAAACCTGGCGGGTAACAAAACCCAACACCCACAAACTCCAGTCTTTTACCAACAAATGCCTCAGGAACATCCTCAACATCAGGTGGCCGGAAGTCATATCCAACAAACAACTGTGGGACAGGACCAGACAAACCCCAATCGAGTCCATTATTAAACAAAGGAAGTGGGGATGGATCGGCCATACACTCTGCAAGCCTGCGTCAAATGTCACCAGACAGGCCCTTGATTGGAATCCACAAGGGAAGCGGAAAGTTGGTCAACCAAAACAGACCTAGCGCAGAAGTGTTGACGAAGAAACAAAGGCAGCTGGAATGACATGGGCCAAAACCGAATTCGTTGGAGGGGTGTTGTTGCAGCCCTATGTTCCCCAAGAAACCAAGAGGCATAAGTCAAGTATAACGAGCGCTTTGATTTGTTGCTTTACAAGATTCAGCGCTATATAAATTCCATACATTATTATTATTAATATTAATATTATTATTATTATTATAATATACATGTCAGACCGCCGCAGAGCCATCAGCCAGAGGGGCCTTACGCTTCTTCTGGGCCACTTTGGTGGTGTCCAGTAATGCCTGTTCTGAGCTAACATACGCAGGACACCGTCTACCCAGCCCCCTACTGATGACAATAATAGCTTAGCCGCGGAGCCAGACTGAGTGAGACGCCTACCCGGGGTAATGACTACTGCAGCGTCCCTCCAACGACCTTCACCCGTGAACTTCCAACCCTGAGGGCTTTGACACAAACTCAGCACAGGCGTATGGGGAAACCGAATCTGAGGTCACCATGAGACCAGAGCAACTGGGGCTACCGAATCAGATAATATTTCCTTCTATTGCATGATGATCTCAATGGTGATGAAGATGATGATGCTGCGATGGAATTGCATGTGCTTTGAGGCTATATGACAGAGCTATATTCTCCGTTTACCATCACGATATATCTCGGCGTCGACCAGGCCTGAGAGATACGGACACCTGCAGTGTTGGTCGGGTAAAGTGGATGAAGCTCGACTGTGAGGTCCCAGTCTTCCCAAATGAGCCCACAGCACAAACTCACTCTGGGCAGGAGCCAACCAGAATCAGAAAAAAACCCCTATAATATAAGACTCGAATCCGCAACCTTTCAGCCTGTAACCCAAGGCGCTAACCACTGCGCGCGCCACCAAGACTGCTGGTAGTAAGTAACTGTGTTTCACCCTCATTTTTTCCCCGGCAGCATCTTTTGTGACGCCGGTCAGGCGTGGCCAGGTGTCTTGTGAAAGGTTCAGTGATCCGGGTCTGCGTGACCCAGCCTCTTCGCCACTGCAGTCAGGCGTGCTTAGGCACATTGTGACTCGCTGTGGAATGTGGCCACCCCTAACCTTCTCCCACCAGGTCAGGGGCAGGATTTGTCGTCGGGTACGTGCTGCTCGATATCCTCCACCCAGTCTTGTGGGTGGGCACAGCATACTCTGTCATCCTTCTGGGTGAAGTAGACTGTAACACCTTGGCATTTTCTTTTTT
>CM054134.1:69012025-69142025 GCA_028751875.1 Rapana venosa | reverse complement strand
TTGTTGCGCTTATTTCAACAGCTTGAATGTGTTGCGCCACGCAGTCTAGGTGATTTATTTATGTGTCTTTCAGGTGCGTGTGGGCTTGTCCAAAACACACACACACACACACACACACATGCACAGGCACACACACACTCACATACAGAAGGAAGGCGGCAGGATGGTTAAGACGTTCGCCAGCCAACAAGTTAACCGTGAAGTTCTGGGTTCGATTCCCAGCCTCGCCCTTTCTTCCCAGTTTGACAAAAAAATCGAACTGAATGTCAAAGTCCTTCACATGAGACTATAAACCGAGGCCCCGTGTGCGAACGCATGCAGAACATCTTGCGCACACGTTCACGTTCACACGTCCTGTTCCGCTTTTCGGAAGAGTAGGCCATTGTGTGCCGGTGGAAACAGATGACAAAATTGACAAAACTGCATACACACGGGGACTGGATGTAAAAAAGCACATGAGTGCTTATTCCATTATCCTCGATATAAAAGAATAAATAAAAATAAATTTAAAAAATAAAAGTTTGTCATCCGTTCCTACCATAACGAAATGGTCTACTCTTCGAAAGGCGGAACGAGGTTTTAACGTGTGCGCAAGATGTTCTTGTGTGCATTCGTTCGCACACGGGGCCTCGGTTTATAGTCTCATCCAAAAGACTTTTGACATTCAGTTCGATTTTTTTCGTCAAACTGGGAAGAAAGGGTGAGGCTGGGAATTGAACCCAGAACCTCACGGTTTACTTGTTGGAAGGCGAACGTCTTAACGGTCCTGCCACCTTTCTTCTTAGGGTCAATGATATGAATATGGCCTAGTCAGGATTGGTGTGTTGGGGATGGGGGTATTGTTTTGTGGTTTTTGTTGTTGTTGCGCTTATTTCAACAGCTTGAATGTGTTGCGCCACGCAGTCTAGGTGATTTATTTATGTGTCTTTCAGGTGCGTGTGGGCTTGTCCAAAACACACACACACACACACACACACACACACACACACACATGCACAGGCACACACACACTCACATACAGAAGGAAGGCGGCAGGATGGTTAAGACGTTCGCCAGCCAACAAGTTAACCGTGAAGTTCTGGGTTCGATTCCCAGCCTCGCCCTTTCTTCCCAGTTTGACAAAAAAATCGAACTGAATGTCAAAGTCCTTCAGATGAGACTATAAACCGAGGCCCGTGTGCGAACGCACGCAGAACATCTTGCGCACACGTCAAATCCTGTTCCGCTTTTCGAAAGAGTATGCCATTGCGTGCCGGTGGGAACAGATGACAAAATTTACCAAACCGCATACACACGGGGACTGGATGAAAAAAAGCACATGAGCGCTTATTCCATTATCCTCGATATAAAAGAATAGATAAATAAATAAACATACAAACCTCGATGCAGTGCCCATACATTCACTCCTCAAGGAGTTAAGGGAGAAAGTCAAGACAGTCATTTATAGCCATCCCAGAAGTCGGAATGCGGCTACCTTATGGGGGAAGGGAGGGGGAGGGAGTGGCTCTAACCCCCCCCCCCCAAAAAAAAAACCAAAAAAAAAAAACCCCACAAAAAACCCCCCAAACCACCAACCCCAAACGTTCGCACAGACAACAATCTCACCATCGGTGAACCTTGGAGCTCTTGCGGAGAAACGGAAAACAAAACCAAGAACAAAACCAAGTATATAGCCCAGTCAGGTGTTAATTTGGTGTTGTTGTTATTGGGGGAGGGGGGGTCGTGTTAGAGGGGGGGGGGGGGGGGGGGTTGGGGGTTGGGGGGGGAGTGATGAAAGTTTTATATCCGCGTTACACTTATTTCGACAGCTTGCGTGTTGCATCATGCAATGTAGGCACATTTGTAGGCACATTTATTATGCGCATTTCAGGTGTGTATCTCAGGTGTGTGTGTGTGTGTGTGGGAGGTGGGCTGTCGAGCGTGTACAGTGTAATGTTATGGATTGGTCTTCATGCAATGAGATTTCTTGTACACAGGTGTGCTATAATGATTAGTTTGATTGTCTGACTGTCTGTCTGTGTGTCTGTGTGTCTGTCGGTCAGTCTGTCTTGTCTGTCCGTCCCTGTCTGTATTTTCTCTGTCAATATATCTCTGTCTCTTTTCCTCTCCCTTTGCCTGTCTGTCTGTCTGTCTGTCTGTCTGTCTCTCTCTCTCTCTCTCTCTCTCTCTCTCTCAACGTCTCCATCATTTTAAAAGAATACTTGATCAAAGATTCAGGTAATAAAAGCATTTTTAAAAAACACTTTCAAAGTAAACTAGAAAATGGCTTCTTTTAATGACAGCATTTGAGGCGTTAAGGAACAAGGACCAGATAGTTCTTTATACCTGTCTGACTCTCAGTAAGTCTGTTTGTCTATCTCCTGCGTATCTGTCTGTTAGTCACTCAGTCATCTTGTCTGTCTATCTCTCTCTCTCTTTCTTTGTCTCCCTTCCTCCTCCTCCTCCACCTCTCTCTCTCTCTCTCTCTCTCTCTCCTTCTCGTGCTATACACTTGGAAACAACACTGTTCAATGTATAATTTATGTCGTTGTGTAGGAGGTGGCCGTTAACCAACGCCCACTGCACTTCTTTAGGACACTTACAGCAAGAATGATGGGCGGGACTTGAATTAAAGCAGCTTAATTGAGTATCTCTTGTTATGGAAGCTAAACAACTGAGAACACAAATTCATTTGGACAGCTGTTGTCACCAAATGGGAGCCGTGGTGGAGGGGTCGGGAGGGGGTAACCTAGTGGTTAAAGCATTCTATTTGTGATTTTGACTGAGGGCGTGGGTTCAATTCTTTGCTGATGAGCCTGTTTGAGAGGGGTTTTCTTTCTCTCTGGAGTTAACACTGGTACTGTTTCCACTACTCCGAAAGTCTTCTTTTTCTTCTTCTTCTTTTTTTTTTTCGTTCCTCGGCTAGAGCTCCGAAGTTCAATGGTAAGATTTTACTCAAGCGACTGATATTGCTCACTATTATGGTAGCCGCATTCTGACTTCGGGGATGATGTTTAAACACAACACTAATGTGCCTTCGTTTAAATTCTTTTAAAGATTTGTCCTCTGTTTTCTCACCAGCACGCAATGGCCTGCCTCTTTTGCAAGGTGGAAGGGGTTTTAAGGGGCGTACAAGGTGGTTTTGTGTGTGTGTGTGTGTGTGTGTGTGTTCGTACACATGACTTCGGTTTATATAGTCTCACCCGAGGGACTTTCAGAGGAGTGGAGTTGGTACTGACGTTAACTCCAGGGGATATAGGGGACTCAGGGATCTAACCACTAGGCTATCCCCGTCCCCCCAGAGAGTCTTTTAGATGAGGATATAGGCTGAGATCCTTGTGTGTGAATGTATGCAGAAGTTAATTCTTCGTTTAAAGCCCAAATCACTAAACACACACACACACACGCGCGCGCGCACACACACACACACACACACACACACAGAGGCAGAGTTTATTAACGTCCACCATTGAGAGGAGAGAGAGAGGAGAGAGAGAGAGAGAGACAGACAGGACAGACAGACAGACAGAATACACAGACAGACAGACAGAGGCACGTGTCTTCACATGACAGGGGAGAGAGAGGGGAGACACAATTGACACAATTTTATTGCTATTTAGCGATCAAGCCATATAGCGCTGCGGGCCGGTAACAACATATCGAACGCGACGCGATAACAATGACATGGAAACCATGGCGTGGTGGTATGTACATCAAGATTCGATACATTTTGTCTGTGTCTCAATTTTCAAACCAGCCTTTCCTTTTCCAGTCTACAGCCAGCGAAGTCAGCCCAATGTAAGACCGATCAGGTCCCGAAGTGATGTAACCCCTGCTCAGCATGGCCACCACTGTCTCTGTGTGTTGTGTGTTAGTACACTGTTTCCTTTACAAAGTTGGCAAGCCTGACACGTTCTTCTGGCAACATGTTTTTCTTTCTTGCTTGATGTACCGAACACACATTAGATTCCTCGCCAGGATCTCCATTCCAAGAGTATTCCAGGATGATGTCATCTGATTCACCCCATTACAATGTTTTGAATAAACCCGAACTATGTACCCCCCACCTTTCGAAACCGTGTGTTTCTCTTGCTGTCCCTTAATCGGACGCTTTTACACATTTGTCAGTTAGAGTAGACACATACTGTTTCACAATACCAGAAAATTCTGTTTCAGAGTCATCCACTGTGCAGCCAACTGTCAGCTCTTCCTGCACATCAGGCGCCTCAGAAGCACACCGATCTTGTTGTCTGTTGCTGGATCACCACAGTTAGAACAAGTGAATCTGGTGTGGCTGAGGCATTCAATTCACTGCTGACACATAGTTCTGTGTACACACTGGTTTGTTTTCCTTCTGTTTCCACATCGAGGCAGGGAGTCAATGTTACACAAGACCGGCTCTTCCAAGACACTGTCATTATCAATTGGCGATTGCCTGTCTTTTTGGTGTTGTCTACTTCTTTGAACATCGCGACGTCTTTGCAAGGGGGTTTCTTTCGATAGTACTGAACACGGGAGTTACGGTTTTAGCACCGGGGGCCGCCCTTTCTGTTGACACTGGCTTGTCAGCTGGCTTCATTCGCAAGACGAACACAACACTGCCGCTTCCCCCGCGACTTTCCAACTCGATACGACGTTGTCGATCAGCAGGGCGTTTAAGTTTTATTACAGTAGCTGGAAGGCCAGTAACTGACTTTTGAAGCTAAAATGCAAAAATTTGCAGCAGCTTACTAACAGCACCCCGTTCAGTTCTCGTCCCCTCACGTCGTCGAGAGAGCGGGAGAGAGAGAGAGAGAGAGGAGAGAGAGAGAGAGAGAGAGAGGACAGAGAGACAGAGGACAGACAGACAGTTTCACAGACAGACAGACAGAGGGACGCTGTCTTCACACTGACAGGGGGAGAGAGAGAGAGAGAGAGAGAGAGAGGGAGAGGGGAACTCAGAACTCAGAAATTTAATGTATCTCAGCTTAGGCCAGGGGAGAGAGAGAGAGGGGAGAGAGAGGGGGAGAGAGACAGACAGCAGACAGACAGAGACAGCATTTAACGTCCATTCTATTTAGGGAGAGGAGAGAGAGAGAGCGAGCGCGAGAGAGAGTGTGAGAGAGAGGCAGACAGAGGCAGACAGACAATATCTATTGAGGGAGAGAGAGAGCGAGAGAGAGACAATGACAATGACAATGACAATGACAAATTCTTTTATTTCGAGGATAATGAATAAGCACACATGTGCTTTTTTACATCCAGTCCCCGCCCCTTAGGGATACATCTTATAATAATAACCCAATACTTATCAGTCTCGCAATAAAAACAAGGGAAATAAACCCCTTTTTAAAACAGCTCCCCCCAAAACCCTCCCCCCCCCAAAAACAAGCAATTAAAAGAAAAATCCTAAGAATACCCCACCCTACCCCCACCCCCAAAAAACCCTAACCAAAACAAACAACCAAAAAAAGAGAAGGAAAAACCAAACCAACAAAAGATGATAAAAAGAGGAAAAAACAGACAAACAACAACAGCAAGAACAAGAGCAACAACAAAGCCAAGAAAATAAAAACAACCAAACTTAATAAGTCATAAAGATAAACATCTACACATTGTCAAATGGTACACATACTTGTTACACATAATTATAAGATATTGAAATAGGGCACTTGTTAAAACTTAAGTACAGAGGCAAGTCCAATAAAGTATTGAAAATATAAAAATATGAATCCTTCATCAGGATATACTATGACTATAAGCAGGACGATAAAAGGTGGAGAGAGAGAGAGACAGAGGGCAGAGAGTGTGTGTGTGTGTATTTCAGAGATAATATCCAATATATAAATCCCAAAACAGTATGCGATCCCATCAACACTCATTTTGGATTATACTCGTTTCAAATTATATGTCATGATAATGAATAAATTTAATACCCATACATCCACACAATAAAAACAAGAAACAAATCAAGAAGAAATTTAAAACTATACAGTCGTTTAGGGAGAGAATATGGGTGGGTGAGTGATTGGGGTATGTGTGTGTGTGTGTTGTGTGTGTGTTTGAGCGCGCGCGCGGTCGTGTGTGTGTGTGTGTGTTTTGTGTGTGTGTGTGTGTGTGTTTGAGTGTGTGTGTGTGTGGGGGGGTGGGGGGGGGGGGGTTTCAGGGATAATACTAAATATGTAATACTCACATAGCACACGATCAACACAAACACTTTTTAATTATGTTCATGCAAATGAATGTCATGGTAATAAAATAAGAGCAAGAGAGAGAGAGAGAGAGAGAGGAGAGAAGAGAGAGAGAGAGAGAGCGAGAGCGGCGAGAGAGAGGCAGACAGACAGAGACAGAGTTTAACGTCCATTACTGGGAGTTTCTCCCAGTAGATGGACGTTAAACTCTGTCTCTGTCTGTCTGCCTCTCTCTCTGCCTTCTTGGTCCATTCTCCTGCCTTTTTTTCCCCCCCAGATAGACATAAAAGATAACAGAGAGAGAGAGAGAGAGAGAGAGAGAGAGAGAGAGGGAGAGAGAGAGAGAGAGAGAGAGAAGAGACAGACAGACAGACAGGCAGACAGAAACAGACAGACAGACAGACAGACAGAGGTAGGCTCTCTTCACACTGACGGAAGAAGAAGAAGAAAACCTGACAGGTCAGTACTAGGACAGTGTACAAAAGCTGGTCAGTCATGACTTGGCACACCTCTGCCAATTTCTGAAGCCTGTGATCTTCTTGGGAAACAAAACACGTGATGTTTCGTCTTGTCCTTTTTGTGTTCTGCTGATTCAAGAGAGAGAGAGAGAGAGAGAGAGAGAGAGAGAGAGAGACAGAGACAGAGAGAGACAAAGAGCGAGAGAGGGAGAGAGAGAGAGGTATATTTATTTATTCTTCTATTTCGAGGATAATGGGATAAACACTCATGTGCTTTTTTTTTTTTTACATCCAGTCCCCATGTGTATGCAGTTTTGTAAATGTTGTCACCTGTTCCCACCCGCACACAATGTCCTAGAGAGAGAGAGAGAGAGAGGGGGGGGGGGGGGGGGGGAACTCCAATAAACAAAAGAATCTTTCTGTTAAAGCGTTACAAATCTTTCAGTGACGCACTATTGATACACACACACATATACGTTTTTCTTCTGCTTCTTTTTTGCAGAACACTCAGACTGCAACTATTGGCTGTCACGTGAGCGGAAATGCGCAGCAACTGACGAGTCAGGCCGACTCCGCGCATCCGACTTCCGCGTGGGAGAGAACTGTTATCTTTCATGTCTATCTGGGGGGAAAAAAGGCAGGAGAATGGACCAAGAAGGCAGACAATGACACAATGACACAATGACAAATTCGTTTATTTCCAGGATAAGGAATAAGCACCCATGTGCTTCTTTTTTTTTTTTTTTTTTACATCCAGTCCCCCCAAAAGATGAGAAAGAGGCAGAAAGTAGATGAGATGGATGTGACAGGAGAGTAAAATGAACGAGGCAGAAACAAAGAGAGGGATAGAAATGAGAGAATTTCCAGCACAGAATTTTCATAAGGTGGGGATACTATTTATACTGATAGCCTCCTCCCCCCCCCCCCCCCCCCCCATCCACCCGCATCTCCAGGGGGGCGACTGGGGAGGGAGGGGGGGGGGATAATTGAAAGGGAACGTGAAAACTCGATATGGAAACTACGTCAGATTTTCTCTATAAGTTTACACAAAACAGTCACTGATGGCGAGGTGGGGTGGGGTCGAGTCTCTGTTCAGGTGTCAATTCAAGGGGATTTTCCCCTTGGAGTTAACATGGGTGGGTACTGGTTCTACAGATCCCTGATTACTGATGTTCTTTTTTTTTTTTTAAGAAAACGGGAAAAAGATTCTACTTTCCTGAGCTCCAGAAGAGGCTATAACTTCAGGTCCCGTGCGCAAAAAGTCTACAAAACATCTTGCACAGACGTTCAAATCCCGTCCACTTTCAGTAGAGGAATAGGTCAGCTATGACTGCCGGTAGGATGAATGACACGAAACATACCCAGCATGCATCTACCTAGAGAAGATGGGGCTCCACCAGATTCAACTTGCCAACAAGAAAAAGGGTGGTAGGACAGTTTATACGTTCACCTGTCTACCAAGTAACCCGTGAGGTTCTGTGTTCGATTCCCAACCTTGCCCTTTCTTCCCAGTTTGACGGGAAAATCAAACTGAATGCCATTCGAAGGAGACTCTAAACCAGTACTCTAAACCCATGTACTTAGGACTTGTGCACAATTAAAAAAAAAACAAACCCAAAAAACCACGACAGTTGAACATCAGAAAGAGCAGAGAGCCCGACTGTCATGGCAAAATTGATAGGTTCAATTCCCGACTGTATCCCCAAAGTCGGAATGCCGCTACCTTAATGGTGGTGGGGAGTGGGGAGAGAGGGGGGGGGGGGGGACTGTCGTTTGTACAAAATTCTCACCATTGGTAAATCTCGGAGCTCTAGCCGAAGAACGGGGGAAAAAATCAAACAAACAGAAATCCTTGCCCACAACACACAGTAATGCCTATCGCACTCATTACTGAGAGTCAAGAGAGGAACCCAAACCAGTCAGTATTGCAGCAGGCTATAGGGCGTTTGGGCTTTAGTCAGCAAAATGCTCTTTAGCTAAATAATCACAGTTCTTGGTTAAACCATTGACGCTGGGGGCAACAGCAAAGTGAGAGGCTGTGTATGACCAGTGGCTTTTCCACTCATGGAGTTCCACTTTATAGCTTAGTCTTTAGTGATCGACTATGACTCTCTGACTAGGAGGCTTGACTTGCACAGTCCTTTTAATGTGCTGCAGCCCTGGGGGCTAGTTGGCCTTTGGAGAACATCTCCAACGCTGACTGTCCTTATGCCCACTTGGCCGAGAGAGTGGGGATGTGCTGTGGGCAAGGCATCTCCACTATAATCAAATTTCTGCCCAATTTCCGAAACAGCAGCTGCCTCCTCTGCTGTTTTGGAGGTCATCGTCGAACACGACGGACTAACATACATACATACAGCTAAATAATGAAAAGAGAGAGAGGGGGAATAAAAACAGAGAGAGCGGACTAACATACATACATACATACAGCTAAATAATGAAAAGAGAGAGAGAGAGAGAGGGGGGGGGGAATAGAGAGAGAGAGAGAGAGGATGAGAGAGAGAGAGAGAGAGAGAGAGAGAGAGAGAGAGAGAAGAGAGAGAGAGCCATTAGTCGTCCCTGGAGAGAGAGTAGCACTAAAGGGTCACGTAATGCCCTCTGTCATTTCTCTGTGTGCATAATATTGTTCTCCCCGTCAGAATGGCTTTGCAGAATGGTTGTAGCCATGGGGCGATTTTGCTTCTGAAAACAAATCTCTTGCTCTTGCCGTGGGTTTTGTTGTTGTTGTTGTTGTTTCTGGGGTTTGTGGGGGGGAGTTTGTTTTGTTTTTGTTATTGTCTGTTTTGTTTGGGTTGGTTTTGGAGGGTGTGTGTGTGTGTGGTTGTGTGTGTGTGTGTGTGTGTGTGTGTGTGTGTGTGTGTGTGTTATGTGTGTGTGTGCGAGTGTGTGTGTGTGTTGTTGTTGTTGTTGTGTGTTGTTGTTGTTGTTTAGGGTTGCTTTTTTGTTTCTTTTTTCCCCTGACATATGCTAAATGCGCATTCGAAAGACTAGAACGCAGACCACCACTCAGGGTCTACAACACTGTTCAAAAAACACCCCAACAACTCTACCTTTGAACCAGATTCAAGGAACAGATTTCTGACACTCCAGATGGTGGTTGCCTCCTGACCACTGTGCCACAACCAACACACAGCCTCCTGATAGGACAAGCTATGACCACTGCCCTTATCATTATTGAATGGGCAGCATACCTTTTTCATTTCATTTCTTTTCATACCACTTTAAGTCACGGCAGATTTCTCTCCGTGAAATTCGGGATGCTCTCCCCGGGGAGAGCGCGTCGCCACAAGAGCAGCGCCGCCCATTTGTTTCCCTATCAGAGTGGCTTTTTTCTACAGAATTTTGCCAGGGACAGCTCTCTTGTTGCCATGGGTTCTTTCACGTGCGCTGAATAATTATGTGTAACACACGGGACCTCGGTGTATCGTCTCATCCGAAAGACTAGCACCCAGACCACCACTCATAGTCTAATGGATGGGGGAAAAGTTTCAGGTCCAAACGGGATACGAACCACCGCACACTTCTGACCCGGACTTTTCGCTTTCTAGACAGGCGCGTTACCTCTAGACCACCGATCCACCTGGAACACAAATCCTTTGTTGTGATTATCAAAGACATGATATAGAAACAATCTCATGAGTGTATGAAAGAAACGAGCATTCGTTTTCCCCCATGCACATGAAGAATAAACACGAATAAAGATACACATGACACCACACATGACATATTATTCCACTGAAAACGCATGCTAGGTTACAAAGAGGACTACAAAGCCTTTCAATTGACTGATTTTTATCATTATTATAAAGGTGAGAAGGTTGCCAAGACTTATTACTGCCTTTCTACACACATATGTGCACCACACACGCATTCGCGCGTGTCCCCCCCCCCCCCCCACACAACACACACGCACACACACACACGCACACACATACAAGGAGGAGGAGAAAAGGGAGGGGAGGGGACGGAGTGGGGGATGAACTCAATTTTCATTTTCAATTTAGCAAAATAAGCAAAACTTGAGAGGAGAGAGAGAGAGAGAGAGAGAGGAGAGAGAGAGAGAGAGAGAGAGAGAGAGAGAGAGAGAGAGGAGAGAGACAGAGTACCCAGTTAAGTAAACTAGGTCCTCAGCAAAACTCCCTCAGAAAGTGGGAGCAGGGGAGGGGTGGAGGGGTATGGGTTGGGGGGTGGGGGTAGGAAGGGGATCAAGGGAAGGGGGACACACGTGACACAGCTCATGAAAACACTTGACCAGAATTCATATGTAAGGTGAAGGGTCAAGGACAGTCTTGTGACCGTAAGGAACAGCTGCGAGGTGTCAAGTGTGTGATGGCGTCCACAGACTCCCTCCCTCCCTCACTCAGCAAAAAAGGACTAGTGGGTGCAGTTGCGGGGCCGAACAGAAACGCGCCTTTTTACAACGTGAAAGGAAGCAGGTTCCATTCCCGTTTGAACCCACGGGACCCTGGGTGGTGCTCTGTGTTATCTTTCAGATGAGGGGAGAAATTGAGGTTTCTGTGCAACACACATGTAGAACTTGTAGCATTCCCCCCAAAACAACAACAACAACAACAACCAAAAAAACCAACCAAACCAAACCAAACAACAACAAGAAAACAACAAACAAAAACCAAACCAAACAACAAGAAAACAACAAACAACAACAAAACAGCCACACAACAACAAAACAAGAAAAATAACCACCAACAACAACGAAGTAAAACATAAACATTATTAATCATATCAGCCAAAGAGCTGTCTCTGGTAAAATTCTGTCGAAAAAAATAGCACTCTACATTCGTAGAGAAATAAAATGTACGGCCTATCAGCAACTCTCCCCAGGGAGAGCAGAGGGCGTCGCCACAAGAGCAGCGCCACACTAGCACCGAAAAGCCTTCAGCTATGAGGACTGAAATCTCAAGTACTAACCAAAATCTAAAAGAGAGAGGGCTTTCCGCTCCATTCTCTTTTTTAGTTCTGCTTCTTCACGTGACAGAAATGTATAGGACGTTCACGTGCTACGGCTTATTACTCTCTTGTTCTCCTCTGCTGAACTGGAACAACGGAGGGGGGGGGGGGGGGGGGGGGAGAAGTCAGGAGATTGGGATTTTTTTAATTGTTCTTTTTTTTTTACAACTCGTGGGGGGGGGGGGGGGGGGGGGGGGGGGGTCGTGTGACTCGGATGAAATCTGAAGCTGTAGTGTAAACGTTTTTTTTTTAAGGCAATAGTTCTAGTTTTATGTTGTGTCTTCTATGTTTACCTTTCCAGAAGAGAAACGGATCGGGATAGCTCAGTGGTCGGAGCACTCGCTTTCCCCCAGCCAAGGTTAAGCAGCATCCAGCGTGGTTACCACTTGGATGGGTGACTGTTTGCGCGCTTTGGTTTCAGTACAGTCAGTCCCCCAGTTCACCCAGCTGTAAATGGGTACCTGCCATCTTTAGGGTCTTGGAAGGTAAAGCAGCGAGGGAGAGGAGATGGGCGCCGCCCTCAATATGCTGGCCCTAGAGAAGTGAGGTCTCTGATGCCTCGCTCCCATACGACCGCATAGGTTATGGGACACCTTTACCTTTAGAAGAGAAACAGAAAAATTATTGATGAATCCTTTTTTTTTTTTGATGGGAGAGATTGTAACTGGTTGCCTTCACTTCCTTTTCCTCCAATACTTTTTCTTCAATATTTGTTTCTACGTTTACTAGTCCAGAGGCTTGGTTTTTTTTCATTCCTCGGCTAGAGCTCTTAAGTGTACCATTGATTAAGTTTTGCGTATGTATGCGACCGTTTTTGCCCATCACGAAGGTAGCCGCATTACGGTTTCGGGAATGTCCAGATATATGCTGTATGAGTTTTAAAAAAACAACACTTTAGGGGGGAGCAGGACAGCAGAGGATCTCTAAAACAACAGAAGCCCCCCCCCCCCCCCCCCCCCCCCCCCCCTCTCTCTCTCTTGCTGCTCGCTCGCGAACCTTCTAGCATGTAAAGTTTCCACCCATGACTTTTTAAAAAGTTAAATATACTCTTCTTGAGGGACAGGATAGCTCAGTGGTCAGAGCACTCACTTTCCCTAAACGAGCGTTAAGCAGCGTAAAGCGTGGTTACCAAGGGGATGGGTGACCGTTCGTGTGTCTTAGTTTCCGTACAGTCCCCCAGTTCACCCAGCTGTCAATGGGTACCTGCCCTCTTTAGGGTCAAGGAAGGTAAAGCAGCGAGGGAGAGGAGACGGGCGCCTTCCTCAATATGCTGACCCCCTAGAGAAGCTGAGGTCTCTGACACGTCGCTCCCCAACGACCACATAGGTTATGGAAACACCTGACCTTTTTATGCTCTTCTTACAAGTTTTCTTACTCTTAATTCGGAGGAACACAATCGACATATCCATTGTCAAGATACACCATAGCTTTACTATGGGTGTGGAGACTTTAGAAATCATACATTCATTCGTTGGTTCTTTCGCTCATTGGCACTTGTTCGTTCATCCTTCATCCATACACTACCACCAAAAATAAATTGCTCAGTAGCATTCATTCTATGGCTGGCAAGTCTGTTAAAGTTTTAGTGACTGCATGTGTGTGTATGTGTATGTGTGTGTGAGCGAGCGCGTGCGTGTGCGGAGTGCGTGTGTGCGTGTGTGCGTGCGTGTGCGTGTGTACGTGCGTGCACATTTTCAAGTTTCCTTCTTCTTCCCAAGCGCAGTAATCACGCTTTTGGTAAGTTCAAGGTTTTTGTCTCATGCGCTTGATAAATCACAGACTCGTGCATTCATTGAAGACAGGCTGATGCAGCAAATCAGCAGACTGATTCCAGCCCCAAAGCGCGGTGCCAACACGGGGAGAGAGAGAGAGAGAGAGAGAGAGAGAGAGAGAGAGAGAGAGAGAGAGATATATATATACATACATACATACATACAAAATACAGACATACATACAAAATACAGAGAGAAAGTGAGACAGACAGAGAAGGGGTGGGGGGTGGGGGGTGGACTACAAAAAAATGGCCATAAAACGATCCTCACCATACTGAACAATGAACAAGGTGATCCATATTTCATAGCGACTGGAACCCTTCTCTACACATTACCACGGGGGACGGGATGGCCTGGTGGTTAGAGCGATTTATTCGCGATCCGCTGACCGGGTTCTATTCTCGTTCAAGAGGATTTTTCTTCTGGAGTTCATATCAGCGTCGATTCCACTCTCCCCAAATATCCTTCGGATGAGACTATAAACCGAGGTCCCATGTGCAAACGCACGCAGAACATCTTGCGCACACGTTAAAACCCGTTCCGCTTTTCGTAAGAGTAGGCCATTGTGTGCTGGTGGGAACGGATGACAAAATTTACAAAAAACTGCATACACACGGGGGCTAGATGAAAAAAAGCACACGAGTGCTTATTCCATTATCCTCGAAATAAAAGCATAAAATAAAAGAATAAACCGCACGAACATAAACGTAGTGCAAACTTCAGCCAGACAACTCTGACCACAATGAAGTCATTACATAAACCAAGCCCTCATGTTATCTTCTCTGGCCTGGTCTGGTCCAGACCTAACGCTTTATCAGTTATTGATAAATCTCAGCTAATATAAGAGCTGAGAGGCTATACACCGCGACCTCGTGTGCGAACGCATGCAGAACATATTGTGCACACGTTAAAAACCCATTCCGGTCTTTCGGAAGAGGAGGCCATTCTATGTCGGTAGGAGCAGATGACAAAGTTAAAAAAAAACCCACCCAGCATGCACACAGGTGTCGTGTTCAGACACCGTGCCGGAGGTCGGATTGCGGCCACCTACATTGTGGGGGAAAAAACAAAACAAAGCAAAAACGATCGCATACGCATGGGTCTCACTATTGGTGAGCCTCGGGGCTCTTGGGGAGGAACCAACCCCCCCCAAAAAGCGACACCTAGGGCCTATCTTATGATCTTAAGAGCTGTATACAGCATCGTACTGGCAACTCATGCGACGGCACTGGAACCATGTGTATCGGCGATTGCCTTTCCATTCCATCGACGTGGGAGGGGGGGGGGGGGGGGGGGGGGGGGGGGGGGGGGGGGGGTGCTGCCATGGGTAACAGCTTGCCCTCCATACTTACTTACCCAGGCTTTGCGTTCTGGAGTATAAACACCTAGAGCGCAACTCCATTGTCTTAGGGAGACTTCACTGCTGCCTACAAGCTAAAGCTTACTAAAGGGGACTAGATGTAAAATAGCACATAAGTGCTTATTCCATTATCCTCGATATAAAAGAATTAAATTTTTAAACATTTGTTTTGGAAAATACATCATAATGCTGCGATGTTTGAAACGTAAGGTTGAGATGGTCTTCAGCCTTGACAAGCTGGTAGCATTAAATAAACATTCACTCTTCATTGATACAGCACTCTAGTGCTTGGGCAGGTCAAGCACAGTTACTTCAAAGAACTGTTCTCTTTTTGGGGGTGGCCCGCGGCGCCTAAGTGAGATGACTTGCGGTTAACCCAGTCCCTAAATTCGATAACTCCGCTGGAACTTTAATATAATCTCAACAACAACAACAACAACAACAACTCTCAATTAATGGAGATTTTTTTTAATCCGCTGAAGTCGGAGTGTGGCTGCCTTTATGGTAAAGGTACTTGACAACAGTCATACAGGCAACGTCCTCACCCAGTGTGTACTTATGGTCTCGGGGTGATTCCTTGGCGGGAGGAGTGAGGCACGGAATGCATAGTAGCAACAACAATAATGATAATAATAATTAGGGTGGCGGGGTGAAATTATTTCACCAACAGGAGAAGTAAGGTGCCTCCTTCCCTCCGCTAGCCTGTGGGAGATCCTTGGGCAAGATCGGGTACCCACTTAGCCTCCCGATCAGGGTTACGTGAAGTCATGGAAGGCAGGTGACGGATGATGTGTTGAGCAGCCGAATAGTTTTTGGGAACTGGTCAGCACTTCAATGTGTTAGGCAGATGATACTATATGAGTACAATGGCTAAGACAATCCGCTCAGTACGAGCACTGCTCCTATAGAAAGTAATTGCAGCCTACTATAGGTATACTTCTGCAAAGAATGTCATGGTAATCAGAAAGAAACAGAATACAGATAACAGCGTGAAGGGGGCTTCCAGTTTATCTGGAAGTTCCACGCTCGGTAGGGTGGATTATGTGCGACAGGTAACCCTCGATCGTCATCCAGCGACTGTCCGCATCAGAAAACCTCTCAGAATGGGTACATGGAACGTACGGACTATGCTACAAAAAGGAAAATTGGAAAATCTCAAACAAGAAATGGAAAGAATGAACCTCAATATACTAGGACTTTGAGATGGAAAGGAGCAGGCTGCATAACATCCGACAACTACACCATTCTTTACTCAGGAGGAGATCAACACCAGAAAGGAGTTGGCATGATTCTAGATCAAGAAACCTCAAAGACCATCAGAGGTTTCTGGACTGTAAATGACAGAGTCCTGATAGTAAAACTTAAGGGCACACCTTTCGACATTGGAATAGTACAAGTATATGCACCAACAGCTGATAAAGATGACGCAGAAATTGAGGAGTTTTATGAAAATATCGAAAAGGCAATGAAGCAACTGAAGTCTCAAGATATCAGAATAATAATGGGTGACCTCAATTCAAAGGTAGGAAAAGGGAAAGATGAAACCACAGTTGGCCCATTTGGAATAGGAGTGAGAAATGAAAGAGAAGAGCGGCTCACGGAATGGTGCAAGGAACAAAAGCTGGCTGTCATGAACACATGGTTTGAAAACCATCCAAGAAGATGCTGGACATGGAAAAGCCCTGGAGACAGAACCAGGAATCAAATAGATTACATCCTGATTCAAGAACGCTTCCGTAACTCTATAACATCTTGTAAGTCCATGCCAGGTGCAGACTGTGGAAGTGATCATGTCCCAGTTATCGGGACAATGCGACTAAAATTGAAAAAGTTGTCAAAAGCAAAAAGAACACCAAAACTGCAAATGAACATGCTACAAACTGACAAAGAAATCAAAGAAAAATACAAGATCAAAGTTGGAAACAAATTCGATGGCCTAGATCAACTCACCACTACAGAGGAAAAATGGCAGATGATGAAAGATAGCATCAGCGAGGCAGCAAAAGAATATATACCAGTCATAAATAGAAAGGAACACAAGAAGTGGATGAGCTCCGAGATTTTAAACCTAATGGAAAACAGGAGAAAGGCAAAAGTAGATGAAAAGAAGTATAAAGAACTCGACAAACTGGTTAAGAAAAATGTAATGAAGCCAAGGAAGAATGGATCAATATGCAGTGCAAAGAAATTGAAATGAATGCAAATTTTGATAGCAAACTTATGCATGAAAAAATAAAAGATGTGACAGGGAAGAAATCATCTGCAAAAACAGGTTGTATAAAGTCGAGAGATGGAGATATACTTATGGAAAAGAAGATATTCTTAACGGGTGGTCAGAATACATCGAAGAGTTATACCACGACGACAGAGGTCCACCTCCACATATTAGCAACGAAGATGGCCACATAATCATGGAAGACAAAGTGAGACATGCACTCAGCAAGATGAAAAGTGGTAAGGCGCCAGGACCTAGAACGGCAGTGGCGGAAATCAAAACCGAAATCAACAAACAGCTTTTCCGAAAACTAATAAACAAAGTCAAACTCTTAATCCATTCAGCAAAGACAGAATACTACTCTTCCCAAATTCTCTGCGCTACATCCATAAAATCTCTTTTTTCCCTCACCTCAAATCTCCTTGGGTCTGCAAAAACAACTCCTCTGCCTACCACCCACAGCCTGTCTGAACTTCCATCTATCTTTTTGCCTTCTTTTCAGACAAAGTCCACAACTACGCTCCAGACTGGATCAGACTCATTTCCAGCCGCACCTCCTGATCCCCAGTTCACTGGCACTCCTCATCTTTTCCTTCTGTTCCACAGTGAAAAGAAATCATGACATTTGAAGGAATGACTTAAATCTGGACCTCGATCCATACCTGCTCTGTTTTCTCACAATGCCTTCCACAATTGTACTATATCACTAAATAGTAAAACTCATCTCTTCTGTCAGGCATTTCCACAGCTCTTAAAACCGCAATAGTCACACCTCTACTGAAAAAGCACGACCTCGATCCAACATTCTGAAGAATTACAGACCTGTCTCAAACTTACCCTTTGTCTCTAAAGTACTAGAAAAGTTGTTCTCAAACAGTGTTCAACAGTCCTCATTCATCCAATGATCTCCTTCCCCTTTTCAATCTGCTATCGCCCAACCAGCACCGAAACCACCCTATGTCCATACTTTAGATACACTTCTACTTGCTTCTGTGCAGGAAAAATTCCCTCCTCACTCTTCTTGACTTATCTGCAGCCTTCGACACTATAGATCACTCAATTCTTCTTTCTCGCCTCAAAACGTTTGGTATTAATGGCACAGCCTCACCTGGTTACTTCATACCTCACAGACGATTCCAGAAGTTATTGTAACAAAATTCAATCAAATCTGTCAAATGGAATGTGGAGTCCCACAGGGATCAGTCCTGGGCCCGTTCTCTTTACTCATACACGCACCACTCTCACATTAATAAACAACCACCATATTGATCATCATTTCTATGCTGTGACATACGCTTCAGTGCAGTGATACTGTTGAAAACTTGCCTTCCTCCTGACAAATATGTCCTACTGTCTTCAAGACATCCAAAACTGGATGACTCAGAACAAGTTACAACTTAATTGCCGATAAAACCGAAGCCATGCTCATAGGGACCCAACATAAACTTTCCTCCATCACAACAACATCAATAGAAATTCGGAGTGCGTCAGTTCCTTTGTCCAACTCTGTGAGTATCTAGGTGTAGTTCTTGACAACACACTCTCTATGAAAAATTCATCACCCAGACCAGCCAGTCTTGCTACTATCAACTACGGCGCATAAGCGCGATTCGCAAGTATCTGTCCACTTGATGCAACTTCCAAGCTCGTCACATCTCTCATTCTTTCACGTTTAGACTACTGTAATTCTCTTTTGGCTGGCCTACCAGCATCATCCATCCACTCTCTTCAACGCATACAAACTCTGCAGCTCGATGGTCTAAGAAAGAAAAATCCGAACACATCACTCCTCTTCTGCGATCTCTTCACTGGCTGCCGTCTCCAAAGATGGAGTATAAAATCAATACCCTCTGTTTCAAATGTCTCCACAAATCTGCACCATCTTATCTTTGTAACTGTCTTCCACCTGTACACTCCATCCGTTCCCTTCGTTCAGCCGCAGATACTTTGTGCTTTCGAACACCCAGATTCAAACTTACCACTGTTGCTGTCGATCTTTTTCTGTTTCTGGTCCGTCCACGTGGAATGACCTCCTCTTTCACTTCGCCAAAAAACCTTCACTTGATACCTTCAAATCCAGCCTCAAAACACACTATTTCACCTGACAAAAAACTTTTCCCTATATCCGTCTCTACTTTTTCAACAGCATCCTTCATCTCCTAAGTTGTGTTCGCGGTGTTGTTGTGTGGTGTGTTGTGTGTGTGTGTGTGTGTGTGTGTGTGTGTGTGTGGTGTGTGTGTACATACACGTGCATAAATTTGAAATATGTTCTTTATTATATTTGAGGAAGTTGCATGCGCGTAAATGATATGAGGCAAGCGCTTCGATTAGTTTGTTTTACAAGATTCGGCGCTATATAAATTCCATATATAATATATAATAATATAATTATTATTATTATTATTATTATAATTATTATTATTATTATTTCCATTGAATTGATAACAGCCCTGGATGAAGTGGGAATTAAGGCAGTCACAAACTATAAACCAAATTATGAACAGGAGAGATTCGACAGATATGAAGAAGTCCATCACATTGCGATCCCTAAGAAACTGGTACAGCTGAATGTGCCCAAAACATCGTACAATCAGCTTGATGAGTCACCTCACCAAAGTTCTTTTACGAATACTCTATGAAGAGAATGAGAAATAAAAATACTCCAGAAATATCAGAAACGTAATTTGGATTATGGCAGACAAAGGCACCAGAAATGCAATCTTCGCATTGAAAACTATCATGGAAAGATCCATCGAGGTCCAGAAAGACCTGTACCTCTGCTTCATTGACTACTCAAAAGCGTTCGACAAAGTACGAAACTCCGACTTGTTTGATTTCTGGCAGGGCTATACATCGACGGGAAGATCTTCGAGTCCTCAGAAACATATATTGGGAACAGGAGGCAGCCATGAGAGTCGACAATGACATCAGTCAATATAGACCAATCTGCAGGGGTGTGAGGCAGGGCTGCGTGTTCTCGCCTGATTTATTTAATGTATATAGTGAAATAATTCTACGAAATATTGAGAATCATGAGGGAATTAGTGTAGGTGGCCACAACATCAACAACCTGAGATATGCAGATGACACAGTCCTTATCGCCGACTCTGAAGAAAAACTGCAAAAGATTTTAACAACAGTAACAGACGAAAGCGAAAGAAAGGATTACAGCTCAATGCAAAGAAGACAGAATGCATGTGATCTCGAAAAAAGTGTTATACCACAATGCAACATAGCCTGTAAAGGAGAGAGAATCAGACAAGTAAACACCTTTAAATACCTTGGTTGTACTATCACCCCGGACGGCAAGTGTGACACAGAAATCAAGAAGAGAATCGGTCAAACTAAGGCAACTTTTAACAACATGAAATGCATTTTTACCAAAAGTAAGATAAGCCTTAAGACAAAGATCCATGTTTTGAGAGCCTACGTATGGTCCATTCTTCTGTACGGATGTGAGTGCTGGACCCTAGCCAAGGACACAGAACAGCGACTAGAAGCAGTGGAAATGTGGTTCATCTGGAGAATCATGAAAATCTCATGGACAAAAAGAAAAACTAATGCAGAAGTAATAGAAATGGCTGGGTACAAGAGATCCCTTCTCAACACCATCAGAGAAAGACAGCTCAAATTTTTCGGCCATTTAATCAGGGCTGACGGACTAGAGAAACTGTTATGGAGTGGCAAAATCTGTGGAAACAAGAGCAGAGGAAGACAACGCACAAAATTCACAGACAGCTTAAACAAATTCGCAACGAATAAAGAGGGCACCAACAATGAGCTCATGAGAGGGACCGAGAACAGGGAAGAATGGAGAGCCATGATCGTCGATGTCTGCAGGACCAGACCGGACACTTGAAGAAGAAGAAGAATGATGATGATGATGATGATGATGATAATGGATGCATTTTGAGCGCTGTCCTTCCTCATTTATAGGGAAAACACAAAGCGCTTTACATTACAAGAAAAAAGTCAAAAGCAATACGCTCAAATACATGCATTAAAAAAAAAGCGCTTTGATTTGTAGCTTTACAAGATTCAGCGCTATATAAATTCCATACATTATTATTATTATTATTATTATTATTATTAACACAATACCATCCACACACTACAGTGGAAAAAGCAAATTGTGATTCAAGCAACGTGCATAGACTTCGCTTCCAAATCAACAAATGATAGCAGACACAAAGCATGCATACATACCACATGAATAATACATACATACCTATTTACACACTTACGCACACACACATTACACGCGCGCGCCCGCGCGCGCACACACACACCCACCACAACACACACACACCACACACACACACACACACACACATACACTCACCCACACACTCACACACACACCACACACACACACACCACACACACATCACACACACACAACACTACACACACCACAAACATCACACACTCACACACACACACACACACACACACACACACACACACACACACACACACAGCACAGTACAGCACAGTACAGCAAAGCACAGCACAAAACATCAAACAAATCCGTAAACATTGATCCGTTATGCAAAGTCAGAAATGAGTGAGGCATACCACATACATTAATCATGAACAGAATGCAGTACATATGTAGGACTACATAGCACAGCCACCGAAGGGGGAGGGGATGGCGAGGGAGGGTTGGGGGGGGGGGGGGGGGGGGGGATAGGAGGGTTGGGGGGGGGGGGGGGGATCCGTGGGCCAATAGCCTAGTAACGTACCAATCTAGAAAAACAGACCACGCAGGTTCATTTCTTCGTTTGAATCCTAACATCCCCACCCCCACCCCTCCCCATTTCCTGTTGATTTTGGTGCCCAGATACAAAAAAATTAAATGCAGAAATAGACGATAAATACTGAGATCTAGTGTGCAACATTATATTATTTACCATGGGCAGAAGAAGAACCCACGGTGACATTAAGAGTTGTCCTAAGCAAAAATAAGGTGTCGCGAGGGTGGGTGGGGGTGGGGGCACTCTCATGGGAAAACAAAAAACCACAGTCTGTTCTAATGACTACGAACTACAAAAAAGTAGTCCCCCCCCCCCCCCCCCCCCTGCAAAAGCTTCAACCTACGAGGACATAAAATCTCATTTACTTACAAACAACAACAGACGGTGATGCATCGATTTGTACTGTGACCCAAACTACGCAAATATCTTCAGCAGTAGTGAAGCCCACGCCCTTGTGAGGCACGTTACAGCTTACTCACCTTCTGAGTAGTATAGAGTGTTCTGTGTAAACGAACGCAGCTGTCAGGGATACTGTGTGTATAATTATGATTGAAGGAAGGGAGGGGGTGGGAGGAGGAGGAGGGGGGGGGGGGGATAGTAATCGTAATTATTACGGACTCGCTTCACCTTTTATTAATATTTTCTTCGTTTCTGTCTGTGTGTGTGTGCCTGTCTCTGTCTTTGTGTGTGTGTGTGTGTGTGATGTGTGTGTGTGTGTGTGTGTGTGACCCTCTGTGTCTGGCTGTCTCTGTGTGCCTGTGTGTGTGTGTGTGTGTGTGTGGTGTGACCCTCTGTGTCTGGCTCTGGCACACAGCCTGTCTCTGTCTCTGTCTGTCTGACTGTCTGTCTGTCCGTGTCTGTCTGTCCGGTGTGTGTGTGTCTCTCTCTCTCTCTCTCTCTCTCTCTCTCTCTCTCTCTCTCTCTCTCTCTCTCTCTCTCTCTCTCTGTGTTTTCAAAAGAAAAGTTACCAAAGTGTTTGAATCCTCACCCAAAGTAAAAACATCCTTTTAAAAAGTTGTGATTTCTGTTCATTATAGTAGGCACAACAACAAAAAAGTGTTCTCTGTCATAACATTATGTTTACGATTTTGTGTCATTTTTATATCATGACATCCATCTCCGATATGGGCAGGGAGCTAGCGGATGTAAGAAAAAAAAGCCCACACAAGTCAGTTTTTATAACTATTATACTACAAACAAAATAATTTCGCTTCGTCTTGCCTTGTCTTGCCTTGTCATGCCTTGCCAAATTGCCTTGCCTTGCCTCGCCTTGCCCTACCCTGCTTTGCTGTGTCTTGTCTTGCTTTGCCATGCCTTTTGCCTTGTTTTGCCATACTTTGCCTTGCTTTGCTGTGTTTTGCTTTGCCTTGCCTTGCCTTACCTAGTCTTGCTATGTCTTGCGTTGTGTTTCCCTCTTTGCCGTGTCTTGTCTTGCCTTGCCTTGCTGTCTTGCCCTGCTTTGCCTTGCCTTGCCTTGCTGTGCTGTGCTGTGTTTTGCCTTGCCTTGCTGTACTTTGCCTTGCATTGCCTTGCTGTGTTTTGCCTTGCCCTGTTTTGCTGTGTCTTGTCTTGCCTTGCGTTGCCCTGCTTTGCTGTGTCTTGTCTTGCCTTACCTTGTCCTGCCTTGCCCTGTTTTGCCTTGCTCTGCTTTGCCGTACCTTACATTGCCTTGCTGTGCTTTGCCTTGCCTTGCCTTGCCTTGCCTTGCCCTGCTGTACCTTGCATTGCCTTGCTGTGCTTTGCTGTGCTTTGTCTTGCCTTGCTCTGTTTTGCCTACCTTGCTTTGCCTTGCCCTCACCTTACCTTGGCCCTGCCTCGCCCCTCTGGATGAATCCACACTAGAGAAAGCGTTAAAAATGGATTCTGTGTTGCTTAGAATTAATAAGCAGGTTCAAGTGACACTGAAAGTGATGGGAATAAAACTTCCTATTTAAACTAAATTGAAAGCGACAGATCATGCCTGTTGATGCGCCCACTTTCTCAGCAGGCTCTGCATGTACAGAGGGCTACAAAGGCCATGTATAGGCCTGCACAATCAAGGACCGGGGTCTCCAAATCGTTTCTTCTGTAAACATTTGCGTTTGCTCTATGATCATCTAATCACTCTTTCCTTCCTCTGTGCAAATAACGGTTCTGTTTTCGATTTTGTCACTGTGCCAGTATACTTTGATAAGAAGAAGAAGAAGAAGAAGAAGAAAAAGAAGGAGGAGGATGATAATTAAATGGAATTTGTGTAGGGCTGAATCTTGTACAGCAAACAAATCAAAGCCCTAGCATTCGAAACATTCACAGGCGTGACCTACTGAGAAGCGATCTTTAGGTCTGTTGAAGAGTAGGGGGTGTGGTGAGGGGGGTGTTCACCTTCTTCTTGTTGTTGACAGTATTATTATCTGTCTGGGGGCCTGTCTGTTTTTCAGTCTGTTTAGCTCAGTCCGTCGATCTTGTTGTAACAATGTGTGCACACGTGAGAGCCTTTTGTATAAGTATAATATATGTCAATGAGTGTTTTAAAACTAAGACATTTGTATATAATTATGGGTGTACCTTGTCTTCTTCTTTCACAAAGAAAAGGGCAAAATCATGTTCAGCAGAAATTTTCTTTTTTAACCCAAACTTCTCAGTAACACACACACATACACACACACTTCCGATGAAGTTAAATCCTGTTCCGCTTTTTGAAGGAGTAGGCCATTGAGCACTGGTGGGAACAGATGACCAAATTTACAAAAACCGCATACACACGGGGACTGGATGTAAAAAAGCATATGAGTGCGTATTTTATTATCCTCGATATAAATAAATAAATAAATGAGACTGTAAGCCGAGGTCCCCTGTGTGAACACACGCAGAAGATCTTGCGCACACGTTAAAACACGCTAAAACACATTCTGCTTTTCGGAAGAGTAGGCCATTGAGTGCGAGTGGGAATGAATGACAAAACTGCATGCATATGGGGACTGGATGTAAAAAAACCCCTGAGTGCCCATTCAAATATCCTGGAAAAATAATGTGTAACACACACCACACCACACCACACCACACCACACCACACACACACGCACATACAGAGAACCACACACACACACACACACACACACACACACACACACACACACCACACACACACACACACACCACACCACCACCACCACCACCACACACCACCACCACCACACAACACACACACACCAGCACCAGCACACCACCAACAACAACAACACCACCCACACCACAACACACACACTAAACCACACACACACACACACCACAACACAACACACACACACACACACACACACACCCCACCACCAACACCACAACACAACACAACACACACACACACACCACACACACACACAACACAGCACGCACGCACGCACACACACACACACACACACACACACACATCAGAAAACTGTCACACCAAAGATAGGCTATCAAACCTGGGTCAGACTACCTAGCCTGTGACAGTTCACCCTAGCATCACATCATGATCACCCTACATCCCGAATCTTGGCTATCGAAAGTAACAGAAACCCACGTCAGTAACTAACGACTGAAATCTTTCGAGAACGTAAAATAACAATGAATAGGCAAACAATGCTTTCAATTCATGAGGTTTCCGTTTCATGAACTTTGACCCTGTCTTTGTTTTGCGAATGAATAAGTAGATTATACCTAGGCCTACATAGCTCAGGGATCGATCAGGTTTACAATTAGGACACATTGCACGGGAATTTTAAGGGGGGCCGGTATTTTAGCGTAGTGGTTAGAGAGTCATCTACGCACTACTAGGGTATTCGTGATATACCTTTACTAACCAATGTCCCATCACCCTGCCAAAGTATATGACCAGTGTGTGTGTGTGTGTGTGTGTGTGTGTGTGTGCGTGCTTGCTTTTGAAAAAAACAACAACCGGTTTTGACTATTGTAATTTGTATTTCATAGATTTGGTATGCAGAGTACCATGTTTGTAATATCTGTTTGATTAAACTATTGATTGTTTGTTATTGGTTGCATGACTGTGCAAGAATAGGTTGAATGCAAGCACTTTGATATGTCTTCACAAGATATAGCGCGCGCTATTTAAGTTCCATTTATTATTATTATTATTATTATTATTATTAGATGACTGTGAACTCAGGGGTTAGGTTCAAACCTCGACTGTGATGTCCAGCGGGGATTGACGCTACTTCCTCGTATGTCCTTCTGATACTCGATTATCATTATGTGCAACTAGTTTTGTTTGCTTTTTAAATGCAGGTGTAGGCACGTGCCTGTGTGTGTACGCGTGTCTGTGCACACGTGTAAATGCATGTATAAACAACGCGTGCATTCCCGTTGTGTGTGTGACTGAGTGCGCCCAACTATGTGCTTTGTGTATTGTTATACACAAAGTTTACATACATAGATCGGGGGAAGGGGGGGGGGGGGGTGGATAGCCTGGTTGGTTAAGAGTGTTGCACATTGGGCTGGCGATCTGCTGACCCCGGTTCGAATCCCGTTCAAGGGGATATTTTCCCATGGAGTTAACATCAGTCCTGACTCCACTCTCCCCCAAAAGTTCTTTGGATGAGGCCATAAACGGAGGTCCTGTGTGCGAACACACGCAGAATATCTGTGCACACGTAAAAATTGTTCCTCTTTTCAGAAGAGTAGGCTGTTGTGTGCCGTGGGAACAGATAACGAAACTTACAAAACTGCATACATGCGGGGATTGGGTGTAAAAAAGAAAGCACATGAATACTTATTCCGTCATCCTCGAAATAAAGAATAAAATATGGCTGGGCTATCTGGTGTCTGTCTTAACAAAAACATTCCTGATTGCCTGCTTGTTCTTCCACTGGGGTGTGTTGGTAATCCTATTAGGGTGTTGGGAACGTGACAAAGACTATACGTACAGTCTCTGTGATTAGCTCGTTCACAGGACTTCACTGCATGGACGCTGGTTTTTGCCATGAAAATAGGTGTGTCAACTAACAACAGCTTTACTGCTGTTTGTGAGAGCACACACACACACACTCACACACAAACTCGGTCATGTGCACGTACTCATATAGGCTTCACACACACACACACACACACTCACACATACACACACACCGCCCGCGCGCACGCACGCACACACCACACACCCCACACACACACACACACACACACACACACACACACACACACACACACACTTAATATCCCTTAGTGTGAACAGACGTTAAATTGAAGACAACAACACACACAAACTCACACACACAAAGCACATAAAAGCTTATTCCATGATCCTCGATATAAAAGAATAAAATAAAAATAAAACACACACACACATACACACACGCGTGAATAACATACACACACACACACGCGCGCGCGCGCGCGCGCGCGCTATAAACCCACCCCCAACCCCCAAACTCACATAAACACACTGTATACAGAACCGCATATTGCTAATTTCTGGGGCTGTGCTGAAATTGCTTAGCGCATTAAAGTAAGCCCCAGTGACAGTGCAATTGGAGGGCAGTGACTGATAAGGCATGACCTCACCAGTGTCTTACCAATAGTCGTCTTTATGGGGTGGAAGTAGCAATAGCCTCAACACGGGGAAAAAAGTCATAGATTCAAAAAGAAACAGAGAATTACACTTAGACATTCAAAGGAAGATATGACATAATGAGCTATCCACACACACACACACACACACACACACACACACACAAACAGGGGGGGGGCGGGGGAAGGAGGAGAAGGATGGTCTTGTCGTGTGTTCGTTTTTTGCCACAGTATTTTAGTATAGAGCTATCTGTGTGTATATGTGTGTGTGTGTGTGTGTGTGTGTGTAGAAGCATGTCCATGATAGTGCGCATGTAGAACACACACATACACACACGCACGCACGCACACACACAGGCACACACGTACACACACTCACTCACGCACACACGCACGCACGCACAGAGACAGCGAAAGAGATGGGGAAGCGCGCGCGCGCACACACACACACACACACACACACACACACACACAGGGCACATATACACTGACAGACTTCAACCAATATTCGTCTTTATGGAGAGGGGGTGGGGGTGGAAGTAGCAATAGCACCAACACGGGAAAAAAATGTCAAAGATTAAAAAAGAAACAGAAAATTACGCTTAGACATTCAATGAAGATAGTGGCATAATGAGCTATCCACACACACACACACACACACACACACACACACACACACACACACACACACACACACACACACACACACATCAATTGACAACATGCAAACAGAAGAAAACACTTTACTAAAACATAAAATAAACAAAAAAAACTGATCTGCGAGAGAGAGAGAGAGAGAGAGAGAGAGAGAGAGAGAGAGAGGGAGAGAGAGGGGAGACGAGACAGACAGACAGACAGACAGACAGCAGACAGAAAGAGAGAGACAGAGACAGACAGACAGACAGAAACAACAATTTAAAAAGAAGAAAAAGAAGAACAGCTTGTCTCCATAAACCTTTGCTCATTTATCTATTCTTTTATTTCCAGGATAATGGAATAAGCACTCTTGTGATTTTTTGTGTACAACCAATCCCTGTGAGCATGTGGTCAATTTTGTCACCCATTCCCACCGGCACACAGCAGTTTACTCTTCCAAAAGGCAGCACAGGTTTTTACGTATGCGCAAGCTATTCTGGGACCTCTGTTTCTAGTCTCACCCGAAAGACATAGTGTCCACTTTACTGTCCACTAAGCATGCACTGTTCTTAACGTGGTTCTCGAGGAACGAATTAGGCTGTTTCGTTGAAAACACTCCGTGGGACGTAGAACTTTGTCTGAAATCTTATGAGTTGATTCCTGTCTCTCAGTGAATCCCAATCCAGACAGAGCAGAATGTAACACAGGAATCAAGTTTGATGTCTTGGATTTTATTTCCACACGGTAGTTCCACGACACAGTACACGTTTCAGCCACCCCAAGAATTCTTTCCACACACCTAGTAGATCACCTGTATACCTGTCGGGATGTATACCACATCAGCAGTCTCCATTCTCTTCTGCAGATTTCATCTTTCGACAACTTCGTCCACTTTAACTATATTCTCTACCTAAAAAGTCAGCGGTTTTCCTTGGCCTCTCTCTCTCTCTCTCTCTCTCTCTCTCTCTCCCCTCCCACCACCTCTCCTCTCCATTTTGCTCTGGGTCACAGTCTTCATTACATAACAACTCTGATGTTTCATGGCATGTCCAAAATATTTCCCTTTCCTTTAAAAAAAAAAGTATTATTTTTTTAAAAACCAGGCCTAAAAGTTCAGGCTGTTTAAACAGCTCTTCCCCGAAAATGCTTTGCTTTGTTCGTCGTCCTTTGGTCCAGTTTTTTCTTAGGAGCCTTTCTGCAGAGCCACATCTCTGCACTTTTATTCGGTTTTCATCTGCAGTTTTAAGAGGCCATCTTTCCGAAATAAAACAACAGGTCCAAAACCAAAAAAAAAGTGTCTGCAGTATATTCAGTTTGAGCTCGTATCCTAAACATTTTGTCTTTGCAAACCTTGGTAAAGACGGACCATTCTGTGTTTAGCTTGAGTTAATAATAATAATAATAATAATAATAATAGTAATAATAATAATAATCATAATCATAATTATAATCATAATAATGTATGGAATTTATATAACGCTGAATCTTGTAAAGCAACAAATCAAAGCGCTCAGATGACATTTCTTTTTCCTTTATATCGAGGATAATGGAATAAGCACTCATGTGCTTCTTTACATCCAGTCCCCGTGTGTATGCGGTTTTGTAAATTTTGTCATGTTCCCACCGGCACACAATGGCCTACTCTTCCGAAAAGCGGAACAGGATTTAACGTGTGCGCAAGATGTTCTGCATGCGTTCAAACACGGGGCCTCGGTTTATAGTCTCATCCGAAGGAAGAGTTCTTGTCTTTGGTAGCCTACATGAGGCATCGGCTGATTTATATGACCCAAGGTATTTGAAATGATCAATGACTTTGAGGGGGCTCTCCATCATCTTGTATTTTTTCATCCATGGATTCACCAATATGCATAACTTTGGTCTTCTTGGCTTTGAATTCAAGTCATGTAGTTCTACTTGCTCCATCTACTTTGTCTGATTGTTTGCTCATATATATATATATATATCTATCTGTCCCGTAGTCTGACGACCGTGGGGGCACCCTCAAAGACTCAGCAACCAGTTCCCTCCATTCTTCTCTCTGTTCTGCCTTTCTCAGGGTTTTGTTGAGTTCTAGGCCTGTCCATTCACTGATGTTATCCTCCCAGCTCTTCCTTGGTCTGCCTCTTCTTCTTCCTCCTTGGACAGTGCCTTGCAAAACTGTCTTTGTAATTCCTTGGGATCTTGTGACATGCCCATACCACTTAAGTTTACGCTTTTTCACGATCGTTAGAAGGTTCTCATAGGGTCCAATGGTTTGCTGGATTCTGTTATGCACGCTTTCGTTGCTTATGTGGTCTTTGTAGGAGATGCCAAGGAGTCTCCGAAAGCATCTCATCTCCACTGCCTGTACTCTTCTCTCCAAATCTGCAGTCAGGGTCCATGATTCACAGGCATACAGAAATATGGATATGACAAGGGAGCGCATTAGTCTGATCTTGGAGATAAGTGAGATATTCTTATCTCTCCAGATGGTGTTTAGTTTTGACAAAGCTGTTATTGTCTGTGCAGTCCTGCATACTACTTCTGGCTTGGATCCCTGGTCGGATACAATGGCTCCCAGGTACTTGAAGCTTTGAACTGTTTCCAGCTTCTGGTCATTAACCCTGATATCAGTGCTAATGCCGTTGGTGTTATTAGTCATCAGTTTGGTCTTCTCTGCACTGATTTCCATGCCGTATGTTTTGGAGGCTATGGCTATATATATATATATACAGAGAGAGAGACAGACAGACAGAGAGGGGGCGGGGGGGGGGGGGGGGGCGGTGAGAGCAGTTGACAGGCAGACCAACCAACAGACGGGTAGACAAGACACATGGACAGAGAGCACACAGCCCAGATGCATCCTTTTTTCTTTGATTATATAGTTAGAGTCCCAGCGGATGTATGGGATTTAGGGACTCGATCAGCACCAGCAGCTCTTCCTGACCACTACGTGCTGCTAAGTTTTGTTGTTGATGGGTTTGGGTTCCCGAGTCCCCCTTGGATCCGCCCCCTCCCCACCCCCCTCTTCCTCGGCTAGAGCTCTAAGATTCAGATGGGTGAGATTTTGCCTATGTAACAACTTTTGCCTGCAATTAAAGTAGCGGTATTCCTTCTTCCGTACAATGCTACCAAGTTTAATTTGACGCAGAACATCTTGCGCACACGTTAAATCCCGTTCCGCTTTTCGTATGAGTAGGCCATTGTGTGCCGGTGGGAACAGATGACAGAATTTACAAAACCGCACACACACGGGGATTGGATGTTCAAAAGCACATAAGTGATTATTCCATTATCATCGATATAAAAGAATAAAAATATTATAAAAAAAAAATATTTGGATCCAAGCTCACGGCGCGTCTAGGAATAGGTCGAGTTTGCTGCTAGATCCCTTGTAATTTTGTGTTCTCCGTTTAACGCCCCATGAGTCACCCAGAATTTGCACTCTAAATCGTCCTACGTGTTAATCAAAGAAAAGACATGTTGAGTTAGAGCAGTCGACTACCCATACCGTTACCACAACAACGAGGGTAGGCTATACTGCACAGCCATCATAGGCCTAGTTGAGGCAGTCTGTTAGGCCTAACTCGGCGTTTCTTTAGTTGTGGAGTAACGTGGAACACACGTGTGTACTGTTAAGAACACACATCATAAACCCATGTATTTGCTTCAACTAAGAAACTCAGACCCAAAGCATACCCGGATAGGCTAGGCTATATTTTCTATCCTTAGGCTAGGGCCTAGTGTAAAACTAATCGTCACGAGAAGGGAAGATAACCACATGTTATGATGTAGTGCATCACGTGAAAATTAGTCATATGCTCTTGCGCCACCAACTTATATTAATCCTTTCGTATTTAACGAGAATATTTGAAATCTACTTCGGCACTTTTTACTCTGCGCTTGCGGTGATGTGAGCAGTGCAGTACACTTACTGATCAGTTAAGTTTCAAAATTCGACTCACTTTAGTGGACTACATTTTTTAGCGGAAACGGATTTGTGTGATTTGTGTGTTACCCAGAACGCCTCCAGCTCTGGCAGTCGTTTTCAGCCACTGAAGGAGGAAGGGCAGAAATTGTTGAGAAGAGGAACTACAGGCGTTTAGTCTGATATCATATTGTTACTCCAGCCAGTAAAAGACATAAAACATCAAAATGGTTGAAGGTGGAATGAAATGTGTGAAATATCTGCTGTTTATCTTCAATTTGATCTTTGTGGTAAGTAAATCTCTGTATGGTCTACGTTTCCTCATAGGCCTATATCCTATGCTGATTTCTAATTCTAGTTTGCAAGTGACAGATTGAACTTTTGTTGTGTGGTCCACAGTCGTCATTTGTCATATAGACTGGTGTGGAGTTGCAAAATATCAAATTGATCATTCCTTTTAATATGTATGCTCAAGATTTACTTGACCATACTTAGTTCTCACTGCGCAAAATTGAAAAACAAACTAGGGTAGAGTACAAAACCAAGGGATGTAAGCAACCGAACTAGCTTGGCAGGTGTGCGGTTTGAGCAGTTGTCTATCTTTTAAGAACTGAACTCCAAAACGTGGGTAGTATACTAATAGTATTTAAATTTTAATACTGTGATACTAATTAATACGTAACTATTTTATTTATTTATACCACTTAAGTCACGAGATTTCTCTGTGTGAAATAGGGATTGACCAAACTAGATTTACTCCACTGAGATGTGAAAATTATCACATCATGATGATCGACAACAAACTAGAATTTAGTAGGCATTATTTAAAGTACAATATTAAAAAAAAAATTACTGGAGTACCCTTAAGTGTCCATTGTCTTATTTTTAAAACTTTGGGCAGTAGAACAGTAACCAAGTAGGCCTACACTACCTCTTTGCTGTGTAAACAGTGTTGGTTATGGGTTCCTTGCCAACATTGATTAGGCCTATAGGCAGGCTATAGCAAGTTAAATTAAAATTCACTGGGTGAAGCAGGGATGGCTGGTGATAGCATGATCCCAAGCTTAACACCCAGGGAGTTGCTCAGAATTTGCACCCTCTACTCATTCCCACCAGGGGATCACAGGGGATCACTGTGTCACTGAATTGGAAGTTTGCATATGTTGTAATAATCATCAAGTATTACTTTTTACATACCTCTCCAAGTCATACTGAGACTAAGAGTAAAGACCAGAGAGGATTTTTCCCTATCCTGTTTAAAGGAGTGTAGCCTGTTATGCAGCTAAGACTGTAAAGAGCTTGTCATAGCTGAAGACAGGGCAGAGACTTTTAAAAACAATTGAAAGAGTTCACTTCATAAACCCGATGAAGACTTGAAAAATATGTAAATTTTAATATACTTTTTAAAAATATTTTTTTAAAATGTGGCCTGAAAAACAGAGCATGCAGAGAAAGTAGCCTGCCATTCAAAGCTTGACCACTAGTTATATAGTTATATAATATCAAAACAAAAACGTGAAAAAAGCACTGATGAATTGTGAATTCATGTGATACTAGGCTTTCTGTCAGACTTATTATTTCAGTTATAAAATTCTCTCTCTCTCTCTCTCTCTCTCTCTCTCTCTCTCTCTCTCTCTCTCTCTCTCTCTCTCTCCCTCTGTCTCTCTCTCTCTCTCTCTCTCTCTCTCTCTCTCTCTCTCTCTCTCTAAATAATAATCTTCAGCCATAGAAAGATTCCAAAGTTTTAAGCGTAAAGTTAAACAGAGCATTCTACATGCCTGTCACTATCAGATGACTGTTCAAAAGTTCAGAAAAACAATTGAGGTTTTTGAAGAATAGCTCAATACCTATAATAACTTATTTTTAAAAACAAAACAAAAAACGCCTTCATAAAATTTATCTGAAACCTGAGAGCACATTTTTGTGCAGGTGCACTTGGTTGAACAGACAATAAAACTGTACGTTTTGAATCTATGGTCCAGGTTCAGATAGTAACAATCATGAATTTTAATTAATGTCCTAATGTTTGTGAAGGAAGGTTTCATTTCAAGATTGAAAGAAGTATAACATCCTGGTTTTAGATGATTATCTGAAATGGCTGTTTTCAGCTTTCATTTTTTTTATAAAAATCATGGCGTCTGAAAGATATGTTAATCAGATGCCGAGATGGGCGTTTAGGACGTTATTTTCAGTTTTGTATATTAATAAAACTTAATTGGAATAGCACCACCACAAAGCACTGTCTAACACTAGTAACTAACAGTGTCTATAGATTTAAGTTATTTTCAATTGGATAATAATACTAATAATAAATGGAATTTATATATAGCCTACATCTTGCAGAGGATAAGAGCAGCATGCTTAACTCTGTTAACATCAGCCATTCCTGGCTTTAAGTGCAAACTTTCTGCCTTCACTTGCTTCAGTGTCCCAGAGCAATATAAAGTTTGAGCTAATTAACTGTGCTGGATGTCTACCATAATATTATGTCTTTAGCAGCCTAGAGTAGCTTCTAATGCCCTGTTTCAATACATTTCTGAAATTTAAGAGGATTTGGCCCTTTGGCGAAGTTTGGGCCACTGCTTTGAATTTTTCAGGCAGTGTCATGAGCAACTTTAACCTGGTAGGTGTCTAGGACTCAGCAATTCTTCAGGTTGCAGAGTGCATGCTGGGTATGTTCACAATACATTGTCATCCATACCATAGGCCACAACTGACTTACTGGAGCTACTCATGTGATGTTAATAGGGTTTTTAAAATGTTGGCAAGATGATAGATTTGCATGCATTCAATGATTCACACAGGGGACCAGTTTAAACACTTTTAGTACCTTCACTAATTTAGTCTTATCTGAAGATTATCAAGGATTGGAATTAGTAGGGGAACTTTTTATATATTTCCCCACAAATGGGTTCATTAGCTGTCAGATCTAGAGTTCTCTATGATACTGCCTGAAAAATTCAGAGCAGTGACCCAAACTTCACCAAAGGGCCTAATAAACTTTTTTAAGCTATCCAGAAATTTTTGCAGAAAAACATCAGCGGCATGAGGCTACCTCATTAACATTTGTACTTTTAAAAATATTCAGAAATTTTGACATTTTCAACTCTGACTCAGGCCAGTCCAGTGAATCAACTTTTAGTTTTACAGTTTTACTTTTAGTTTTAGACTTTGTACTCAAGTCATTTCATGTAAGTATTGTAGAAAGATAAACAAGTACTGTAGTTGACTGGGTTTGTAACTGTTCATTTAGTTAAAACCCCTGTGGGGATGCCAGGGGACCTGTCAGTATAAATAGTATGCCCACCTGGAAATCCTGTTTCCTCTTTTCTATCGCTCTCTTTGTTTCTGCCTTGTTCCTTTTCTTCCTGTCACCTCGTTCTGCCTTCTTGGTCCATTCTCCTGCTCTTTTCCATAAAGATTTAAAAGATAACGGTTCTCTCTTATGCTGAAGTTGGATGAGCTTGGCCTGACCTGTCAGGTGATTAACGGCAACATGACACATTTTCGCTTGATATAAAAAACGGTAATAGTAGTTGTCTGAGCATTCGATGAAGAAGAAGAATTCGGTTAAATTATATCTGCAATAGTAGTAGTACGTAGTCAGGGATTACATCAAAGTACAAGGGACAAAATTAATTACGAAGGAGCACTAGTCTAGTAGTAGTACTACAATCTTACCTGACACAACCAACCATCAACTGGCACTATGGGGACACTTACATACTTTGGTCTTCTTGTTCAGAAAATATATAGAGAGCTGCCTGCCAAAAACCAAAGTGTTTGCTGCTAAGATCATTCATTGCATCGTTAGAAGATTGTTGGATTTGGCAAGATTTGTAAACTTACAATCTTAACTTCAGAAGGTAATCCATACTTCTGTTCATTCTGCACTTAGGTTATTCGGTAGGAAGAAGCCAGTTGGGAGGGGGGAAGAGGGTGCTGAGTAAAAAGCAAAAACTGAATGAATGTTATGAAGTAGCAAATTTTTTTTAAAACTTTATCACACACACATACAAAAGAATTGGCCATAACCCTCCAGTTTGTATATATACAGAGCAAAAAGATGATGTCTTGAATTTGTTTTAAATAAATCCTGTTTGAAGCTGAACCTCTCTTTACCAGTAATGTTAGACCTGTAGCTTAGGCAAGTAAAAGCAAGGTCCCTCATGTACAGTGCATTTCTGATTGAGCATACATAGAAGAAACCTGTAGTAAGAACTTAAAGATGATTGTGATGTCATGCCCATATAATTATAAGATTTCTGAAGAAAAGTCCATTGTCACACAGTCATACTTCTTGTTCCTTTTTGTCATGTTTTCCCAGGGGAGGTTTGACATTGATGAGCCTTCTCCATCTCTCTCTCAGTCTCTGTTTTGAGCTTCCTCCTTATTTAGGCCCCTTTAAGATCATCTGCAATACAGGCAGCCCAGGTTTTGCTAAGTCTTCCCTTTGGTCTCTTTCCATCCACTACAAAGTTCATTGCTGTTTTTATGATGTGGTGGTCTGCTTTCCGTTGAACATGCCCAAACCAGCGCAGTCTATTGCTACTACAGTACTAGTACTACTACTAGCTACAGACTTAAGATCATCAACTTTGCACATTCTCCATAGTTCTTTGTTCGTGATCCTGTCTTCCCATTTGATCTTTGTCATGTAGCGTAGCATTCGGTTTTCACAGCTCTTCAACAAACGTTTGACGGTTTTTGTGAAAACCCATGTCTCCGAACCATACAGGAGAACAGGTCTAATGCAGGCCTTGTATATCAGACAGCATCTCTCCTGTGGGATTTTCTTATTTCTGAGCAGACTTGCCAGTTCTTTCCATTTCTTCCAAGCACTCACAATCCTGGTTCTGACAGCTAACTCAGATTTTGCTTCGCAGCTCATCTCTCCTAGGTAGCAGAATACGTCTACCACTTCTATCTTCCCTTATTTGAATTCTAGCTCCTTTCCTGCATCAATATCGTCTTCACCCTTCTTATTCATACAACTGGGGCAAACAAATACTCCATCCTCCTTCAGACTTTTGAGCTTTGAGCATCTTTTGTGACACCAATATTGACATTTGGAGCATTTGATCGAATTGTTCCCTTGTGGATTAGAGTTTTTACTCAAAGTCAAAGGCTAGTCTCATGGCGGATACCAATGAGTTGGCGTCAGGAAGGGCATCCGGCCATGAAAGTCCTTGCTCCAAACAAAAAGCAAATGATGAGTCAAATTGTCACACAGTCATAGATAATCATTTTACAATTGTGTGCAGATACTGAGATCTACAGGATGAAAAAGGGTACCCAGTGGTAGTGCTGTGGACTAGTATAGTGGCAGTGCCATGCTCTGTAATCCAGTGACTGCCTAGTAAGGCTAGTTATGCAGTAGCTTTTGCAGTTCTTGGTTAGTCACTAACTGGCTGCAAATCAAATGATAAAGATCATTTTACCGATGGCAATAGATCAGTTGTTGAAAGACTTGACAATACGGTTTTATTTCAAAATGGTGATCAAGAGCTGTAATAGTGTGTCTGATATGAAATAAGGGAGACTGAAATTTCATTGAATAAAAGTCTTGAATAAATTAAAAAGAAATAAAGCAGTTGAAGGGTTACTTGACTTGCTTATCTTGGCTATTATTGCATTACTCTGTTACTGGGCATTACTGATATGACTCATTGACTGATAGTGATACTGAAGTTAACAAATACTGAAATAGGGAATAGGACTACTTAATCACAAACCAAAGAAATTCATGTAGGTTACAAGCAAAGGGTTGATCATCAAAAGAGAAATCATAAAAGAATAAATAGTGGACATGTCATCACTGAGGTTACAGCACCATATAAAAATTAAAATGAACACTTTACATCCTCTATGAAATAACAATCCATGCATATAGGTAACATATCTATGGTTCAATAGGTTGTATAAGGCTTATGTTTGTATGCATGTGGCGGTGGTAGGGGGTGTTTGCACGCGCACTATGCACTCACAGAGATGAACTTATTCCAACAAATGAGAAAGAATTATGGACTAGATAAACCAGTAATTAATAAAAACTTTTTAAGTCTGAAGAACTTTTGCATTACTCTCTCTAAAGAGGGGGGGATCCAGGACTAGCATTTTGTGTTTGCTGTAAAATTCAGTTTAACATCAACTGTTACTGATATGCTGTAAAATATCAGTTTAACATCAACTGTTACTGATATCTATGTACATGCTCTACCTTAATTCCATCAATAAAAAAGATCTGGAACTTTGTCCTTACTGAAAATACTTTACAGTTCTTTTTTACAGACAGGTCAAGGTAAATCTGTTCATACTGGTTGCAAAGAGAATTACAACAACATAACTATAAGTATAATAACATTGCATTTCAATCATTTTTAAATTACTATGTGATACCTAGAACTAAAAGTCATTGACGATGACTATATTCTGATATTGATTAATACTACGTTAAATAAATTAGAGATCTTTGTGTTATTTTATGAAGTAAATTGATGAGATTGAAATAGTACTGCACTAGTCGTTTCCCTTGAAAATTTGTCTTTTTTTTTTTTTTAAACCTAAGTTGTGTTTTTAAACTTTCAGTTTAAGTTTAAATATTATGTTAATGTATCCCCCCCCCCCCCCAAAAAAAAAAAAAAAAAAGATAAAAAAAAATTAAATTAAAAAAAAAAAATTATGGGTTGGGTTTTTGGGTGGGTGTTTTTTTGTTTGTTTTTGTTTTGGGTTGGTTGGTTTGTTGTTTTGTTAGTTGTTGGTTTTGGGGTTGTTTGTTTGTTGTTGTTGGGTTTTTTTGGGTTTTTTTTGGGGGGGGGGGGGGGAGTGGTTAGGTTGTAAAGGAAAAGAGGTAAATTAGACAAGAATTATGACCATTCTGTATTCACAAAATAAAACACCAGAACTTGCTATGTTGACTGTGGAAGTTTCACATATTAAAAGGAAATTTGATGTTATCAGTAAGTCTCTCTCTCTCTCTCTCTCTCTCTCTCTCTCTCTCTATATATATATATATATATATATATATATATTATATATACATATACACATATATGATATAATTATATGATAGTCATACACACATCATACACACATGTTATTGTTAACATGCTTGTCTAGTATGCCAGGGAAATGTCACCAAGTCAGTATGTTATGAGCACCAGATATATATAAACTAATCAAGATGATAAATGTAAAACTATTTAGCGATCCATTTGTGGAAAGATAAAGAAATGCTTGAGATTTTGAATGTAAAGAAGAGTGTAAACTGAGGTCCTGTCTATGAACCCACACACTCTAGCACAGAACATCTTCTGCACAATATAAAGACAGTTCTGCTTTTGGGAAGAGTACTGAAAATGGTGTACATGTATGTTTCAGATCGCTGCTATTGCTTTGATAGGAGTCGGGGCCTATGTGCAAATCAAGCTGACAGACTACTATGACTTCTTTGGCAATGAGTACACAGGGCCAGGCATACTGCTGATATGTGTAGGGGCCTTGATTTTCATCATCGCATTCTTCGGCTGCATGGGAGCCCTGAAGGAAAACTACTGCCTGACGATGAGTGTATGTATGACCTTGTATCCTTACATCTACTGCTCTCTTTCTCTCCTCTTTTGCACTATGAGTTAACAAATCTTCTATTTCTCTCTCTCTCTCTCTGTTAAGTTTAAAAAAAAAAAGTCCAGCATTGTTTAGTCAGATTGTGTTTCTGTTGTGCTATATATATCATTTATATGGTCTATAAACAGGAACTGGTTTTGTTTATTGAAGTTTTGCTCGTTGTTTTGCTTATTTGAATGAAATGTATCTAATTGATATATATATGTACATATTATTTACAAACTGCTAGCTAAAAATTTTACAAGAAAAAATTAACCTGTTGCCCTTTCATCCCTCTTCCCCCTTAATTAACCCTTTGCTGGGCACAGCAAAATCATTTGTTCACTTCCTGCTGGGCAAGCAAAATGGAGGTGGATGGCCTCTGAGTGGGTGGGTGTATTTAACATGCAATAACTCCACAATGGTTTAATGGATTGTAATGAAATAAAAACAGCAAAATGCAGAAATGAATAAAGAAACTGCTATTTGCTATTGTGTGTTCTTGTTATTTTTTAAAAAAAGAATTATAATGCATAAACACACAAGGTCATTGATCGGTTTGTATGTGTCACAGTTAGTGTTGCAATAGCTTTGGAATGCATGCATGGATTTTGATAAAATAAAAAGTAAAACATTCAGAAACAATTACAGAAGAAAAGTTTTCAACCTACTGTTGTGTTTTTAGTTTTTTTCTATGAATGATGCACGAAAACATGAAACATTCCGACGGTCGCCATTTTGTTTGCCGACGATCGCGATGCATGTTAACTTTACAGTTCAAGCCGCTACCATAACAAAAGTCCCAAATAGCAATCAATTCACAAAATATATCAAGTTGTGAACCATTGCCAAACTCGAAATCCGCGATAATTTCCCCAATTCTATGAGCAGAATTCAAAACGCGCATCGGCCGAGTTAGATTTGACAATCGATATACGTCTCGAACTTCGTTGTTGTCAAAGCCATCTTTCTCGCTTCAATCAACAAAGTCAGAAGCGCACACACTACTCAGATCGCTTACATCGATATTTGAGCCTGGATACACATCTCACAGCGTCATATTTTCGGCATGAAAGCCATAAAAACGATCGTACATGTCGGATTCGAAGATAGCGTCCATCTTGGGAAAAATTGCGATTTTTTTCCTCCAAAACTTGCCACAAACACATTCCAACCGCCGCCATTTGCAATGTACATGCGGAAGTCACGTGGGCAGTCTCGTTGCTTCTATTTTCACGATATTTGAAGCGAGAATGGCGGGAATTTCGAATGTATGAACGCACTGAAGTGACGGTCACGACACCGGCCGTTTTTGGCCGTTGTGCCCAAGGATAGGTTCGGACGTTTTGGGACGCTATGCCCAGCAAAGGGTTAAAAAAAAAAAAGGAGAAGATTTAAATTAAAGGGTAAAGGAGTCCCATAACCTATAAGGTCGTAGGGGAGCGAGGCGTCAGAGACCTCACTTCTCTAGGGCCAGCATATTGAGGGCGGCGCCCATCTCCTCTCCCTCACTGCTTTACCTTCCCTGACCCTAAAGAGGGCAGGTACCCATTTACAGCTGGGTGAACTGGGGGAACTGTACTGAAGCCAAGGCGCGCAAACGGTCACCCATCCAACTGGTAACCACGCTCCACGCTGCTTAACTTGGCTGGGGGAAAGCGAGTGCTCCGACCACTGAGCTATCCCATCCCCAAATTAAAGGGAGGGAGGATTAACTAGTACTATTTGCTACAAACTGTGAAGGAATTTTATGTTAGGAGGATTGAAATTTTAAATGTATTTCATTATTCGTCTAGAGCTTTAATGGTTAAAAAAAAAAAAAAAAAGTATTGAAAAAGTAATGAATTAAAAGTTTAAAGAAAATAATTTTCAGTTCAGTTTCCTTTTTAATAAGATATGATTGAGGGGTTTTCCCTATAGATATTGGCAATTATTATTGATTTTGTTTACTTAAAAGAGTAACAGGAGAAACTTGATTTTAGGTTGGTGATAATAAGTATGATATGGTGTATGTTTATGTGTATGTATTTGTGTGGGGTTTTTCTTCTTTCAAAGATTGAAAAAGAATTGCTAGGATGTGTCCTAATAGATTTTTTTGTTGGCTGCTGCTAACCTTTTTCTGGTGATAATATTGTTTGTATGTTTGTTTATATGTATTTATGTGTTTTGGTTTTGTTTCAAAGATTGAAAAAAAATTGCTAGGATATGTCCTAATAGATCTTTTTTGTTGCCTGCTGACAACCTTTTTCTGGTGATAATATTGTTTGTATGTTTGTATGTATTTGTGCGTTTTGGTTTTGTTTCAAAGATTGAAAAAGAATTGCTAGGATATGTCCTACTAGATCTTTTTTGTTGGCTGCTGACAACCTTTTTCTGGTGATAATATTGTTTGTATGTTTGTTTATATGTATTTGTGTGTTTTGGTTTTGTTTCAAAGATTGAAAAAGAATTGCTAGGATACGTCTTAATAGATTTTTTTTTTGTTGGCTGCTGCTAACCTTTTTCTATTTTCTTTGACAGTTTGCCATTCTGTTGGCAATTGTATTCATCCTCATGATCGCTGGTGGCATCGCTGCATATGTCCTTCGCAATGAGGTGAGTTTCTTCTTTTCTTTTCTTTTTTAAATGCATATTTACACAATGGAAAGTGTCGGTGCTTAAAAAAAAAAAGTTATGTTTATATGTTTGGGTTGTTGTGGGTTTTTTTGTGGGGGGAGGTTGTTTCTGGGGGTTTTTGGGGGGAGATGGGGGAAGTTGCTTTTGATTTGAAATTGTACACTTCATCAGCTTTGTGTTTAGGGCTTGTATCAGAGAGGAGTATTGTTTGATTACACAAAGATAGTGATATATGTAAGAAAGGTGGCAGGTGTTGTCAGGTGTCAGTTGTATTTTAGCAGAATGCCAACCACTGACTGGTTGATTCTGGATTTGGTAACAGAGCTATAAATCTGTCTTAATAAATTATGACAGTAGATATTTCAGGCATTGTTTTATTCACATTGTCACATCAGTTGATACATTGTGAAGATTATCAGGTAAAGTACCTGAACTAAAGTGGAAAACTGTCTACTTTCAGAAATAATCCTGCAGTGTCATTTTTTTCTGCCAATCACCATATAAAACTCAATACAAATGTTAGAAGGTTGTTTTTTACCTGTTGTGTGCCTGAGCAGAGTCTGAATATTGTAACAGAAAAACGGTTCTAGTGTGGGAAAAATCCTGTATATCTGCATTGCCCCATGTCAGCTGTAGCTGTCACGATTTATTTCTGAAAGGGCCCATTGACAGGAAAATTGATCATCATCATGATTGGAATTTTTCTTTCTTTTTGTCTTTAGATGTGAGGTTTTCTGTGCATTTAATGGTTTATCTACATGGGTCGATTGTCTTGAGGTAATGCACAGGTCTATGTCTATTCTTTGTGTTCCCTTATTGGGAAGAGTATCTTGTGCCTAGTCTTCTCCTGTGCTTGTAGCTCTGGAGGGGGGCTGTCATATGAGACAGTAAATTGAAGTTCTGAATGCAGTGTGCATTTAGTATGTATGTAAAAATCAAGGATAACCCATGCAGATTTCTGTGGGAATAGCTACTCATTACAAAATATATATCATCTAAGACATGTAGATGGGAAGAAAATGTTGCGCATAACGTCATAGGAAGTCCTGCATTAAATGGCATCATCTGGATGGATATTGTGTCCATCAATGTTCAAAACAGCAAAGCAAGGTAGAAGCAGTGCATTAAATGCTATGTAACTGACGAAAGCAGAGTTCAGAGACTAGATCAGTGAAGTGAGCAACAAACAAAACAGTTATTTTTTGCTGGGCTTGTGATAAATACAAGGTTCGTTTAAATCTGAAAAGGCCTTAAAAGGCCCTGATTTTTTAAAGAGCCCAATTAAAAATATTCAAAATAAAACTTCAAAGATATAAAAGCAAGGTGTCCAAAGGCCTGTTGTCTATTACTCATGTTGCGTCGCCTTTTTTTGTAAAGGAAAGTAATTTGCCTCCTTTGGTAGTGTGTAATTGCTTTGCTTTCACGGTATATCTTACACACACAGGACTACTTGCCCCTATGGTTTGTCTGTGTTTGTGTGGAAAATGAGGTTAAACTGGGATGACAAACTCAGATCTTACATTTTGTGGGAAAAAGTAAATAGAACAGTTCAAATATGTGCGTGGACAAAACGGACATGGAATAGCAGATGACAAAGTGTTCAAGGAAGGTAACTTTTAAATTGGTATCAATTGATCACCCTAGGTGGATGGATTTTTGTCTGTCAGAGTTGTAAACAACATAGCAAGGCAAAAACTAAGTTTTAAAATCCCATATAACTGACGAAACTAGAGCTCGGAGGTAAGGTTAACAAAGTAGCAATAAACAAAAATAGTGTTTTTGCTGTGCATGTAATAAAGTGCATTCACCAGCAAGCAATGGTAGGCAAGAGTTTGAAGCTGAAGTCAACTTCTAAGAACCAACATGGCCCAACCAAGATATGGCACTTTGTTTGAACTCGAGATGCCATGAAACAGATACAAGGTAACAAAATTCAACACAACTGGTGTCCAATGATTGGCTCTGTATGAAATTATGTGCAGATGTTGTCTGTATTAAACAGCATGATCAAAAAAGACAAGTGATCCAGTCCCTAAATTAGAAATCTCAGTTGGGACATAAATTATATAATCAGTGACAACAATGAGTGATCATAGTACTTTCGGCTTCCACGTCTCAAGTGTGGCATTCTTTTTCTGACCAAGATGTGGCATCTAATTTTATTAACGAGATAGTTGTGAACTTCATAGATTTTGTTTTTTTACTTAATAGTTTTAAACTTAGAACAAGTTTGAAGGGTTTTGACTTGGAACAATCAAACCAATACCAGTATAATTACTATAATTATAAACATAGCATAACAGTTGGACAGTAACTCATATGTTACGCCTAAAGTATTATAAGTGAAACTGTCTCTCCTCTCACAACATATATATGTATACACACATTATATATGTATACACACACATATACGCACACATGTGCATCCACACAATCTGCATTCATAAAAAGTTTGAGATGTTTATGAGTTACAAATTTATGACCAAAATAAAACAAATAGTCTAGCGATAACGGGATTATGTATCCCAATAACAAATAGGATGACAAGACACACATCTGTCTTAAGTCTTTTTCTTGTGGATAGACATTAAAACGAAGACACACACTAAAGTGCATATGATATATTTCCAAATCAATTTTTTGTTTGGATGACAATAATAGAGCTTAGCATGGGTGGGCTACAAATATAATTCTGCATGTATCACACACATAAATTTCTTTAAAAGCTTTTTGAAAAGCCTTTGTATTTTATACTGAGAGGTCTGTATGAACCCTATACATTATATCTATAATCTAATGGGTGGGAGAAGTCTTCATGCTTATGTTCCCAGTCACATTTTGAAAGTTTTCCTACTCTTGCTCTCACAACAATGCTGCCTACACAGTTTTCTTGTCTGTGGTTGTTTTTAGACAGCAAAGAGATTTTAGATACTGTTTTCACACATGATTGGTTTTCATTTCAGGAGAAAGTTTGTCTAGATTAAAAAGGCTTCAGCTTCAGGGAGCACAGCCCTCTGACCCCTGCTTTTTAAGAGATGGAGGGGTCACACTACTCCCTTATGCTCATCTACTGCAATATTCCTTACTTTCACTCTTTAAAATGTTGGTTGCTTTGCTCTGTTGTTCATGTGGTGTATATTTCAGGTATTTATTTCTAGTCTAAGACATCTTTGTTTGCTATGATTATTTGATAAAGACTGGAATTTCGGTGCTGGCTATGGTTTAAAAAAAATTCAATATTAGTTTTTTTGAAAATCACTGAAAGAGTACAATATTTGTAGTCACTAAAAAAAATTGTCATGTTTGCATTTCAGGTGGAGGATAAGGCAACGGCCATCTTGCTGAAGGCAGAGGATAACTATAAGAAGGATGCTGGAGTTAAAGATACTTGGGACAAACTGCAAGAAGAGGTTAGTAACAACCATAAGAAATAAAAAATTTATTGAGTCTAGCCACACAGCGGTCGCTGTGGTAAGTATAGTTCAAACAAAAAAAGCTCTGAATGATACTTACGAATGTTTGTTTTTTGTCATATCTCACGTTTAAAACTTATGTTGCAACCTTAATTTTGGTGTCATTGTTGCATTTTGCTGATTTTATAAAGATTTTTACTTTGGGTTTTGTTGTTTGTATGAGGTACTAGAAAATGCCACTAAACAAATCAATCAACCCACCTACCCAGATGATACAAAGTTAGTCACAAGGTTAATGTATTTTGTTGAATAATGATGAAATTTGTACATCTTTTCAAAAGGTGTTAGTAATAAAACTCCATAGTTTATGGGGAAGGGTGGGGGATTGAAGGCATAAATGTCTAGCCATGAAATCAAAAACAGTTATCAGGGATACCACACTTCCTGTGAAATGAAGTCAAATAGTCTAGTGTTTACCAAATGAGCAGATGAACTAAGTTGTTTTTTTACACAGTTGAGTTACATCTGTGTCAACTTAGAAGTTTTCAGTCTTGAATCTGGTGAGTTTCACCTGTCTGGTGTGACTGTCAACACTGCATTAATTTGAAAAAGAAAAAAAAATTGAATGATGCATGCTATGTATTTTTTGTGTGTTTGTTCAGCATTGCTTTGTATTCATAACAAAGTACATGCAAGCACCACTCACACAAAAGTGTTTTTAGTGGGGGGGTTTTTTCTTCTAAATATGACATAATATTTACAGATGAAATAAATGAATGCTAAATGTGTTTTATCTGTTTTTCATACGTGATTCAAAGAGTGTATTCTTAGCACTGGCTTTTTATGCATCACATTTGATGATATTGTTGTCCAAGCATTTAAAATATTATGACTATGTTTTCAGACTTAAAATTTGTGTGTGTGCAGTTTACTTGCTGTGGTGTGAAGAATGCCACTGAGTGGGTGACAAAGAATCTGACTACAAAGTACCCCCAGTCATGCTGTGTAGACAAAACTCCAGCTAAATGCCCCGCAAATTCACCAATTGCTCTCTCCAACATCATCCCCACTGTAAGTATCTCCAACTCTTATAGCCCTTACTTTCTAGAGTCCTCCTATCAGGCATACATCTTCTCTTTTGAGATGTAAATGGCTTTCTGATTATCCCAGTAGATTACTGAAACATTGCAAAGAAAGGTTTACAGAGGAGTGCCTGACTGCTGTTTGTTATGCCATCCTGCCAAGCAGTGTCCTTTTGCTTGATTTTGTTTTGTTTTGTGGTGGTGGTGTTGGGTTTTTTGGTTGGTTGTTGTTGTGTTGTTGTTTTTTTGGGGGGAGATGTGAATCACAATTCATTGTTCACTAGAGAATAGATGTAAAACAAAAGTGCATGGTTTTATTGTATAGTGTGAAGTGCAGTATATGTGACAGTGCATTAGGAAAACCTTGTGTATGTTCTGCCATACGATTCAGAACTAAAGGGAACTATTGGCTCCAACCCTTAACCCTCCAGATACCTAAGAGAAGAAACTCCACAAATCATGCAATCTCCACTACCAAAAGAAAATTTTAATATTCTTTTTAACTGCCAACTATATAAGATTGATTTTTTTAATAATCCAAAGTCATGACTGCCCCCAAAACAGTAATTGTTTTCCATATGTAGTAACTAGCACTGGAGAAAAAAAGATCAAAATCAGCTTGCAGAGGATCATTGCTTATAACCAAGTCATGGCTCATATCTTGGTTGTGATTGACTTCGGACTTCTCACAGTTAAAAATTGGTTCATAAGTTTAGCTCTACAACATACACTCACTATCAAGGGTATATCTGAAAATTAATTCTTCCTCTTCTTCATCATGTTCAGACAGCAGATGATGTCTGTCATATGAGCAAAAATTCCGTTAAGCATCTTACAAATCGGGCCTAGGGTATCTGACTTCAGTATGGCAGAGAATTGTTATCTTTTATGTTGTTCTGGGGGAAAAAGACAAGAGAATGGACCTTTTGTCAGCATCATATATATATTTATATATGCATGGAGTTTGATCACCAGGTATAAAGCTATTGAAAAATGATTTTTTTGCGTAAACAGTCACAAGTTAAAAGACTTTTTCTTTCTTTTTTCTTCTGTTTGTAAACTGGTTACCTTTGCAGATTAAATCAAGAAAAAGGAATTGAAGTAAGCTCTGTTCTAAAACAGTGAGTCCAGACTGCCATTTGGGATTCCTACATATTCTGTCTTGTGGGTGCAAGACTGTGAAGGGTGCAAAAATGATATAAAGGCTGCATCATGGTGGTCTGTAGAGCTATAAACAACATAATTCAAATGAAATTTTGAAAAACTCCCATCTCTTCTCCCCACCACATACCTCTCCTCCATCCTGTTCCAACTCAACAAACACATTGCCTTTTGAATAACTGAACACCCTCCTCTCCTGCCTTCCTTGCACCACATATATGGGGTAGGGGAACATGAGTGTGTACCTACGAGAGTGGTGAAGGTGGTTTTACAGATTAAATAAGCCTCATCTAAGAAAGGACTTCAGGAGTACCAAGACTCATCTGCATTGTTAGTGATGGTTACATGAACTGTATGGAAAGAGGGATTACAGGAGTTCATATTAGTGTGCATATTACATGACATCATAACAATGCTCATATGCAGTAAAATGTCCCCTTTCTCTTTTGTACTAGTCTGTAGGTTGGTTTGGGGGGGGGGGGGGGGGGGCAATATTTCCCCTTTTTTTGGTCATTTTAAAGGGAACCCTTTTTTTTTCTAAAATCATTGTTTTTGTCTGCAGGGCTGTGAAGAAGCTTTTGTTTCATGGGTGAAGGACAAGGTTGCCATCATCGGTGGAGTAGGAATTGGACTGGCATTCATCATGGTAAGTTCATGATCCTCTCTCTCTCTCTCTCTCTCTCTCTCTCTCTCTCTCTCTCTCTCCTTCCTCTCTCTCTCTCTCTATCTCTCTCTCTCTCTCTCTCTCTCTCTATATATATATATATATATAGATACAATGTGACTGTATTCTAAGGTACTGCAACTGCTGTGTACCAGCAAAAGAGATCAAAGATGCTAACCATAGGGAAGGAGAGGACAGGTGGCTTTTTTTGCATTTTGACAAGAAGGAGAGGGTTTCTTAGAAGTTCATTACTAATTAGAATATACAAGGGTGTTGTTTCATCCTGCTCAGTCCCACATTTTCTGTTCAAGATAGTTTTGCAAGGATAAAGGTTTTTAAATGGAACAGTGCTATTTGAGACAACAAATGTTGAATCACTGCCTCGGTGAAGAAAGCAGAAAGTCTGTTAAGTGTTTTTGGAGGTTCTGGTTTTTGTGTGTTAGCACTCTCATTCAATAAGTGAGGACATTCTGAACAGCAAGGTGTGTCAAAGATGGTGGCTGGAATATGAGAGAGTTACATTAGATGTATCAGCTAGCAGCAGAGGATTACCAGTTTATTGCTCTCCAATTAACCCATACAGCTCCATGGGCCACGATTGTGGTTTCCCCAGTAAACTGCGATGGGCCTTGCATAAGTCAGGTTCAACATCAGGTTCATATTATTGTAACTTTAGGGAAAAGTGCCTCCTTTTCACTTGGTAGGGTCCCTCAAGTGTCTAACTTCCAGTCCTTTGTGTGATTAGGGTTACTAGGAGTGATGATGATCTGGAAAGGAATGTTGTTGACACTACCCTAAAGGAGTCAGTTGTTGGAAGTGATAGGCTAGTGACCAACATAAGATGCTGAATGAAGTGGAGTCTTATCTCACACTTCTAATGCCTTTAACACATGTTGCTTTGCCTTGTTGTTCTGTGTCTCTGCCATGAAATGGGTGTAGTTGATGAAAAGTAGAGGGTGAGGTGGCTTACCTGTCAGGGAGTTTTTTCAATACAATTTGTGGGATATCTCCTGCTACATACTAGGTAATGTCTTTTTTGTTTTTTGTATCACATTCTACATTGTCTCTACTTTCCAAAAATGTATAGGTTTACCTATCTAGTGTTAATCATAAGCGTGTAAAAACCCTAAAACAGAACAAGGTAGCCATGGCTAAAAATTCTTGGTTTTAAGTGCAATTCCTGTGAGCGCCAATAATTATATCCAGCAGTGGAAGGGTTAAGATTAACATCGTCAAAGTAGGATTTTGTTTTTGTCTGTGTATTTATTATTTTCTTTTTTTTTTAATTGTTTTTTATTTTGAGGATAATGGAATAAACACTCAAGTGTTTTTTTACATCCAGTCCCTGTGTGTTTGCAGTTTTGTAAATTTTGTCATCTGTTCTCACTTGCACACAATAGCCTACTCTTCTAAAAAGTGGGGTGGGTTTTAACTTATGTGCACATTTTCTTTCCCTTTCTCTGCGGTGATCATACATTTTCTGGTATCAACAGTCCAATGAGGAAATATCTGTTAAAAAGAAAGAAAAAGATAAGTAGATTATAAAAATACTCATGAAATGCACTTGTACACCCAGTGATGTTGGGCGTGTACTTGAGTTGCGTTAAACTATTTGGCCACTAAGTTTCTGACTGGAGACATCTCTTCAGCGCCAAGTATGTTTCAGCGCTGTTTCTGATTTATCAGCATTTAGTCTGTGTCAGAATAACATGGCTGGTTTTTCCACTAAAACTGGGTTAGGGGTGAAGGACGATATGTCTGCTATCATGCGCACAAATCAACTGAGGTGAAACCTTGTTCCTGTATGAAAAACGCCTTTTTAACATGAACTGTGCCATTGAAGTCGTCTATGGCAGTGAATAATAGTGTTGACTAAAGTCACCTATGTCGGTGAAGGAGTTAAATGTCTCTTTAGGACATTTCTTACTAACTCCATGAAGAAATTGTTCCTCACACTTGTGGTGCTGTAAAAGTTATTTTGGTCTTTAGAAGAAGCATGAAGGAATAGGTGAAACCTTTCACATATGTTTCTAATCAACTTGGTTTGTGAACAAATAAGGGAGGAAAATAAGAGTAGATATACTCCTAAAAATTTGGAAATTCATTATTACATTTAGTTCATTGAAACCCAGTCTTTGCTCTGTGTGTGTGTGTGTGTGTGTGTATACACACTTGCGAGCACATGCACAAAAGTATGCTTGATAAATCTCAACTGTGTATGTTTTCTTGCAGATTGTGGGTGTGCTCTTCGCATGCTGCTTGGCCCGTGCTATCCGCAAAGAGTACGAGGTTGTGTAAAGCATAGGAGCCCACGACCTTCCATCCTTCAGATTCCACTCTATGGACCATGGATGAGGATTTTGAACAAAACATCATTCATTTATCTGCCGTCATGCATCATCAGATGATTGGCCATGAATGATAAACTTTACGTCTGTCATTACTGTTATTGCAACTTAAAACTTTTGGGTTTTTTTCTTGATGAACATTTTGGGTTTTTTTCAGTGTTGGCTTTTTGTACAAGTTGTACACCCACCTACTTTTTTTTTCTTTTTTTTTTAAATTTAATACTTTTCTGATGTATGATGTAAAGTATGAAAATGGACATGATCTGGTGTGAATTGTTTTAGAGCCATATGGGTTAACACCTTGGAGGTCAAAACAAATTTGAGGATTATCTTTTTGAGAATGTTTCCTTTTTATCCATGGCTTCTCTCTCTCTCTCTCTCTCTCTCTCTCTCTCTCTCTCTCTCTCGCCTTTGCCCCCTCCCTCCCCCTTTCTCTTTCCTCTTTACACCCTCTTTCCATTATTTGGGGGTGAAAAAAGCCTCTGAGGGTAGGGTGTATATGGTATGAATGAGGATTACGTATGTGTGTGTATGTTTAAATGTGTTGCCATGTCTATAAAGATACTATCTTTTTTTTCTCAAAGATTTTTTATATCATAGTATAGATTGTAGTATGCACATGTATACATACAGTCATGTAAAAAGAATAGGAAGACCAATGTATTCTTTACCACTCTGAACCGTGAGCAGGAAATATTACACTAATAGGGGCACATGTAGGGATAGAAGAAAAGTATGTTTTCAAACAAAATAAGTGTGATCGCTTCTGCAATATGAATGTTTACAATCACATGTTTCCGATTGTGGAAAAGCAAGAACTAAAAACAAATTTTTTTAAAAGAATTTTGGGCTGCTTTCACCTGTGCTGATCTAAATCGTTTAGAGATCAAAGTGAGTTTTCTTTTTCAGCCAACAGGAAAACTGTTCCTGCACAGGGTTCGATTCTTGACTAGATTAAGCCCATTTTTTAAGGTCACAAAAGTTCAGAAGAGATCCTGCAATTCAGTCCTGTGCCTACACTTTGGAAGAATGTGTGTGTGATTTTGTGTGCTAAGGTTCGTTTTTGGTGATGTTTTCATTGTTAATTTTCTTCAGAATACTGTTGATAATAATCAAGTTAAAAAACTTAGTCATCCCATGAAGAGCAATTACAATACTGACAGGCAGGTTGATACGTGTCATAGTCTCGAAAGACACAAAAAGCTACATTTCATATAGGTTAAAACATTCCAAGATAACTTCAAATAAAAATGTCACACACACACACCAATTGGGAATACAATGTTATAAAAACCATTGACTAGAAAGACATATAAACTTAGTAATTACGCACGCATGTATGCAACACGCACGAGCGTGTGCAAACACACCCACACACCGTTGTATAAATACAATGTTTTAAAGACCATTGACTAAGAAGACAGAGGTTTATTTCACACACACACACACACACACACAATGTATTGGCTACACTCATAACAATGACAATCAGGCAAGTAACTCAGAGAAATTTAACAACTAGGCATTGGATCACCTCCTGTTTACATATGTATTATTAAGGCTGTTGTTAAAAGGCTTGATTCTGATAGCTTTAGACCACTCAAAAGAGTTGACAAGAGAAGTAGTCTTTCCTGTTTAGTGGTACATTGATTATATTTTTTAACTCTTTAAAAAAAATTGTTGAACTTGATGGACTTATATATAATGGCAGTTTTTCGCTTTTCATCTTGCCGAGAAAATTAAAGTTGCCAGAAAGCTTTTCTTCTCTTTGGGGAAGCTAGAATATATTTGTAAACTTTGTTTATGTGTAATTTTTTTTTCTCTTGCTATTTTGGAAAGTATATTTGACACCTTGGACACATGCAGTTTTTATGCAAGTCTAGTCCTAGTGTGAACAGAAAAAGCTCAGAAAAATGCTGTGATTCATATCCAAAGTTTGCCTTCTAAGTTTTTACATTTGGAACAAGGTTTTGATGCATTTTGCTTCTCTTCCATCTGCTTTCTTAAAAAGACTTTACATGAAAAGAACACTTTAAAAAAAAAGTTTGAATATAAAAAGAGACCTGCTGTTAGTAGCAATGTAAGCAGCTTCATTAAGCAACTAAGATTTCCAGCTCATGAAAATGTTCATTTCTGTGTGCAAATGCCCCCCCCCCCCAAAAAAAAAGCTTGGTACATAGCAAACTTTATTTACCTTTATGGGTTCTAAAGTAAAACTTGACTTAGAAATTGAAGCTATTTATTGTGTCTGTAAATAGGCCTATATATTTGTCTTATGTTTGAAGCTAAAGATAGCATTTCTCAAAAGTGTTGGGATCAATTCTAAATGTGAGTGAATTTTGATGTTAAAATCCTATTCTTAATCCCTTAAAAAATGTATTCATATAAACTTTTTGTAAACTTTCTTTTCAATGACATTTTATTTGCATTCATCTTGTTAGTTGCTCAGTGGTAGGTGCTAGCTTACTGTAATGCTTGATGTCCATCCACTTTTTTTGGGTTTTTTGAAGATTGATAAGTGGACCAAATAAATGATTTCTAAGTCTTCAAAAAAAGTGTCTTTTACCTTGTGCAAGGTGTGAGTGTAATATTTCTCTATTTTCCAACCCACTCCTGTGTTTTGTTGCTTTAGTCCCCGTTTTATGTGACAAAGCTGTAGTGAAGTGTAAGTGAACAAGGTGTTCAAAAACAGGAAGAGGGGAAATAAAGTATGTATGGGGATTATCTGAAAATGAAAATAGACTCTCCACTATAGCACAAAGAGAGATAGGTAAAGAACAACATTTGAGAGGGGTCAATCTTAGGGGAGAGAGACATTAGAAAGAAGAAAAAAGTAAACCATTGTGAAGTGTATGTAAAATTCAAACTAATGTACTGCAGTTTCCAGTATGGCAATAAGCACCAGCCAACTGTCCTGATGATGAAAACAAATTTAAAGAAATTTGAATGCATAAAATACAGAATTGAGCTAAAATTCATTAGAGCATATAAAACAATAGATCAATACATAAATGATTACAGATGTAAAAGGAATATATATATAGTAAGAGCATAAAAAATAACACTAGGAGAGAGAATGGAGAAAAAGAGGGGGAAGCAAAAACAAACAAAAAAGAGGGGGAAGCAAAAAACAAAAAACGAACAAGTGCAAGCAACATGGATATTATGTTCGTATGTCACACAGTCTTGAATTGCCTTATCTTTAACGTGTGCATTTTGTTTTCTCTTCAAAGACCCTCAAATTTCAACAGAGTTGATTGCAGTGCATGTTGTTTTCCTTGGGAGTTTGAAGAAAGCCCATAAGCCATCAAACACTGCCAGTATTCTAGCCTCAAAACTTCAATACCTGAGAATGAGGTGTGTTTTTAGATGATTGTTACACAGCCTATGATTATGGTGTCACAATCTTAGAACATGGAAAGACCAGATAGATATTCATCATGACAGAACAGAATACCAGCATAATGCCAAGAAAGAACTCAAACTCAAAAGATTTATTCACAAAAAGGCCATTGACTCATACATGAATGGGGGTTGCCAAACTGCTTAGTATTTTAGTGAGAAAAATAAGTAACACAAAAAACCAAAATGTTATTGTATACCCACAACCACCACAATAAAAATCAGTTCCCAAAAATATGACTTGAGAAACCAAGATATCTCTTTTTCTAAAGGCTTTACACAAATAAAAAGCAAGGCTGCGCACAATCTCAGTGTGACTAGATGCCATGAGTAGACAGAATCTAAATAAATTAGGCTGTCTACTATACTTTACCAGAATGTAATTCTGTCTTACATCTTCTAATACTGGACAGCACAGCACAAAATGAACTTCATCTTCCACTGTTTGCTTACATAATGGGCATAGCAACCTGAGGTCATCATCATCATGTTCTATATATCTAAATTTATGAACATTTATGTCTGATACACCAAGTCTAAACTTAGACATAATTCTTTTCAAATGTATGTCCATGGTTTGACATCGTGTGAACCTATAAATTGTACATTTGAAATCTTTCACTGTTTTGTATATGACCATTCCACTGCTGCCAACTGCAGTCAATCGGTCTTTGCCTGAAAACGTTGATAAACTCTCTACAATTTCCGACACCTTGATTGAGCCAAACAAACCAAAGCCAAGTTTACATAAACAGGTACATATTTGTGAAGCCCAGGTGCTTTTCCCCTTGACATCTAGATCATAAAGCATCTTGTAAGACTTAAAAGGTAGCCTGCACTCATCCATATGCAGAATCTTAATCCAATATCTAATATATCTTACAGCAGCATTAACAGAGAGAGGATATCTATTGGTTTCACTATAAACAAGATCATTAGGTGTACGTCTAAGCCTAAAAACTGCTTTAAAGCAAAGAGGTGTACTGACCAGCCGCCATGGCGCAGTGGTTAGCGCCTTGGGTTACGGACTGGAAGGTCGTGGGTTCGAATCCCATAAGAGTCATAGGGATTTTTCGGACTCCGGCCGGCTCCTACCCAGAGTGAGTGTGCTGTGGGCTCAGTGGGAAGACTGGGACCACACAGTCGAGCTTCATCCACTTAACGGATGCGAGTTTGAGAGTGTTGCTCAAATTACCTGACCAACACTGCAGGTGTCTGTATCTCTCGGGCCCGGTTGACGCCGGGATATATCATGATAGTAAGCGTAGAGTACAACCCTGTCAAGTAGTCTCAAAGCATATGCACTTCCACAGCAGCATAATTACGTCATCCTCATTGTCATTGATCATCATGCAATTAAAAAAATTGCCTCTGATTCGGTGGTCCCAGTTTCTCTGGTCTCATGGTGACCTCAGATTCGGTTTGCCCATACACTTCTGTGCCTGTGGTGAGTTTGTGTCAAAGCCTTTGGGGTTGGAGGTTCGCGGGGGACGGTCGTTGGAGGGACGTTGTGGTGGTTGCCACCTCGGGTGGGCAACTCACTCAGTCTGGCTCCGCGACTGAGCTAATGCTGTCGTTAGTAGGGGGCTTAGTAGGTGGTGTCCTGCGTATGTTAGCTCAGAACAGGCACCACTGAATACCGCCAAAGTGACCCAGCAGCAGTGCAGGGCCCCTCTGGCTGGTGGCCCCACGGCGGCCTGATAGTGATAGGCACCCTGTGGGCCTCCGACCCTGAGGATGAGACATAACAAATCTGGGTATGGCTGTGGCAGGGAGATTGAAATGAGCGGCGTGGGAACAGCAGGACGGGGGACGTCACAGAAGATGAGGCAGCAAAAAAAAAAAAAAAAAAGAGGTGTACTGATTCACAATGTGTTACAGCTGCATCCAGTCCCCAAATTTCTGCGCCATATTCTTGAGGAGGAAGTTCAAAAGGCCCTCAAAAAGATGAAAAAGGGCAAGGCCGCAGGACCCGATGACATTCCATCCGAAATGCTAACCGCTCTAGGCAAATTTGGAATCAAAGAAGTAACAAAACTTCTCAACACTATCCATGCTACAGGTGAAATTCCAACAGACCTCAAAAAGTCGGTGTACATTGCACTACCCAAAAAACCAGGCACAGTTGAATGCGATCAGCTTCGCACAATAAGTCTTATGAGCCACCTCACAAAAGTCATGTTACGAGTGCTGATGAACAGAATGAGAAATAAAATCCTACCTGAGATATCTGAAACCCAATTTGGATTTATGGCAGATAAAAGTACCAGAAATGCCATCTTTGCCCTAAGGACCCTCATGGAAAGGGCGATTGAGGTACAAAAGGACTTGTACCTCTGCTTCATTGACTATTCTAAGGCATTTGACAAAGTAAGACATTCCGATCTGGTTGACATTTTATTAAGACATAACTGTGATGGAAAAGATCTTAGAGTGATCAGAAACTTGTACTGGGAACAAGAAGCTGCAATAAGAGTTGATAACGACTGCAGTGAGTACAGACCGATCTGTAGGGGAGTGAGGCAGGGCTGCGTTTTTTCTCCAGACCTCTTCAATATCTACAGCGAAATGATTCTACGGAACATAGAGCAGCATGAAGGTGTCAAAGTAGGAGGTCACAACATAAACAATCTAAGATATGCGGATGACACAGTGCTAATTGCTGACTTGGAAGGAAAACTACAAAATATCCTTACAACAGTCACAATCGAAAGTGAAAACAAAGGACTCCAACTGAATGCAAAGAAGACTGAGTGCATGGTAATCTCAAAACAGTCAGACACGCCTGTATGTAACATTTTATGCAAAGGGGAAAGAATAAAACAAGTTTGCACCTTTAAATACTTGGGCTTCACAATAACTCCAGACGCCAGATGCGACACAGAAATAAAGAAGAGAATTGCTTTGTCAAAAGACACATTCACCAAGATGAAGCCCATCTTTACCAACAGAAATATAAGACTCGCACCAAAATCAACACTCTGAAAGCCTACATATGGTCCATCCTTCTGTACGGATGTGAATGCTGGACGCTGACAAAAGACCTCGAAAGAAGACTTGAAGCAGCAGAAATGTGGTATATCAGAAGAATTATGAGAATATCATGGACTGAAAAGAAGTCAAACGAAGAAGTAATGGAAATGGCCTGGTACAAAAGATCCCTACTCAAAACCATCAGAAAAAGACAACTACAATTTTTTGGGCACATAAACAGAGCTGATGGAATAGAAAAGCAAATATTGTGTGGAAAGATTTGTGGTACCAAAGACAGAGGAAGACAACGCACAAAATACACAGACAGTCTGAACAGCTACACAACAGGAAAGAATCCCCCAACAATGAACTCATCAGAACTGACAACAGAGAGGAATGGAAAGCCATGATCGCCGATGTCTGCAACAGACCTGGCACATGAAGAAGATAACACAGTGGGTTGTATTTGTACATCAAATATCTTGATGAACAAGTCAAAGGCATTATTATTCAATAATCGTAATTTTTTCAAAACAATTAACAAGCTTCTTTTGCCTCGACTTGCCAGATCTTTGCATGCAGTTGTTAAACTAAGCATTGTAGAAAAACAGATTCCTAAATATATATATATACATTAATCACAGGCATGACTTTTCCATTGTACAGCCATTTTTCGTGAGCAGCTAAATAACCACCTTTTCTGAATACAACATTACTCTTATTCAGATTAACCTTAAGATCAAGTGCTGTTGCAGCACTGCTAGAGCTATTCTGCTGCTGTTGTAAGCCTACAAGTTTCAGATTGCAGGAATGCCAAGAAAGAACTCGAACTCGAATGATTTATTCACAAAAAGGCCATTGGCCCATACATGAAGGGGGTTGCCGAACTGCTTAGTATTTTGGTAGGGGTAAAAGCAATAACAACAAAATGTTACTGTATATCAAAAAGTCAGTTTCAAAAATATGACTTAGGATAAGGATATCTATTTTATTCTGAAAGGTTTACACAAATATAAAGTGAGGCTGTGTACAACCTCAGGATGACGTGATGCCAGGAGTAAATAGAGTCTAAATAAATTAGGTTGTCTACTATATTTAACAGGGATGTAATTCTGCCTAACATCCTCTAATACTGGACAGCACAACACAAAATGTACTTCATCCTCTGGTGCTTGCTTACATAATGGGTATAGCAGTCTGAGGTCATCAATATCATGTTCTCTGTATCTGAATTTATGAACATTTATATCTGATACACCAAGTCTAAACTTAGACATAATTCTTTTCAAATGTATATCCATATCAAGTTTTAGATAAGGTTTGACATCATGCGAACTTATAAATTGTCTGTACATTTGAAATCTTTCACTGCTTTGTATATGATCACTCCATTGTTGCCATCGGCAGTCAATCAATCTTTGCCTGAAAGCGTTAATAAACTCTCTACAATTTCCGACTCCTTGATTGAGCCAAACAAATCCAAACCCGAGTTCACACAAACAGGTCCGTATATGTGTAGCCCAGTTGTTTTTCCCTTTGACATCTAGATCATAAAGCATCTTGTAGGATTTATAATATAGCCTGCTCTCATTCATATGCACAATCTTAATCCAATATCTAACGCATCTTACAGCAGCATTAACAGAGAGGGGATATCTATTAGTTTCACTATAAACAAGATCATTAGGTGTACGTCTATCTAAGCCTAAAAACTGCTTTAAAGCAAAGGTGCACTGATTCACAATGTGTTACAGCTGCATCCAGTCCCCAAATTTCTGCACCATATAACACAGTGGTTTGTATTTGTGCATCAAATATCTTAATGAACAAGTCAAAAGAGTTTTTCAATATTCGTAATTTTTTCAACACAAATAACAAGCTTCTTTACCTCTACTTGCCAGATCTTTACATGTAGTTGTGAAACTAAGCTTTGTAGAAAAACAGATTCCTAAATATTTATATACATTAATCACAGGCATGACTTTTACATTGTACAACCATTTTTCATGAGTAGCTAAATAACCACCTTTTCTGAATACAACGATATTACTCTTATTCAGATTAACCTTAAGATTAAGTGATGTTGCAGCATTCTTTAAGCTATTTAACTGCTTTTGTAAGCCTACAACTGTTTCCGATAGCAGGATAACATCATCAGCAAGTAGAAGAATAAAGAACTCTGTGAAATCTTGGGGGAAAGTGGCATCATGTTTACCATTATTGATGACGTCTCTGGCTAACTCATTGATAAAAACAGAAAACAATAAGGGGCTACACACAACACCCTGTTTAACACTAGTAGTACAGTATATTATGTCAGTCATTTTAATACCACATCTTATTCTGCTTCTGACATTCTGATACATGGCTTTCAAACATCGTAATAATTTACCGTTCACACCAATTTTCAGGAGAATAGGCCACAACAAGTTCCTGTTAACATAACCAAATGCTTTTTCAAAGTCAATAAATGCTACATAGAGCTTACGGTTATGAGCAAACTGTTTCTGTACAAATGCAAGCATATTAAACATATGATCTATAGTGGAGTATCCTCTCTTAAAACCAGCTTGGTGCTCACCTGTAATATTATTTTTCATAACCCATTCCTGTAACCTATTGTTAATGATAGTACTATATATCTTACTACTTATGTCACTAAGAGATATTCCAGGGTAGTTATTAGGGTTATGAACATCACCCTTTTTATGTAATGTTAGTATTATAGATTCAGCCCAGTTATCAGGAAAAAGACCATCATCAAAAATTTTGTTGAATAATTTTAGAAGGAAAAGCACATTATTTTCACCTCCATATTTTAGCAATTCACCAATGATTTGATCAGGACCAGCTGCTTTCTCACTCTTTAGTTTTCTAAGTGCCACTAATATTTCATCTTTAGATATGGGATGATCAAAATCTTCCTCAGTTCCATCACTGCCAACATCAGTAATCATGGAGTTGGCTAATGAGTCTTTCTCCAGCAGGGTTTTGAAATGTTGAAACCATCTGTTCACTGATATACTATTCTTTGGCTGACTTTTTCTAAATGATGCCTTCTTAACACTTTTCCAGAACTGGATTTGAGAAGAGATTGATGACATTATATCTGCAAGTAAGGTCTTATTATACTGTTTCTTTTTCCCTTCAAGCATGTATCTATATTCCCTTCTTGTGACACAGTGCAAGTTTTTGTCCTCCTTTCTTAATGTTTTTCGGAAAGTCTTCAAAAGTTTTCTGACCTTGTATTTCATACTTTTACAATCATTATCAAACCAAGTATCAGTTGATGGACCTGTATTGATATGTACCTATTTCTTCACATATTCAGCACTGGCTTTTCACTCACTCACTCACTCATCCTTGGTCGGGACGACCGTTGGGGGTACCCGCATGGACGCTGCAAGTGGACCGCCAAATGGTTCTGTCCTGGGCTGTTTTCAGGAGGTTTGGTACAGTGAGGCCAGTCCACTCCTTGATGTTGGATATCCAGCTTTTGCGTGGTCATCCCTGCCTCCTTGCTCCTTCCACCATTCCCTGCAGGACTGTCTTTGACAGGCTGTTATTCCTTGTTGTGTGGCCAAACCATTTCAGTTTCCTCCCTTTGACTGTATCTAGCAATGGTTCTTGTTTGCCAGCCAGTGCCTCGATCTGCTGCCAGACGTAGTCATTGGTTTTACGTCTCTGTAGGTGATGTTCAGGATAGGCCTGAGGCACTTCATCTCAAAGGCTTGAATGCAACGTTCTAAATCGGCAGTAAGTGTCCATGCTACACAGCTGTACAAGGCAATGGATGTGACGAGTGCCTTGTAGAGTCTGACCTTAGTGTGGGTTCTGATGTTATGGTTTCTCCACACTTTCGCCAGCTTAGTCATGGAGGAGAGTGCCACAGCAAGTCTGATCTTCACCTCTTGTGTGCTCGTACCTTCTTTGGTGATGACTGCTCCAAGGTACTTGAAAGTTTCCACCTCCTCTAGTGTTTCGCCACTCATCTTGATGCTGGTGGGAGTGGTTGGTGTGGTACTGTTCACTAGGATCTTGCTCTTTTCCGTGCTGATCTCCATACCGTGGGCATTGGCTGATGTTTCCAGTCTGGTGGTGAGATCCTGGAGTTCTTCTTCACTGCGGCCCATGAGATCAATATTGTCTGCGAATCGAAGATTGCAGACTGGCCTTCCTCCTATTGTGATTGTGGTCTTGAAGTCAAGGAGGGCCTCCTGCATGATGTTCTCCAGGAACACGTTGAAAAGAACGGGGGATAGCGGGCTGCCTTGTCGAACTCCAACTGAAGTCCGGAAGAACTCCCCGATTTCTCCACCCATGAGGACTGCGCTGTGGTAGCTGTCATACAGCGCCTGGATGACTTGAATCAGGTCCTCGTCGAAGTTAAAGTCTCTCATGACTTGCCACAGAGCTTCTTGCCACACTCGGTCGAAGGCCTTCTTGAAGTCAATGAAGTTGTTGTAGAGCTGTAGTTATGTTGGAGATGCTTCTCTATGAGCATTCTGATGTTGAAGATCTGCTCGACAGTACTTTGACCTGGTCTGAATCCTGCCTGTTCTTCTGATAGGATTTCTTCTGCTTGTGGTTTCAGTCTGTTCAAGGCAATGCGTAGCATAACTTTGCTTGGATGGCTTATCAGACTGATTGTTCTGTAATTTTGGCACTTCTTCAGGTCTCCCTTCTTTGGAAGTGGAACTATGATGGCTTTTATGAAACCATTAAATAAATCTAGAGCTTCATTAATGTTCTCATCAATCATCTGAAAGGCATTTTAAAAAAATTTCACACATGTTCACATCGTGGAGATTTTCTTTATAAACTGAGAGTTTGTTTTCATCCCATACAAACTTTTCCCATAACAGATGGCTCCTCATTTACCACACATGTATTATATACTGGATTAATATATAATTCAGCAAGAAGGTGATCGGAATCAGAATGTTCGGCAACAAACAAACAACATAAGTAAAAAATCTGAGAGAACAAATCATCTGACACTAAAAAATAACCATTAACACTGCATCCTCTGTCAGAGATGTATGTATAGCGTCATTATTGGTCACCATTACATACACCATTTAGAATTTGTAAGCTTAGAGCAGTGCACATATTCAATAGTAATTTACCATAATTGTTGATAACAGAATCTTCAGAATTACGATTGCTGCTGAGAGACATACTTTTACTTTGGACATCTGAACTAAAGTCATTTTCTACATGCTGACAAGAAAAGTTTGAGGTCCTGCTGTTTAAGTCTCCACATAGTATTATATCTACTTCATCCAATGTCACCACACAGTTTACTAAACATTCTTCCAACATAGCAATTCCATTATCATTGTCAAACATGTTATAAAAAGGCAAACCTTCAGGTGGGATATACACACATACAAGCAAAACATTTCTTGATGTACACAAGAAAGACTTGTCACAGAGAAAAGTGCAAATATTAGGGTATGGAACATCTAAACAATTAACAAGGGCAGTTAACTCATGCCTTTTTAAACAAACTAATTCACTAGATCACCTTCCTTGATGGCTAACTTTAATTGCCAACTTACAGAAGGCCTTATAGCCAGTAAAGAATGCCAAGAAAGAGAATACCAGTGGGTGGTAGAGAGCAACCTGGGATTTGTTGTCTGGAAAAGAAAACTGAAAGACCTTCCTGTCTTGTAAAAACCTTTGGACCCACTGTCCTCAACTCTTTCAATACTATGGATGGAGTCTCCCATCGGATCAACGGTACGATGAGTAGGCAGGCAGGCTTATCTGTCAGAATGTATCCTCATATGGGAGAAGAGGCGATTCTGGATGCACAGCACTTCCAACAGTTGTTGCAAGGGAAAACGTCTCCAGAAGTTGAGCCCTGCTTCCTTCGCTCACGCTTCTCTTGTTTTCAAACGTCTTTATGCCACTGGAGCACAACATCCTCCAGCGAGAACGATCAAGGGCATCAGTTTCCCAGGTAGCGATGTCTATGTAACAGGCTTTAAGGTTTGTCTTCAAGGTGTCCTTGAAGCGCTTGTAAGGTCTTCCAAGTTTTCGGAGGCCTTCGTTCAGCTGGCTATACAATAGCATCCTTGGGATCCTGCTGTCTGTCATTGGACTTGTCCCTGTCCAGCGTAGCTGGTACTTGATCAGTAGGTTTTCGATGCCGGGCAGGTTGCTCTTCTCTAGGACCTGGAGGTTGGAGACCCTGTCTTGCCACTTTATTCCGAGGATCTTTCGTAGGCATCTCTGGTGAAACTGCTCAAGCTGTTGAATGTGACAGCAGTACGTCGTCCATGTTTCACAGCAGTACAACAAGGTGGTCATCACGACAGCTCTGTAAGTTTTGATTTTGGTGCTGAGCCTGATGCCTTTGTTGTTCCACAGCCTGTTGTTGAGTCTGCCAAAGGCAGAACTGGCCTTGGCGATGCGCACTGTAACTTCTGCATCAAGGGTTCCATTGCTGCAGAGGGAGCTGCCCAGGTAACAAAACTTGTCAACTGACCTGATCTCTGTGTCATCGATTTTAACTGCAGGTGGGGGAAAGGCACTGGTGTTTTGTGAAATAGCTGGTTGGTACATGGACTTGGTCTTGCTGAGGCTGATGGTGAGTCCGAATTGTATGTCCTCATGGGTGTGTGCGGCAAGCGTGCAATCATCAGCGAAGAGGAACTCTCTCAACAGTGCCTCAGACACCCTTGATGTAGCATGGAGTCACAGCAAGTTGAAAAGTTTGCCATCAGTGCGAAACTGAATGTAGATGCCCCTGTCACAGTCTTGGAAGGGGTCAATCAGCATGGCAGAGAAGAGAATAGAGAACAGTGTGGGTGCCAGGACGCAGCCCTGCTTCACTCCATTTACCACAGGAAATAGATCGGACTTGTCAGTATTTTCCTGTACTCTTGCCTGCATGCCATCGTGGAGTGACTCAATCAGCTGTATTAGGCTGTTTGGGTAACCAAACTTTAGGAGGATCTTCCACAGCCCACGGCAGTTCACCATGTCAAGGCCTTGGTTAGGTCTACAAAGACCATGTGGAGCTCCATGTTCTGCTCACGGCACTTTTCTTGCTTACTGCAAACACCATGTCACATGTTCCCCTGCCTGAGCAGAAACCGCACTGTGCTTCAGGGATGACTGTGTTGGAGGCATGGTCAATCAGTCTGTTCAGTATAATGCAGGCGAAGATTTTGCCCGCGATGCTAAGAAGAGAGATTCCACGGTGGTTGTCGCAGCATGTTTTGTCTCCCTTCCTTTTGTAAATGTGGACAATTGAAGCATCCTTGAAATCCTGGGGGACCTCCCCTTTCTCCCAGATAGATTGGAACAGGGCGGTCAGCTTGTCTGTCAGCACCTCGCCTCCACACTTGTAGATGTCGGCCTGGATTCCATCCATTCCTGGTGCTTTTCCTGACGTTGTCAGCTTCAGGGCTTTCCAGGTCTCGGCCTTTGTGGGAGGCGCAGCTAGTGAGTCACTGACTGGTAGCTGTGGGAGGGCTGCAATTGCCTCATCAGATACAGATGAGTCCCTGTTTAGGAGGGTGTTGAAGTGCTCTGCCCAGCATGTAAGGATGTCTTTCTTGTCTGTCAGGAGGGTGGTCTGGTCCAAGGTTCGGACAGGGTTTGATCCTGTGGCTCTTGGCCCATATACAGCTCGGAGACCATCAGGGAAGGTCTTCATGTCATGAGCGTCAGCAGCTGACTGAAGCTCTTCGGACTTTCTTTCCCACCAGTTGTTCTTCATCTCACGCAGCCTCTTCTGTACAAGTTGCTTGGTTTGCAAGTACTGGTTCTTCTTCCTCTGGCAGTCTTTATCAGAAATGTGATCCTGATGCCGTTTGTGCAGTGTGTTCAGGAGCTTGGAGATCTCAGAGTCATTCTCGTCAAACCAGTCTTTGTGGCTCCTCTGTGTGTCAGCTGCTGCTGTGTATACAGTGTCTCTAAAGGTGCCCCATATCTCTTCTCCATCATTCGATGCAGGGGTTTCTTGGAGAGCTGCTTGGATTTGCTGCTGTAGTGCGTCCTTGGTGATAGGGAGGCGGTGGATGTTTAGCTTCCTGGGGGGTTTCTGCCTGGCTGGTTGGAGCTTGCGTGCAAGTCTGATGTTCATCTTGCTGCGTACCAGGCGATGGTCCGACCAACAGACTGCTCCTCTCATGCAGTGTGTGATGGAAACATCACCTCTGTCCCTCTGCCGGACGATTACGTAGCATGCGCCACTGCTTCGAGTGGGGGTGCATCCATGTGTTCTTGTACTTGTTTGCTTGTTGAAAGAGGGTGTTAGTGATGGTCAGTTTATGCTGCGCGCAGAACGAGAGCAAAAGCACTCGGTTGGAGTTGCACTTGCCAGTGCCCTGCCGTCCTAGGACTTTTGGCCAGGAGGAGAAGTCCACGCCCCCGCGGGCATTAAAATCCCCAAGGATAATCAGCCTGTCCTTTCAGTCTACCTCTGAGATCATGGGACTGAGCTCTTCATAGAAAGCTTCTTTTATGTCATCAGGGTTGGACATCATAGGGGCATAGCAGCTGATGACTGTGGAAAAGCATCCTTGGATAGCTTCAGACGTAGGATCATCAGCCTATCGTTTATCCCACGTGGAAGGCTGTCAAGCTGTCGTGCAAGTTTGGTTTTTATTGCAAAGCCCACACCTGAGGTTCTTGGAGTGTCATAATAATAATAATAATATATGGAATTTATATAGCGCTGAATCTTGTAAAAAACAAACAAATCGAAGCGCTTGCACTCAATCATCTCCTTAAACATAATGAACAACATATTTCAAAACCATGGGCGTGCACGTATGCACGCATGCACGCACACACACGCGAACACACACACACACACATACTGGGAACAACACTTAGAAGGTGAAAGAACATGAAGCTATCGAGACCACTTGCCCCGGCTTGTGATTGGCTGCTGCAATCACGTGTCGGAATCCGCCATCATAGTGCTCTCGATAGCTTCATGTTCCGCCCCCACCCTCCCACCCTCGTATACACACACACAATTCTGACAATTATAACAATTTTTATGGTATCCACACATCTTACTACACATGTCATCTAACTTTTTGTAATAGTTTAACGCTTCTCGATCAAAACACGAAAAAACTCACCTGAGAAGTTCATGGTGTTGAGAAAACTGCTTGAACTTGAGGTGCTTCGGTCTGGTATCGAACGCAATGGAGGAAAAACGTGCGGAAAGACCACGGGTAATGCTTACTTACCTAATTACACTTACCTAATTAGCCAGTGCAGCATCGATTCATTGGAGATGGGAAAAGTTATCATCTATCAAACAATACGACAGGCCTTCTGTCGTAGCAGACGAAAAACCAAGATGGCGGATTCCGGACACGTGATTGCAGCAGCCAATCACAAGCCGGGGCAAGTGCTCTCATAGCTTCATGTGGTGAAAGATGCTGTTGAAAATTAGGGACAGATATTTGGGGGGAAAGTCTCAGGTAGGAAATAAGTGTGTTTTGAGGCTGGATTTGAAGGTATCATCTGGCTTCCCTATGCAGTAGAAGCTGTAACCCCCTCCAGCTTCCTCCAACTGGGTTTCACCAGCAAACCTTGTTTCCCTCAGGGCCCCTATGTCCACCTGGTAGCCATTAAGCGTTCTAGCAATGAGCGCTGTACGCCTCTCTGGTCTGTTGTCTCTGTCCAAAAGGGTGCGAACATTCCAGGCACCCAGAGTCAGGGCATGACTCCTGGTTCTTTTCTTCTGTTGTTTTCGACTGCTAGTGTTGGATGTCCAAGTAGGTGCGGTTTCCTACTAGGTACTAAGAGAGGCAGGCTTTGTTTAGGGATCCTTTTATCTCCCCTTCCCCTGTGGGGAGAGCAGTGCTGTCCCTAAAAAGGGCTGCTCTGACACTGTAGGAGGATACGGGCGCCGCATCTGCCCCAGTCTACAGCGGACGACCATCACCCCACAGCCGCCTGCGTGCAGAGTCGTGACTAGGAACTGCCAGCAGCATCCTCTGCCTGTACCGGTTACCACTTCTCCATCGCTGCAGGGCTTGGGAAAGCTGGGTGTTGATGGCCTAGCCTCATTGTTTCGACATTAGCCTGGTTGCCTGACCAGCACAGGTGACTTTTTTAGGTGAAGAGGAGTTGTGCAGTCCCTTCTCCACTCTCTTGCCTACCAACGCTCAGAGTCCCACAGGTGCAGGTACTGCCACGTGTAGAACGGCCTCGATAAGTGCAGGGTTTTTTCTTCGGAGTTCCAACTCCTAGGAGGACTTCCAGCCAAGGATAAGAGCTCCCCCTGCCCTTTGGTCATCCTCTTCCGCCTTCACAGCCGTTGGGAAAGGTTTCCTCCGCTGCCTGATCCGCCGTTGGGACTTCACATGCGGCAGGTAGTACTGGGTTACATGGTACCAGTAGCAAGGGCTAAGCCCGTGACCTGACTGCATTTTTTCAATACTGTGATGTATATACTATAGCGTACCTGATGCCTACTTCTGTTGGTTACTTAGATACACCATAGCATAACTCCATGTAAAGAATTAGTAGCACACAACACCATAGCATGACTCCATGTAAAGAATTAGTAGCACACAACACCATAGCATGACTCCATGTAAAGAATTAGTAGCACACAACACCATAGCATGACTCCATGTAAAGAATTAGTAGCACACAACACCATAGCATAACTCATTGAAAAGAATCAGTAGCACACAAGTCAAAAGGTATGTGCAGGGGGTGGGTTGTTGGATCATTACTTGTGATCTGATCATCCTGGATAGAGCCACCACCAAGGCACTTGTTTTAGGGAACTGACTCCTCTCCCTCAAAAGTCCTTCAGATGATGCTATAAACTGAGACCTTGTGTGCGGACCCATGCTGAATGTCTTGTGCACACATTGAAAGCATGTTCCGCATTTTAAAAGAGTAGGCCATTGCATGCCAATAGGAATGGATGACTTTTTAAAAAAAAACATAGGTGTGAGGTGTCATGTTTAGACACCATCTTTAAAGCCCGAATATGGCTACCCAAATCGGGGTTGGGGGGGGGGGGGGGGGGAAGGTGTAAAAATGGCTGCATAAGCAAAGTCCCACTATTGGTGAACCTCTGGGCCCTAGCCAAGGAACAAACAAACAACATTACAACAAAAAATGGTCATGTTATACTGGTTACACAGTGAATATCCTCTGTGCATACAAGTCCCAGTATCTGTCCATTCCATTTCTACACTTTAAAAGTATCCAGGATATAAAGAATCTGTATTTGTCAATTTCATTTTACACTAAAATGCCACACTCCTATTTTGTAAAATTTTAACATGTTGATTTTAGTAAAAATCAATAAGCCATTCAATAATAAGAGAACATTTGATCAAAGTTTGCTGTTGGCTAGTGTACTTCCTCTTTCATGTAATCGTTAAATTTCTTAATTGCATGTTTGCATTTTTTCTAAAAGTTCTTGCAACCTATACAGATGGCTAGTGTGGAAGCACATTATAGGAAGAAGCAACTGGCCAGTACAGAATGAGTTACCATGTGCATTCAAGCTAACAGAACAGTTGCTAACAGAACTGTCTTGACCAGATTAAATGCTCTTGATCTACTTTGTTGGAGAATATTGTTGGATATAATTATTATATTTATAAGCTACCAAAGAAATTATTAACAGTTCTCATAAAATGCTGAACTATTCTGGACTTATATCTTAAATTCAAGAAACTGGGGGAACAATTTTGCAACAGCTTAGAGCTCTGTTGTCAAAAAAGCCAAGTTGGATGTACACGTTTCAGATAAACATTGACTTAAAAGTTAGAAGATCAGATGAGTAAAACTCTTAAACTGCCAAGGATTTTGTATAATAGGAAAACCCCATTTGCCAGGGATATCCCCCTCCCCCAAAATCGAATGACTTGAAAAAAAAAATCTTGTGAATTAAATTCTTAACTAATGTAGGTAAAAGTATTTACTTTCTTAATTAAAGGAAAATGAATGAACAATGTAGTTAAAAAAATATTTTATTGTGATGTAAGAAACTTATGACCAATACAAAGAAAGTACTTTTGTAAAGTCAGGACACATGACCAACATTCTGCAATGGTGCTTGAGGCAGCGTGAGTGGTGTGGTTATCTGTCATTCTGGAATGGCAAATGTAGCAGGATAAAGGGTAAATATTTCAGACTATAATGTGGCAGGCTAAAAGTTAAAATATCTCAGACCATATTTGTCAAAGTACAGTATGCAATTATGTAAGAGTAATAAGCAAAACACCTTGACAACACATCATCTGCTGGCTGCTGCTCGAAAAGTTCATTTGCCTTTATGGAAAAACCAATTTTGAGCCTTGCAACATTTTCCTTACTTGCTCCATTATTCCATCACATCTTGAGAGATAAGCTCGATGCATGACTTTTATTTATTATTATTAGTATGTAAGGTCAAACAAGTCCTGTATATAGCATGCATTGACCCCAATGCTGGAGGGCTTTTCACTCCTGTAGAAAAAAAATTAATATGTATAAATAAAAGCAAAGCAAAGGCGCTGTTTGTTTTTCTCTCTAATATAATTTATTCAGTGTACATACAATGATTATAACATAAGCACACAACAAAACAGCAGGGAAAAGCCATCAATCCACATCTTGATTTAAGCCCCATACCACTCCATTGGAAGTTAACATTGGTTGCTTATCAAGACAGTGACATTTGCATAAACATTTAAACAAAATCATATTTTCTTACATACATGCACCTTTACTACTACACGGAAATGAATTCATATATTTGGGCAGTTCAATAACAACTGTTTACATTTCGAAGATACAAGAAGGATCACTCCAATGCAGAACTGTTTACATTGCATGTATGAACACTATTTTGACAAAAGAACAGGCCACCCTGTGTATCAATGGACATACCTTGCTTGCTGAGGATAACCCCCACCTACCTTGAGGTTGATTTTCGATAAATGGCTGACATGGAAGTTGTAGACCACAAAACCAGAAGCCATTGTCAAGGTACAACTCACCCTCTTGAAACAGCTGGCAGGCACTGCCTGGACTGCAGACGCCACAACTCTCAAGAGACTCCACACTAGCAGAACCAGACCAGTACTTGAATATAACATGACAGTATAGGCACTACTGCCAAGTCCAAATTTGAGATTAAAAATAGAAAAAAGGTGCAAAATCAGTGAAGCAGCATCATCTAAAAGGCCATGAAATTAACGCCAATATTAGGATTCCACTGTCTTAAAGATCGTTGAGACACTAAGATTCTAATCCTAGCAGCCAAATTCAAGACAACCCCATGAAAGAAAAACTGCCCCAACCAACACAGGGACGACTAAAGAGAAGTGACTTCATTCCCTAGAGCAGGATGCCTGAACAACATCATGGTCCCTTTGACCATGATACCAAAGAGATCTCTGACTTGGTGTCTAGCTGTTCCAGCCTGGAGTGAGGGGGCTTCTGTCCTCTTTAATGCAACATCCCTGGGGTTTGACCAAAAGACTCTCAGAGTAGCCGATGAGCAAAAGTCCTACGCACTAAAACACCTTCAGACCCACTACTCAAAAGAATCCTGGACCCATGAATTAATAGCTCTACTGAAGATACAGTTCAAAATGGAGGGGCCGAGATCTACATCCAATATCCTGAGGGCAGAGAAAGCAGGCTCAGCTTCGCAACTGGCCTCTTCTCCACAAACTACACAGCAAAAGCAGGGTCCATAAAAAGACCAGCAGCCCACATTATTGGTCAACTCATGTTTCCCACAGAGTAATCTTCCAATCGACACCCTGTCTACATGCTTTACAGGCCTACAGTCCAACAGAAATACCTGAACGACTTACCCTCTACTCTTTCCTCCCTCTGCAATAGTAGGTCATACAGTCCCGCAGTGGATCTCCTCCTATTCAGTGTGCTTGCCAATGCGACTGCTGACTCCCTGGCAAAAGAAGGCACAATGCAAGAGCAGGTAGACAGGTCTGTTAATGTTTCTGAAGCCAAGACCATCATCAAGGCCAAACAGCCCAACAAGTGGATACACAACAACTTCCACACTACAGCAGGTCAGATCACTACTACCTGCTGACGCGACGGGCGAGAAGGTTTGTGTATATTCAGACTGGGGACAGGCCACAACTGCCTAAACTACCACATGTACATGAAACTCCACAAAGAGCAGTGCCCTTGCAAGACTGGCAGCCAGACCACACAACATGTATCGTAGTCCTGCCCACTACACGAGGTACTCCGAAAGAGGGTCTGGCCTGACCCCACCTCAGTGGCCTAGAAGCTCATTGGGACTTGGGGGACCTGCTATGTGCATCTGCCTCCATCACACTGAGCTGCCTCTTTGAAGAACGCAAAACCAAACAAACACTAATCTGTCACCATAAAAAAAGCATTGGATCCCTTGAAAGCTGAAATTTGTTCAACCCTCCCACCCACCCACCGACCCCTATACACATGCACAGAGAGAGAGAACTCGAACTCGAACTCGAATGGTTTATTCACAAAAAGGCCATTGGCCCATACATGAAGGGGGTTGCCGAACTGCTTAGTATTTTGGTTTTAAAAAAAAATTTTAAAAAATTAAAAAAAACCACCACACAGACAACATGTTACTGTATAACAAAGTCAGCTACAAAAAACCACTTAGGATAACATTATCTCTCTTATTCTGAAAGCTCTACACAAATATAAAGTGAGGCTGCGCACAACCTCAGGATGACTTGATGCCAGGAGTAAACAGAGTCTAAATAAATTAGGCTGTCTACTATATTTAACAGGGATGTAGTTCTGCCTAACATCCTCAAAAACTGGACAGCACCAACACAAAATGTACTTCATCCTCTGGTGCTTGCTTACATAATGGCATAGCAGCCTGAGGTCGTCAATATCATGTTCTCTGTATCTGAATTTATGAACATTTATATCTGATACACCAAGTCTGAACTTAGACATAATTCTTTTCAAATGTATATCCATATCAGTTTTAGATAAGGTTTGACATCATGCGAACTTATAAATTGTCTGTACATTTGAAATCTTTCACTGGTTTGTATATGGTCACTCCATTGCTGCCAACGGTAGTCAATCAATCTTTGCCTGAAAGCGTTAATAAACTCTCTACAATTTCCGACTCCTTGACTGAGCCAAAACAAATCCAAACCCGAGTTCACACAAACAGGTACGTATTTGTGTTGCCCAGTTGTTTTTCCCTTTGACATCTAGATCATAAAGCATCTTGTAGGATTTAAAAGGTAGCCTGCTCTCATTCATATGCAGAATCTTAATCCAATATCTAATGCATCTTACAGCAGCATTAACAGAGAGAGGTATCTTATTAGTTTCACTATAAACAAGATCATTAGGTGTACGTCTATCTAAGCCTAAAAACTGCTTTAAAGCAAAGAGGTGCACTGATTCACAATGAGTTACAGCTGCATCCAAGCCCCAAATTTCTGAACCATATAACACAGTGGGTTGTATTTGTGCATCAAATATCTTAATGAACAAGTCAAAAGAGTTATTATTCAATATTCGTAGTTTTTTCAACACAAATAACAAGCTTCGTTTATCTCGACTTGCCAGATCTTTACATGCAGTTGGGAAACTAAGCTTAGTAGAAAAACAGATTCCTAAATATTTATATACATTTATCACAGGCATGATATTTCCATTGTACAACCATTTTTCATGAGCAGCTAAATATCCACCTTTTCTGAATACAACGATATTACTCTTACTCAGATAACCTTAAGATCCAGTGAGTTGCAGCACTGTTTAAGCTGTTTAACTGCTTTTGTAAGCCTACAACTGTTTCAGATAGCAGGTAACATCATCAGCAAGCAGAAGAATAAACAACTCTGAGAAATCTTGGGGAAAGTGGCACCGTGTTTACCATTATTGATGATGTCTCTGCTAACTCATTGATAAAAACAGAAAACAATAAGGGGCTACATACAACACCCTGTTTAACACCAGTGGTACAGTATAATTTATGTCAGTCACTTAGTTTCCACATCTTATTCTGCTCTGACATTCTGATACATGGCTCTCAAACATCATAATAGTTTTACCCTTCACACCATTTTTCAGAAGAATAGGCCACAACAAGTTCCTGTTAACAGAATCAAATGCTTTTCAAAGTCAATAAATGCTACATAGAGCTTACGGTTATGAGCAAACTGTTTTCTGTACAATGCAAGCATATTAAACATATGATCTATAGTGGAGTAACCTCTCTTAAAACCAGCTTGGTGCTCTCCTGTAATATTATTCTTCATAACCCATTCCTGTAACCTATTGTTAATAATAGTACTATATATCTTACTACTTATGTCTGTAAGAGAAATTCCCCAGTAGTTATTAGGGTTATCAACATCACCCTTTTTATGCAATGTTAGTATTATAGATTCAGCCCAGTTATCTGGAAAAAGACCATCATCAAAAATTTGTTGAATAGTTTTAGAAGGAAAAGCACAATATTTTCACCTCCATATTTTAGCAATTCACCAATGATTTGATCAGGACCGCTGCTTTCTCAGTCTTTAATTTCTAAGTGCCCCTAATATTTCATCTTTAGATATGGGACGATCGAAATCTTCCTCAGTTCCATCACTGTCACATCAGTAATCATGGAGTTGGCTAATGAGTCTTTCTCCAACAAGGTTTTGAAATGTTGAAACCATCTGTCAACTGATATACTATCTTTTGGCTGACTTTTTCTAAATGACGCCTTCTTAACACTTTTCCAGAACTGGATTTGAGAAGAGATAGATGACATCATATCTGCAAGTAAGTTTTATTAACTGTTTCTTTTTCGTTCAAGCATGCATTTATATTCCCTTCTTGTGACACAGTACACGTTTTTGTCCTCATTTCTTAATTATTTTCGGAAAGTCTTCAGAAGTTTTCTGACCTTATATTTCATACTTTTACATTCATTATCAAACCAAGTATCATTTGATGGACCTTTATTGATATGTACCTGTTTCTCATACAATCACACTGGCTTTTATGAAACCGTTAAACAAATCTAAAGCTTCATTAATGTTCTCATCAATCATCTGAAAGGCATTAATAAAAATTTCACACATGTTCACATCCTGGAGATTTTCTTTATAAACTGAGAGTTTGTTTTCATCCCATACAAACTTTTCCATAACAGATGGCTTCTCAGTTTCCACCTCTGTATTATATACTGGATTAATAGGTAATTCAACAGGAAGATGATCGGAATCAGAACGCTCAGCAACAAACAAACGACATGAGTCAAAAATCTGAGAGAACAAATCATCTGACACTAAAAAATAATCATTAACACTACACCCTCCATCAGAGATGTATGTATAGCGTCCTTGTTGGTCACCATTACATACGCCATTTAGAATTTGTAAACTAAGAGCAGTGCACATATTCAATAGTAATTTACCATAATTGTTGAATAACACAATCTTCAGAATTACGATTGCTGCTGAGAGACATACTTTTACTTTGGACATCTGAACTAAAGTCATTTTCTACCTGCTGACAAGAAAAGTTTGAGGTCCTGCTGTTTAAGTCTCCACATAGTATTATATCTACTTCATCCAGTGTCACCACACAATTTACTAAACATTCTTCCAACATAGCAATTCCATTATCATTGTCAAACATGTTATAAAAAGGCGAACCTTCAGGTGGGATATACACACAGACAAGCAAAACATTTCTTACTGTACACAACAGAGATTTGTCACAGAGAAAAATGCAAATATTAGGATAAGGAACATCTAAACAATTCACAAAGGCAGATAACTCATGCCTTATTAAACAAACTAAACCACTAGATCGCCTCCCTTGATGGCTAACTTTAATTGCTGACTTACAGAAGGCCTTGTAACCAGTAAAAACATCTGGCTGGACATTTTCCAGGAACGTTTCTGTCAGACATATAAAGTCAAAGCTACGCACATAAGATACAAAATCTCTATCAGCCAGTTTTGACAACAATCCATTTACGTTCCAAGACAAAAATGAAAAAGCTTTATTTGTTTTATCTGTATTGCCACAATTCCATTGATCCACAGCATCTAGACTGACACTTTCACCAATTACATTGACATGATAAAGACAGGGCATTTATGCTTTCAACAGTGGTTAAAGAAGGCTCTTTATTAAAAGACTGCCTACAATAACTCATGGTCACTTGTGTTAGCTGTAGGTCAAAGTCAGACCTGTCTTTTGTCTAGCCCTGTGTGTGGTGAAGTGTCACGCCTCACTGCATCAAGCCTCACTTGGCTAAGCCCTATTACATGATGTCTAACTGAGGCTGAGTGACCGGTGCTCGTTTACTTTTCCTACCCCCCTGTAAAATTGAGACTATGGCAGGATGATTGTATGGGCTGCATATCAAAGACTTCTTTGAACATTAAGTCATCCTTTGCCATAGACACTGTCAATAGCTGTCAGATTTTTGCCCAATAGCCCTAAGCATTTGCAAAATGGGTCGATGTGCCATATCACATAATTCCTAAAACCTTGACCTTCAAACGAGTTTTAGCCTTCAATATTCTAAGCTTATCTTGATAAAAAACAACACCTGGCAATAATGGGAGAGAACAGAGAGAGAGAGAGGAGGAGAGAGAGAGAGAGAGAGAGAGAGAGAGAGAGGAGAGAGAGAAGTTAAATATTAAGTAGAAGGCTCTGATTCAGCGGTCAGAATCTGAAATCAAAGTGGGTTTAGGTTTGGTTGTTTTTGTTTTTTTTAACCATCACTCACAGATTCGGTCTAAAACTGACAATTAAAAACATCGCATTTGTAATTTCATGAAAAGCATTATATGGATCCAGTGTAACTATAATTTTTAAAAAATGAACACATTGATCCATACACTCAGTGGTATAAGTGGAAACTCAAACCAAGGCAATTATACAGTATATCAATGAGTTTTGGTTTCAAGAACATGGTCGAATACCTAAACTGATGGCAATTAATTTTTTCCAATCAGATCCAACAAATTGCCTTCTTTTCTTTAAAAAGTCGGTGGTCCAAAGACAGTTTAGGATCAACTTCTAAGTTAAGCAGTTTCACAGTCGACAGTTGTGACTGTATTGCATTGAATGCCGATGAAAAATCAGTGAAGGATAGAGAGAGGGTGGCGGAGAACAAGTTTCTCAAAACATAGCTATGGAAATCAGAGCAACGGGGCGACAGTCATTTGATACAGCAGGATTCATTTTCTTTGGACCATGGCAAATAGCTGAGGCCTTCCAGATGGTAGGCACATCACAGTCTTTTAGAGACCATTTAAACAGCTGATGACAAATAGTGCTAACTGCATCACCACAGACATAATTATAAACGACAGGAAAATCGAGACCGTTCATAACTTCAAATAATATCTGGGAGCTATAGTATCCAATGAAGGATCAAAAACCTGAAATTCTCTCCAGCATAGCTCACACCACAGCTGCAATGACCAAACTGAAAGTCCTCTAGAACGACAAAAACATCGCCATCAGCTTCAAGATCAGACTGATGCGTTGCCTGATCGTGTCCATATTTTTGTACGCATGTGAAGCGCGGACCATAACAGCAGACATTAGAAGAAGGATACAGGGAATGAGATGAGGTACCTTCGCAAACTCCTTGTTATCTCATACAGAGATCACATCACTAATGAGGAAGGTTTTCTTCTACGTCGTCGAACTGTCAGACAGCAACTATTGTTGTCTGTTATATGATGGAAAATGCGTAACGCTGCCGTTAAGCACTTGACAAGTCAGGCCCAGCACATCCCACTTAAGCATGAGAGAATTATTATCTTTTAATTCTTTCTGGAAAAAAGGCAGGAGAATGGGCCGAGAAGGCAGAAAATACACAAGAAGGAGGTGACACGAAAAAAAGAAATAAGTCAGAAACAGAGTGATAGAAAAGAGGACATTTCTAACATAGAATTTCCAGAATGTGGGGGATGCTATTTATAGTGACAGCTCCCCCCCCCCCCCCCCCCCCCCCCCAGCATCCCCACGGGGGATAATGAGGAAGTGAGGACCAGAATTTAAAACGCCATCGACCATAATTATGAAGAGCTCCTGACTTCACTGAAAAAAACGCAAACTGAAGTGATACGAGAACGTCACACAAACATCGGGACTGGCCAAGACTGTCCTGCAGGAAACAATACAAGGAGGGAGACGACGAGGCAGACAGAGAAAACGATGGGGAGACAACATCAGAGACTGGACTGGCTTTGAGTGGAACGATTAAACATTTTGCTATGGAAAGCAGAGGACCGCGGGGAATGGAGGAAGCTGGTTGCAAAATCTTCATGATGCCCCCACGGTCCACGGGACTACAGGATAGGTGAAGGTGAAAGAAACAGTTTGCAGTACATATTTATAAGAAAATTCATAGGCACAGGTTTTCAACAGCCTGCCACAAACATTGTCTGGTCCCATTGCCTTCTTGACATTCTGCTTCAAAAACCGAGTTTCAACATTGTTTCTATTGCTTATATTATAGTCTTCACTGTTTTTGAGTTCCGTAATTTCCCTAAGCTGTAATATCACACGACGAAGTTTCCCTTCAATATCATCTTTTTTCAAAGCGACATTTAAAGTCGTTAAGCCTCTTTTGTGGATCGGTGGTCTGGTGGATCGGTGGTCTAGAGGTAACGCGCCTGTCTAGAAAGCGAAAAGTCCGGGTCTGAAGTGTGCGGCGGTTCGTACCCCGTTTGGACCGGAAATTTTTCCCCCCATCCATTAGACCATGAGTGGTGGTCTGGGCGCTAGTCTTTCGGATGAGACGATAAACCGAGGTCCCGTGTGTTACACATAATTATTTAGCGGCAACAAGAGAGTTGTCCCTGGCAAAATTCTTAGAAAAAAGCCACTCTGATAGGGAAACAAATAGCCTACAGCTGCAGAAAAAAAAAAGGGTGAAAGGGTGGCGCAGCGCTAAGTGGCGACGCGTTCTCCCGCTCTCCCCGGGGAGAGCAGCCCGAATTTCACGGAGAGAAATCTGCCGTGACTTAAAGTGGTATGAAATAAAATCTGAGCGCTTTGATTTGTTGCTTTACAAGATTCAGTGCTATATAAATTCCATACATTATTATTATTATTATTTTGAAAACTCAGTTCGCTCCGCATTTGTAAAGTGATTTGATTCAGAAAGCTGTTCTTCAACCCAGTGAGAATATTCAATCCTTTCCAAACATCTTTCATATCCGCTGCCTAAAATTGATTTGAATTCCAGTTGTCCCTTCCGTAATCCCCCTCGTAATTTAGCTTGGAAAGATTTTCTCTGTGCTTTATTCTCTGATTGAAAAGCTACTTTTTTTTCTCATTAATTCTAGAATAGCTTTCATAGAATTTGTAATCCAAGGTTTGTTATTTGGAAACATTTTGATCCCTTTTGAAAGGATTAGGCCTAATCTTATTAAGTCTATGACATACACAAATAAAGCAGTTAAAACATATATTAAGACGCATCATGTACATTTGCACCTTCATCAGTAAGCACATTCAAAGTCAGAACAAAGATTCCTCTCAGCTCATTCACACTCTCAGGCGTCCACAATTCCACTATCTTCTCCACCACTGGCTCAGATCTTAATTTGGGCTGATACGCTGGAAGCGATGTGGACTGTGTTGTGGTCAGATGTACCCATCCACATTATGGGTGTATGTCTAATTCAGATTCAATATTGGGGTCTGCATACTACTCCTGAATAATTTGTAGCCCATGCCCCCATTTTTTTGAGGGGTGGGTGGGTGGGGGTGGGGGGTAATTTCATCTTTTTTAAAAACCAAAACAAAACAACCCAGGATCGATCCAAATAATCATAATATGTCCGGGACATATCAAGGCTAACGATGTAGTTCTTCGGATGAGACTATAAACGAGGTCCTCCGAACGGACGCACGCAGGACATCTTGCGCACAGGTCCTTCGGATGAAACTATAAACCCGCGTGCGAACGCATGCAGAACATCTTGCCACACGTTAAATCCTGTTCCGCTTTTCGAAAGAGTAGGCCATGGTGTGCCGGTGGGAACAGATGACAAAATTTACAAAATGGCATACACACGGGGACTGGATGTAAAAAAAACAACAAGAAAACAAAACAAAAAACCCATGAGTGCTTATTCCATTATCCTCGATATATATATAAAAAAAAAGTCATCTGAGCGCTTTGATTTGTTGCTTTACAAGATTCAGTGCTATATAAATTCCATACATTATTATTATTATTATTATTATTATTATTATTATTATTATTATTATTATTATTATTTAAAACCTGTTCCTCCTTAGAAGAGTAGGCCATTATTTTTATGCCATGTGAAGGAATGACAAAATTTTAAAAAACTGCATGTACACGGGGAATGGATGTAAAAAAAAAGCACACGAGTGCATATTCCATTATTGTGGAAATAACAGAAAAAAAAGAATAAATAAATACTGTGGATACTGTGGGTACTGATTAGGATACTGATACTGTGGATTTTGCAGAATATAGGTTATACTCCTGCTTTAGCTTCTGGGTCATAGAGCGCTTAGTCAGAAGAAAAATGATGATTTTCAGGTGTGTTTTTTTTAAAGTATGAAAAAATGCACTGTGCACTTGTTTTGGGGATTGAGGACGTAGAGCAATACCATGTAGTCTCGAGAAAGTTGATCATCAGATGAGGATTTCTTGTGTTCCTCTTATTTCCCCCCCTCAACCTCAATATGTATATATCGACTTGGAAAAAACATTAAGCGCGCGCGCGCGTGTGTGTGTGTGTGTATGTGTGTGTGTGTGTGTGTGGGTGGGGGGGGGGGGGGGGGGGAGGGTACGTGCACACATGCCCATGCCCATGAAAATAAATGTCATTTTTTGGCCTTAATGATTTTTGAATTGTTTATAATAATATTTACATACACACATATATATATAGTATAGTATGTTCTTTCGAGCCAGTAGGCCCATAGAGCCGGAGCTTATCCCGGTTTCTGTAGCGTTAAGCGAACTGATGGTTTTTCACCACCCCTGTGACAGGACGCTAGTCTGTCGCCAGATACTTCCCCAGCAGAGCTGGTACCCACTTGTACACCTGGGTGGAGTGAGGAAAATAGGAGTAAAGTGTCTTTCCCAAGGACACAACACCGAGCCGAGCGGGGATCGAACCCGCGACCTCTGGATCACGAGTTGACCGCCTAAACCACTCGACCACGGTGCCTCCCACACACATATATAATATATATTAATTATAGGCCTAAATACAATAAGTTTATATCCACACACACACGCACGCACGCACACACACACCCCCGCCCGCCCTCGCGCGTACACACACACACACACACACACACACATATGTATGTGTGTATATATAATATATATTATATATTATATATATATATATATTATTATATATATATATATATATATATATATATATGTATATGTATGCATGCATAATTATGTATGTAAGTATGTATGTAATTCCTATATTCCTAGTCAGAGTGTGCGTGTGCGTGTGCATCGCACGCTTATCTCGTAATTTTTAAACCAATATGAAATGTAGCCTTCTTGTGTCTTTCGAGATTATGATTCGTATCACACTGCCTACCAGCACTGTACTTGCTCTTCATGGGATGATTAAAGTGTTTTTGACTTGACTTGACCCAGTGCATGCATATTGTTGTTTCATACGACAACAAACTGAGTGAGTACAGTGTTAGCTGAAAAAAAATCAAACCTATCAAATTTGTGCAAAATCACTTGAGTTTTGAGTAAGAGGCCAGTCCTTTACAAAAAGTGTTTCTTTTATTTCTGTAGACGCCATAGTACGTGCGATATGAATGCAAGAGTAATAGGCCTATAGGCAAACAGAAGAAAAAGTGACAAAATCTAAAGCCAGTACTTGGCCGCAGCCGATTTTCCTGCAAGGGGAGTTAACTATGCCCAATACATAAATTCCCATGAATCCGTGTCAAGATGGAAGTGCCCATCGACGGCATGAAAACTGATGAGCCTGGCAAACTAAATGTTTGATCGTAACGGTGACATTTATGTTTGATATCGACTGAGAAAAAAGCACGGATTGATCATGGTAAATCAAATTCATTTTACGCTACTTTTATTTCAAAGCTTGTTTGTTTAAAACGCTTGCATAGTTCTCGAGGTGGGCTTCTGTTCTGAGGAACTCGGTGAGTCTGCTGCAAACCATCCTGATCATGTCAACTTGCAGGATCAGGATGAGTATGTTGCCGTACATCCGAGTTGGTTGTTGAGTACAGGAAAATAGGGGACCACTTCTGAATATATATATATGCTACTTTTTGTTGGGGGCTGGGTAGGGAAGGGGACTGGTGTGAGGGGTGGGGCAGGGATGCCGTTGCGGTTGCTATAGCCTACAGTACAACTACAAGGGTGGGTTAGGCTTAGGTCTAGTGTCCAAGAACCAGCCCAGCACTGATAAAATATATTTTAAAGTGATCAGTCTGACTGTGTTGAATGCTAAGGCAGTTTCTTTTAGTTTTAGGCCAAGCTGGATCCTATCAAGAGCTCATTGACATCACTCAAAGGAGGTGGTTTTTTTTAAAAGGGGGGGGGGGGGGGGGGGGGGATGGTTTATTAATGTACTGCTTTGTTGTAGTGCTGCGATACAATTCACAATTTACTATTAAGTGATGTAGCCACATGTGTTGCTAAAGTAAAATGTTTTGTTTTTCTTCAGACAGTGATGTTAAAACTTTCAACATATGGAATTGTCACATGACTATGTTGCAGGATTGTTTTCTCAGTAATTATACCTAGCAGTGCCTTTTGTAAACTTTAGCAATTTATATTAAAAAAAAAAGAAGAAGAAGAAATATGTTATTTAGAACAACAGCTGGATCTATTAGACTTAGTCTTATGTCATGATTTTGCCTGGTGGATCTGTTATTCCTTGCTACCTTTCACTAGTTTTAGTGGGAAAATCTTCAGTACCAATTTGTTTGATCTGTAGTATATTAATTACTTAATCAAGCTAATGCATTCAAAGGAAATTAACTGACTTTCAATGCCATTGGATTAATTCTTATTGATTTTCAACTTTTTGCATTTTGTACTGGTCTCTTTAAACAAATGGAACTATTCTCAATGACAGAATTTAAAAGGCATTGATGTACAACACTGGCTGGTTGGACTCATGAGTCCTCTTCTTAAGTACCTCTTTGGGAAGCCAAGTGTAGCACTAGCTTTTTTGCTGATATTTCTGATATTGGTTGTTTACTTAAATGTAAATGAAGATGACAGCATGATAATGATGTCTTTTTCCTCTTCTTCTGCATTTTCTATTGGGCGGGATGTGTAGTGCCTGGTCTCTGTGCTTGTAATTCTGCAAGAAGTCTGCCTACTGGCCTCAGCTGACACATTCTGACTTTAGAGCAGATCATGACCAGTCTAGCCTGTGACCACTCTTGGTGAAGGATGCTGAGAACTAGTTTTGTTATTGTGCTGGTTGTGCTCACCCATGCTGCATTTACCACAGCTTGAGACTAGAATGTGCCCACCCTGCCCCATGTCCTCATCAACAGAACACCCATATTAACTAAGTCTATGGTGTCAAAGTGCGACTACACTAGAGTCCATTCCCAACCCAAGAAAGTTGGAGGTGGTCACAGAGGGATAATAAACTGCCAATAATGATGTCAAGATTCTGTGCATTGAACAAAATATATCCTAATCCCAGTTTTGGACCTTAATTTCCAATCTGTTCATAGAGCAAGCAGTTATCAGCAAACAGGCATATTAGTGGCTGGACTTGATGTCTCCCTGGAGGGATTTTGTGCAATTTTTCAGGCAGTGTGTCTAGAGACTAGAGTAAGTTGAACCCTGACACTGACAAGTGACATGCTTTGTCTCAACAGCAGTCCGCATGCTTTGTCACAATTATGATAAAGCGCGTTAAGCTCCACAATTGTGACAAAGTGTGTTGGTCCCCTGGGGGTGGGGGTGGGGGGCTGGATGGATGCACTATGTCATAAATTGTGACATAGTGCTTTACCTCCCCCATGTCAAAAAACAAAACACTTTAAATCAATACATTAATATAAATTATAATATTTTCTACTGCAGCATTTTAGAACCTCTACTGTACTCTACTTGTAAGTTGTATACATTTTTTCAAGTTTCTGACTTCAGTTCCAAAAATTCCAACCTTGTAGCATCAATCTAATGCTTTGCAATGATAAAACTACTTAGTATAAAATATGTGCTGATTGCAATGGCAGTAGATAAATTGCTCTGTGAAAAAGAACGAAAAAACTTATGAATGCTTTACTGTTGGTGTTATTTTATTTAGCTGTTTGACTTTAGTTCCAGATTGTGACAAATTGTGTTGAAAGGTGAACATGGCTGTCTGTCAAAATATTTCTTTTTTCTGTATTTAGTGGTTGAAAATTCTAAAAAAAATAATTAGAAGCACACATGGAAACACTGTTAATTAGATTTCAAAAATACACATAATAAACTTTATAAGTATGCATGTCATTTTTATGATTTTGTCTTTTTTGTAAGTATGTTGAATTTTTAAAATAGGGTGAAAATCTTTCATAGAGGCAGGATGAATGGCTAGATTTTATTATGACTCCAGTGAATTAAGCTGGGGAACACTCAGCATCAACAACAGATTAGTAGAAACAACAGAGTAAGTATGGGTTTTGTAACTAAGATTATAGTATATACTTAAGTATACACATGTTCCATGGCTCTTTGTGTGGCTGTTTATTAATGATTCATGCACAGGCATTAGTACATGTTGTTGCTAGGTCTGGACTTATGCACAGGCATTGGTACATGGTGCTACTAGTTCTTGACTTATGCAGAGGCATCGGTACATGCTGCTAGTTCTGGACTTACGTACAGGCATGGGAACATACTATACTGCTGCTACTGTGCTGGTTCTGGACTTATACACAGGCATAGGCACATGCTGCTGCTTGTTCATGACTTATGCACAGGCATCTAGTCACATACTACACTGCTGCTAGTTCTGAACTTGTGCACAGGCTTAGGAACTTACTGTACTGGTGCTAGGTCTGGACTTATGCACAGGTGTGGGCACATGTTTCTGCTAGTTCTGGACTTATGCACAGGCGTGGCCACATGTTGCTGCTAGTTCTGGACTTATGCACAGCCATGGCCACATGTTGCTGCTAGTTTTGGACTTATGCACAGCCATGGCCACATGTTGCGGCTAGTTCTGGACTTATGCACAGCCATGGCCACATGTTGCTGCTAGTTTTGGACTTACGCACAGGTGTAGGCACATGTTGCTGCTAGTTCTGGACTTATGCACAGCCATGGCCACATGTTGCTGCTAGTTTTGGACTTATGCACAGCCATGGCCACATGTTGCTGCTAGTTCTGGACTTATGCACAGCCATGGCCACATGTTGCTGCTAGTTCTGGACTTAGGCTTGGCACATGCTGCTGCTAGTTCTGGACCTATTCATAGGCATGGGCACATGCTGCTGCTAGTTCTGGACTTATTCACAGGCGTGGGCACATGTTGCTGCAAGTTCTGGACTTATTCACAGGCGTGGGCACATGTTGCTGCTAGTTCTGGACTTATTCACAGGCGTGGGCACATGTTGCTGCTAGTTCTGGACTTATGTTCAGGCATGGGCACATGTTGCTGCTAGTTCTGGACTTATGTTCAGGCATGGGCACATGTTGCTGCTAGTTCTGGACTTATGTTCAGGCGTGGGCACATGTTGCTGCTAATTCTGGACTTATGCACAGGCATACGTGCATGTTGCTGCTAATTCTGGACTTAAGCACAGGCATAGGCACATGTTACTGCTAGTTCTGGACTTATGTTCAGGCATGGGCACATGTTGCTGCTGCTTCAGTACTATGTTTGATAAACAAACACACTGCATGGAGTCATGGATTTTTGTTTTCATTTACAGGCATCAGATGCAGCTTCACTCCAGGCTTTGGAGACTCTGATGTCAGAGTTTTTCAGCTCTGTGACATCCAATGAACGAAAAAGAGAAATTGGTAAGGATTCTTTTGAATAAGGAAAGTCGGAAGAAAATTAGTGTAAAAAACCAGATATGATAAAAAGAAAGTAGTTAATGATCAGCTAAGTTACTGAATGAATGTTATAACGTGACCTCCACCACATAAACGAGTCACATTGTACCAGAGGTCAATTTTTAAGTATGAACAACATGTTATTAATCTGTGATAAAAGAAGCTTTCAATGATTAAAAAAACCCCACACACATCGAGTCAGACAATTGTATGAAACATTGTTAATAAATGAAATGCTAGCATGCACACACACACATGCAGAGGGAAGAATAAGAGTGTGTTGTGTTGTTGTGCGTTCCCCAGCTTTACACCCTGGGGGTCACCCAGAACATGCACTCTGCCTCACTCATCCCACCTGGGAATGTCTGTGAGATAGGAAGTACACACTGGATGAGAAGTTCGCGTGTATGACTCTTTTTCAAGCACCTCGCCATATAGGCAGCCATACTCCGACTTCAGAGGATTTTTTTCTCCTTTAACAAAGGAGAGTGCGGGTTGTTATGTTAAGAGCTTGTCATGGCTGAAGGCAATCTCAACACATTTTACAACATAACAACGTTTTAATGTAGGCCTTGGCAATTAGCTGACATCAATAATAACTGACACAGCTTTAGGCCTGAGCCAAATAAGAATGTGTTTTGTTGTGTGTGTGTGTGTGTGTGTGTGTGTGTGTGTGTGTTCAATGACAATGTGTTTTGGAGTAAAGCTCAGGAAAAAAAAGATGGCTCAAGGAGAAATATGAGGCTTGGATATAGTTTTTACATGCCACACACACACACACACATACATATGCACATATAAAAGAACCCATGTCAATGAGTATTGTCATTGGCAAAATCATGTAGCAATAAGCCCCTCTGAAAGGAAACAGATACTCATTACAGACTGGAGAAGAAAAAAAAGATGGGTTGTGCTGCTCTTGTGACATCATGCTCTCCCTTGGGAGATCAGCCACAATGTGTGTGTGTGTTGTGTTGTGTGTGTGTGTGTGTGTGTGTGTGTGTGTGACTTGAAGTGGTTTACAAATGCAAACTAGACATCAGGAAGTGACAAAATTTCAAAATTGACAGCCTGACCCCGCCTGCTTATAAGCTATTGTAGGCAGTAACTTGGTAAGGGTCAGGCTGTCCAGTGGAAAAGTGAGTCAGGTGCAATACGATTAATTTCATGGTGAATGATTACATACGTGAGGCTCCATTAACAAAGTGAGTCGCTTTGCACCTGACCTACTGTTCTGCTAGGAACCATTTTAGGTAGGTGGTGGCGGTAGGGGTGGGGTGGGGGGGGGGGGAATCAGGATTTCGATTTTGAAATTTTGATTGATTCTAAAACTATGGTGATTATTCTACCTTGTACTGAAATATTAAGGTGTAAGTTTGTTTCCTTTTGCTTTACAACATGTTTATAAACAACCAAGCCCTCATTCTGCCCACCTGTTACGATGCTCAACATATCAGTATCTCATTTTGCCCTGCAGTGTATCATTTCAGCTTGTAATAACTGTTTATAGAATTGTCTGATTTTCAATCTGTTTTTTGTTGTTGTTGGTATTGGATACCCTTTTCATTGCAGATGAATAACATGTCAACAATGTAAAAATTGACCTCTGGTGCAGTGAGACTCATGATGTGATGGAGTGTCACAGTTCTTTTCTTATATGAAAGTAACACAACCTAACCAATCAGGAGAACGTATTTTGTCTTTTTTGTGTTTCTCTTTTGCTGGAAGTGATAAGAAAATTTAACGTAATTGATTTCTAACACTAAGTTTTGTAATATTATGCATAAAATTGTGTTTACTGAAGTAGTACTCATGCTACTATTAAAGCTGGATTAAAAACATTGCTAGCCTAAAAATAGGTGGAATAAATTGAAATCATTATTTAGGACAAGGTCATGTCAAAGATGCTTTAGTCGTTTTAAATTTGGAAACATAAAATCTGTATTGTTGAGGTAAAAGACACGTGCAATCATTTTAAAGTTGTTGATGTTATTTTTTTTATGGTATGTTTGCAAGTCGGGTCAAAATATTCAGCTAAAATTTTTAGAAGCATGACATTTTTTGTTGTTGTTTTTTGTTCCAGAAAGTCAGTTGAATAGCTTTCATCAGATGAAAGATGCATGGAAGCTGTGCATGTTTTTCATGACACATACTCAAAATGAGTATGTAATGATGTACGCCCTCAACGTTCTGGAGGTGAGTGAACTGCACTTGGTTTTCATGCAGGCTTTTGTTTTTGTTTTGCTTCTCATTCCATCATCAATCAGCTATCTAGAAAAGTAAAAGATTGAAGATTCAAACTAGTCTGCGCATGAAAATCAATTGACCATATTGCATCTGGAATAATTTGAATTGGGTAGATATCATTTTGGCTTTGGAGTACATAGGCATACAATAAAACCTGTCTCTAGAAGCTTTTCTTGTACAGTGTTCTGATGTTACTACTTGGAATTATTGATCCCATAATACTCTTGTAGTTTTGAAAATGAAAAAAAAGAAAGTTACCCAACATTATCATTTCGCGTCATTGATTAATTGAATGTCTGATTTTTGTTGGGATTTTTTGGGGGGGTGAAGAAATAGCTCCATATAATGTTTACATAGATCAGTGTTAGGAGCTGATCTAATTCTGATAAATTTGACCATACTACTGCATTGTTACATGTGTACAAATGGTTTTGTTGCTGTTAGTTATCTGTGTTTGTCTGAGAAGAGCTTGCACTGACTTCCACCATACACTTTCTTTGTGATTTCTTCACTCACAAATCCCCTTGGGCTATAGCTGTTTAAACTGTTTCAGACTGTTTTTAATTAAAGTTGTAATCTTTATTTTGTTCTGTGTTTTATATGAGAACTTGGGGGGTGGGTGGGTTGGGAGGCTGGGATAATCTAGCGGTTAGTGTTGCACTCATGATTGGACAGCCTGGATTGAAGCCCAGGCTTGAGCCACCTTTGAGATGCCAGTTTAAGGGGATTTTCCCCCTGGAATTTACATCAGTAATTGACTCCACTCCCCCAAAAGTCCTTTGGATTTGACTGTAAGTGTAAACCAAGGCCTCTTGTGCAAATGCACTCAGAACATCTCACTCACTTGTTCAAACCTGTTTTGCCTTTTGGAAGAGTAGTCCATCCATGCCAGTAAGATCTGATGAGAAAAAATACATAAGTGGTATGCACACTGGTGTAATGTTTAGACTTCATCCCCCAGGCTAGAATGTTTAATGATGGCAAAAACGGTCACATACGCAAAAATCTCACCATTGATGAACCTCAGAGCTCTTTCTGAGGAACAAAAATGAAAAAAGAGAGAACCTATAGTGTTTGCTTTTTTCAAAGTATATTTCAGCAGTGTCTTGATGGTCACTCTTACCAGCTGTCAACTTCCAGTGGAGTTAAATAATAGAAGCTGGTGAGAATAACTGGGAAAACTGCCAGAACATACTTATTTTTCAAGGTGTTTCATTTATCGACAGAATGTCACAAGTTTTATGTATGTTTCACTTTTTTCTGTTTTATTAGTAAAAACATACAATTCCTCTCCGTTAGGATTCCTCACAACATGGCAGAGAGAGTCCTTGGATCTCAGCCATACAAATGGGAATCCTCCTTTTTCATTTTGTTGTTGTTTTTTGTTTTGGTTTGTTCATTGCAGTTTTACTTAATGCTTGGAATTCTTGTCTTAACGGGCTGATTTTGAAAGAAGCTCTGACCATTTATTTGCCTGTGTGCAGACGGTGATAAACAAGCAGTGGATGGGCATTGAGGGCCATGACAAGATGGAAATTCGCAATGCAGTGAACCAGTACCTGCTGGCTAACCACACACTGGTGCCCTCCTACATTCGCAACAAGCTGGTCAAGCTAGTGGTGGACATTGGTCGTCTGGACTGGCCGCATTTTTATCCAGACTTTTTCCCTAGTATTTTGCAGGTATGTTTGGATGTGGTGGTTTTTTTTGGTATATGGTGTGTGTATTATGTGTGTGTGTTATGTGTGTTAGTGTGTGTGTGTGTGTTGTGTGTGTGTTTGCGTGCGCATATGTTCATGTACACACGCATGCATGCGTACATGTGTGTGTGTGTGTGCTTGTGGATGTGCTTGTGTGTGTGTGTGTGTGTAATTATGTGTATGTGTATATATATGTGAATGTGTGTGTGCATGTGTGTGCACATATATATATATATATATATATATATATATATATATATATATATATATATATATGTGTGTGGTGTGTGTGTGTGTGTGTGTGTGTGTATGTGTGTGTTTGTGTGTGTGTTTCCTTAGGTTTTTTTAGATTTGCAAAATGGTCATTTATTTTTCCATATTCCTTTTTTTAAAATTTTTTTTTTAAAAGCTGCATGTTTAGGGTTGTTTCTGAGCATGTTTGTGTTTGCTGGTCAATATTTTCACAATTCATGAAGAGTTTATGTGTATGATATATATATATATATATATATATATGTATATGTGTATCATATACATAAACTTTTTTCACGAATCATGAAAATAGGTACATAATTTTATTGCAGTGTATATAATGTGCATATTAGTCTTTTAACTGTCAAAAAAAGGTTCAGTTTTCTGTATGTTCTGCAAATGAGTGTTAGTAATATCAATAGGTAACTCTAGTGAGTATCTATAATTATAATATTGTCTTTAACATTTGTCATTTCCAGGTGAAATATCTTTATTCTGGCATATATCTCATTTTGTTCTCTCCCCCACCCCCAATCCCCTTGCATTGTAGAGCAGGGGTATGCAAGATTACGCCATGAAGCTACTCTGTTCTGCACAGATATAGACACTTTTTCATTTCTGCTTTACTACTAATGGTTCCAGCTTTTTTGTTTTAAAAAAAATTTGATTTCTATTCTGTGTGTCTCATATCCTCTTCATCCTACATTATTAATTCCAGAATCTTCCTGCTCTTTGAGGTTTTTCTTTCCTCCGCATTTTTTATATCCAGTTCAGTAATCAGACAGCAGTGCTTGACTTAAAATGATCATGATTTTCCCCCTCCTTTGTACACTGCTCCTGTGTCTGTCTTTTTGCCGGTTTGTACTATCACCACTCATCCTCATCTCCCCACCATTTTTCCACTCAGTGTGGTTTATCTCACTTACCCACTGGTTATCCATGTTTGCAGGGAGTGTAGCAGTCATAGACAGTACTGCTGGACTTGAAATGATTCTGATTTTTCCCCATTTACGCTTTGCTTTTTTTGTTGCTTTTTTCTTTTTTTTGTCTCTGCTGCCCTCATCACCCACCCGCTTCTCCCACAGTTTGTCAGTTCGTTCAGGTTTTTCTCACTTGCATACCTGTGTTTGCAGTAAGAGTAGCAGCCAGAGATGGTACTAGGGTGGTTCCAATTGTTTTGTCTGCACTCTGCTTTCTACTCTGTCCCTCTGCTGTCCTCTCAGTGCACTTTATTATCTTCCCACAGTCTGCCAGCTCATTCAGGTTTTCATTTAGAACTCTCTGCATGCTGTGTGTGTGTGTGTGTGTGTGTGTGTGTGCAGTTAGTGCAGCAGCCAGAGACAGCTCTGCTGGGCGTGATCCTGCTGCAGACAGTGTCCGAAGAACTAGCAGCTCCCAGGGAGGACCTGTGTATGGCACGCAGGGAAGAGCTGCATCGACTCTTGCTTCAGCAAGTCCCAACAATTCTGCAACTTCTCAATGGTAGGTGGTGGACTCTTCGTGTGTGTGTGTGTGTGTGTGTGTGTGTGCATGTGTGTGTGTTTGCGTGTGCATTCACAGTTTTTAAAATTTTATTTTTATTTTATTCTTTTATATTGAGGATAATGGAGTAAGCACTTATGTGCTTTTTTACATCCAGTCCCCGTGTGTATGTGGTTTTGTAAATTTTGTCATCTGTTCCCACCAACACACAATGGCTTACTCTTCTGAAAAGCGGAACAAGATTTAATGTGTGTGGAAGATGTTCTGCGTGCGTGGGCCCTCAGTTTATAGTCTCATCTGAAGGACTTTTGGGGAGAGTGGAGCCTGCACTGATGTAAACTCCAGGGGAAAATATCCCCTTGAATGAGAATTGAATCCGGGTCGTCAGATTGCGAGCGCATTGTTCTAACCAGTAGGCTATCCTGTGTGTGTGTGTGTTTTGTGTCTGTGTGCACATGTGTCTGCACATTAATGCAAGTGTATGTGAGAAGAGTTTGTGGATAGTGCCTGACAAATAATGTCTGTGTAAGAAAGTGCAGACTTGTTTATATAATTTATAAAAGGTAAAGGTGCCCCATAACCTATAAGGTCGTAGGGGAGCGAGGCGTCAGAGACCTCACTTCTCTAGGGCCAGCATATTGAGGGCGGTGCCCATCTCCTCTCCCTCGCTGCTTTACCTTCCCTGACCCTAAAGAGGACAGGTACCCATTTACAGCTGGGTGAACTGGGGGAACTGTACTGAAGCCAAGGCGCGCAAACGGTCACCCATCCGAGTGGTAACCACGCTCGATGCTGCTTAACTTGACTGGGGGGAAGCGAGTGCTCCGACCACTGAGCTATCCCGTCCCGTAATTTATATCATGAGATAAAAGACATAGACACATCATGTACAGTTTAGTGTTTGTTTTATGGTTTTAGTTGAGGATCAAGGATGATTTTCATAGATCTGCCACTGCTCTGAATGCACACTGTGATATGAACACTGTCACTTTTCCACTTTCAGTGTTTTCTGAAGGTTTCAGTTCTGTGTCTCTGTGCCTTGAGTTCATGCACCATCCTTTGTGTTTAGGGTCACTGGCATTCATAACATATGGTACAGATTGACGAAGAACATCTTTTACATTTCTTTTCATGCTGTTATACAGGTTTACTGGAGTCTGTGCTGGAAAAACATCGACATCTAGTGGCCGCCACACCTCCTCCTTCTCCCACCCAGCAGCCCAAGAATTCCAGACATTCCTCCCTCTTGCTGTTTTCCTCCTCACCCATTCGTTCAGGTAATGAGTTACAGCATGTGTAAACTGCACTTTTGGTTTTGTTGATCCTACGTCCTAGAGACCTTACTACACAACCTATTATGCCATGCTGCAGTGCAGTTCATGAGTAGACCACGCCACTCCATATTGTAGCAGGCCATGCCAATGCAGCTACCTTATGCTAGATTACACTATGTTAAGCCATGCCACACTATACCACACCAACCACACCACACCACGCCATGCCATGCTGTGCCACCACATCTCACCACACCACACCACGCCATGCCATGCTGTGCCACCACATCTCACCACACCACACCACCCACACCACGCCATGCCATGCTGTGCCACCACATCTCACCACACCACACCACCCACACCACACCATGCCATGCTGTGCCACCACACCTCACCACACCACACCTCACCACACCACACCACATCACACCACACCACACCACACCACACCACTCCAAATCTTACTGTAGCTCTCCACTTATCTCTGACACACCTCACCACTCCTCTCCACTTTACTCCATAGTCAGTGTAAAGTTTTACTAGGCAGATCAGCCCATCAGTACTAGTTAATGCAAGATGTCATGCCATGCAACAGAACTACAAGACCCTGTATAACATCACACAGCTCACACACACACGTACCACTTTGAGTGAACAGATATAAAATTGAAGCAATAACAACAACCACCACCACATGGCACACAAACACATATACACGGCACACACACACACACATGCTACTCATGCAAATTATATATTTTAGTCAAATACATATCTTCTATATGTACATGTTTTATTCATATTCCAATTTTTTGTTGTTGTTATAACTTACGTGTATTTTTGTGAGGTAATTGGTAAGGTAATAAGTTTGTTACATCATCATCTTTCGAAGTCAAAACTTAATTTTTAGTGTGTGCTTTTCTTCTTGTTGTTATTGATTGGTTTTTTGTTTTTTGTTGTTTTTTTTTTTTTTTTGGGAGGCACTGTGGTCGAGTGGTTTAGGCGGTCAACTCGTGATCCAGAGGTCGCGGGTTCGATCCCTGCTCGGCTCGGTGTTGTGTCCTTGGGAAAGACACTTTACTCCTATTTTCCTCACTCCACCCAGGTGTACAAGTGGGTACCAGCTCTGCTGGGGAAGTATCTGGCGACAGACTAGCGTCCTGTCACAGGGGTGGTGAAAAACCATCAGTTCGCTTAATGCTACAGAAACCGGGATAAGCTCCAGCTCTATGGGCCTTCTGGCTCGAAAGAACATACTTTTTTTTTTTTTTTTTTGGTACTCTTTATTTCTAACCAACTTAAAAAAATTCAGTGACAAAGTTGATTGATGACTCGTCAAAATGACCTCAGAATTCTTCTGGAATGTTGTGGGTTTTTTTCCCCCCCTCCCACTACTTAGCTACAGCGCTTCGAACTATTTCATTTTTCAGAAAGTCTCCTGAGCAGCATGTTCAGCAACCCGATGAGGGGCACACAGGTAGAGGCGTTGCCCCCTCTGGATGAAGCCTCCCAGGTGTTGAGCGCCACAGTGCTGACCTGCCTGGCCCACTACTTCTCCTGGGCCCCCCTCTCAGCCACCCTCACGCCCCAGCTTCTGTCCACCGTGTTCCACTTTGCCGCCTTCGGGTGTGAGGGCAAGGCCGGTCGTGCTGGGTCTGCCGCAGCCTCTGCTGGTGAGTGGCTGAAGGGAGCTGTTGGGGGATTTGAACAAGTGTGTGTGTGTGTGTGTGCGTGTGTGTGTGGATTGTGTAGGGCTGTGGTTTTGTGTGGGGTGGGTGGGTGTGGGTATGTGTGTGTGTGTGCGTGTGTGGATTGTGTAGGGCTGTGGTTTTGTGTGGGGTGGGTGGGTGTGGGTATGTGTGTGTGTGCGTGTGTGTGTGCATATAGCATGCATGCATGCATTTAGAAATCTGCAGTGCACAAATCATGAGCAGGAATGAAGAAGGTATGTGGCAGGATGGTTAAGATGTTCGCCTGCTTAACAAGTAAACCGTGAGGTTCTGGATTTGACTCCCACCCTCGCCCTTTCTTCCCAGTTTAACGAAAAAATCAAACGCAATGTCAAAGTCCTTCGGATGAGACTATACACCTAGGCCAGAAGGCCTTGCACACACATCAAAAACCTGTTCTGATTTTCAGAAGTGTAGGCCATTTTGTGCCAGTAGGAATGGATGACAACATTTTTTTAAAAGATGCATGTATACAGGTGTGGTGTTTAGATGCCATCCCTGAAGTCGGAATGTGGCTATGTAGTTGTGAAAGGAAAAAAACTTATACACAAAAATCTCACCACTGGTGAATCTTAGAACTCTAGCCGAGGAAAAAAAAAAAAAGAAAGAAAAAAAGAGAAAAAAAAAAAGAGCAGGAATGGGAAGATAGGACTGAGACGTTAATGAACAAAATACCAGTTGAAATCCTTCCTCTGCAAACTAAGCTGACCGACCCATGAGAGGAACTGGAAAGGACTTGCCACTATTTTTCCCAAACACATCTGACGGTGCAAAAAGTGGAAGAAGAGAAGAAGTAATCCTTTCTTTTTAAGGAAGTAAAACAGCTGTAAGAAAATGGAAGGAAGATTCCGCCCCTCCCCACCCCCCAACCCCCACCCCTTATTTCAGAAGTATACAAAGGAAGGTTTTTCAGAGGACTCTTAAATTTGGGATCCACGGAAGATGCTGGCCTAATTTTAGGGTTTGGCTTTCTCTCCTGGGGTCAGGTGGCTACAGCTCCCAGACGCCATACCTGGGTGTACTGTCCATGAACTGCATCAACGAGGTGCTGTCCAAAAACTTCGTGCCTGCGGAGTTTGAGGACTTCCTGCTGCAGATGTTCCAGCAGACCTTCCACCTCCTGCAGAAGCTGACCAAAGAGAGCAGCACCAACTCCTCAGGGAATCGCCTGGAAGAGCTGGATGAGGAGTAAGTTTGACGGAAATGTTCACGTTGTTTCTGATTTTGTAGATGATGTGGAAGTGGCTGAAATGTATTCTTTTATAGTCTTCTCGGGGTATGGATCCATCTGGCTAGCTGGCTATGTGGCTGGCTATGTGGCTGGCTATCTGGCTGGCTGTGTATGTGGCTGGATGGCTTATGTGGCTGGCTGACTACATCTAGCTGGCTATCTGGCTAGCAGGCACTTATTATAACAGTGTCTTACAGCCAAAATAAAGTTTTGTTTTAAAAAAGGAAATGCTCAGACTGCAGTATGACAAATAAACAGTCCTTGATTTATGTGTGGTAGGAAAAGTGATTTTGCTTGAAACCATGTGCTTTGCCTTGCATACATGTGCACACACACACACTAATTGCAAGCACGCACAACTTTAATCACACAAAGATATTAATTTCATGTATGTGTGCACACAGACACAAACAATCCCATGGATGACAGATTTATTTCTTTCCTCCCCCCTCTATTTTTGTTGTTGATAATTATTTGTGTGTTAATGAAATTTGTTACTTTCATTAGTTAATGTTTGATTTATTTTTCTTTGTTTTGAACAGCTACATGGAACGATTCACTGACTTCCTTCGTCTGTTTGTGGGAATACATCTACGGCGATTTGAATCAAATCCAAACTTTCCAGTATTAGAATTTTTGGGACTGCTGTTCAAGTACACTTTTAGACAGGTATGTAGCCTGAGCTCTTAGCTTTTGTGGGTGTGTAGGTGCTGTGTATGTGCATATTGTATTTATATTGTAGCTGAGTGGTTGCTTTCTTTTTATTTATCTATCCATCAGTGTTCTTAAGTCCTGGTTTAACTGCCTCTGTGTGTGTGAGTATGTGTGTGAGTGTGTGTGTGAGTATGTGTGTGTTTGTGTGTGTGTGTGTGTGTGTGTGTGTGTGATAGTGTACATGTATGTGTTTGTGTTTGTACGTGTGTGTGCGTGTACACGTTCGTGTGTTTAAAAATGGTTTTTCCATTCATCCATTTGATCTGAATTACCATGTATATAAATCGTTTGATAATTCCCATTCCTGATTTTACATGCAGTTTAAAAAAATAAAAAATTTTATTCACCAATTTATAGGAAACATTAAATTCAGGAATGAATAAAGAAGACATGTACGCATGCACATACTCACACACATACACACACACACACATACTCACACACACACACACACACACACACACACACACACACACACACACACACACACACACACACATACATACACACACACACATACACACACACACTTACACACACTTACACACACACACATTTACACACACACACATCTAACTGACGTTCAACCCTCCCTGAAAACAACCCACCACTACCAAATATTACTATTCATAACACACACACACACACACACACACACATGCAACTGAAGATCAAACCCACCCAAACACGGTAAACTGAAACTGCAAGTAAAACCGGCGTTGCAGCCCAATGCCGAGGGGTTCTTCCGCTGCCTGGACATCTGGATCACCTTCCTGGACTACCTCAGCACCAAGCTCCAGGAGAGGGATGCTGACATGACCTCCATCCTGGGCAAGTATGTAGTGCACCATCTCCTCCCTCCAGTCAGTCTAGTGTAGTGGGTAGCATTGGGGCAGGGACAGGGGTGGGGCAGCCTAGTGGTTTAGATTGTTGTACTCATTATCTCGCGTTAAATAAGTTTTCATTTTTCATACCACTTGAAGTCGCGGTAGATTTCTCTGCATGAAGTTCGGGCTGCTATCCCTGGGGAGAGCGCATCGCCACAAGAGCAGCGCCACCCATTATTTGTTTTATTTTCTTTTTACTGTCTTCAACTTTATTTGTTTCCCTATAACAGTGGCTTTTTTCTACAGAATTTTGCCAGGGACAGCTCTCTTGTCGTCGTGGGCTCTTTCACGTGCGCTAAATAATTTTGTGTAACACACAGGACCTCGGTTTATTGTCTCATCCTAAAGATGAGCACCCAGACCACCACTCGTCGTTGAATGGATTAGGAAAAAAGTTTGGGCCCAAACGAGGACTGAACCTTTGCACACTTCCAACTCGGACTTTTCACTTTTTAGACAGATGCGTTACTTCTAGACCACCGATTCACTCTGTGTGGGTTAACTCTCCACTGAGGTGTCCGTTTGAGAGGATTTTTTTCCCTGGGAGTTAAATTGGTTCTATCCTTGAAGTTGGAATGTGGCTGGCCTTAGTGGTGGGCAAAAACAGTTGGAAACATGTCAGTGGTGAACCGCTGAGCTCTAGCTGAGGAACGAAAAAGAACGTTATTGACAGGAAAGGAAACTACAAGCAACAGAGACAATGACAATGACAATGACAACAATTTATTGTGATAAGCATCATCGCCCATTCACAAGGGGACAGTGGGATGGGGATTGGGCACAAAACACAGAATCAACGAAAAGCATAATTAATTAATGACAGCCCAAACAGTCTTCATGACATGGATTCCATATCATTGTTCTATATACATATAATGTCATTCATCGGACCACAGTTTCTTCATGTTGTTAAGTCAGTCCGGAAGTGTACAACACATTAATCAAGAAACATCTTTGTAAACATTTCCCTTCAACACAGCAGTGGTCCTAGCAGTGCACTGTCTCATGTCACGTAGCATGAAGTGGACATCTTCAGCTTTCTCCGTCATTTGCTGCAACCTTTCCATTACATCTGCCAGTGTAACAGTCTCTTCCCTTTCGCAGCTTTCATCCCCATCTTCCATAAACTCCCCACACTCTGCTCCTGTTACATTCTCTGCACACTCTTCCTCACTCTCATTCTCCCCACACCCTTCCCCACTCTCACCTTCTACACCCTCTCCCTCACTCTCCCTCTCTGCACGCACTTCTCTGTCATTTTCTGCTTGCATCACATCCCTACCTTTCTTCACATGCTTTTCGTGATTTTCCACACCCTCCTTCCCCATTTCACAATCTCCCTCTTCATTCCTGTTATCATGGACACAATCTTTGATTCCATTTATGTAACTACAACCACACTCTTTTGCTACATTCACAATTTCACCACATGATTCATTTCTTACATTTTTGTCAAATGAAATTGTCACTGTCTGTCTGTCAGTGTCATCCATTATCATGTCAATACTTTGTTCCTTTTGACAGTGGCTTGAAGAGGGAGGGCAGTGGGTCTCATACACAAACATGTCCGTAGCAGTGTTGTCAGAATGGCCTGTAGTATAGCACAATCTAGGCGGGGTGGGTAGAAACAAACCCGAGGGGGATGAAACTTGTTCATTCACTTTCTTCTGGTTGTTATTTCTATACCTTTCTGCTCTTATTTTGTCTCTATTCACCTGAGACGGACACTTCTTGCGATACATTGCCTGTTGAACTGGAGTAACAGGGGAATGGCTGGCAGCGTTACTTGTCAATCGAATCACAACAACAGTTTGATGTTCTCGCCCATCCACTTTGAATGAAGACACCGTCTGTTCATGCAACACTGCGTTCAACATGCCCTCCAAGGTTACAGGGAGGCCCACAACTGGCATTTTGAACAGGAATTGTTGAAGAAAAGGAAAAACTTACAGGAGCTGGAGAGAAAGCGTCTTGCTGGCAGCCAAGCAAGGGAAGCCACCACAAGCAACAGAGAGAGAGAGAGAACAATGCACACTCAATTATTCATGTCCATCACAATAGCAGTAGGAAAACAAAAATTCCCTATTCAGTTTCCCTGAGACTATGCATGTGACTTTATCACTTCGTAGTTGCTGACAGGAAGAACAACTGAAATGTGATCTCCAACAAAAAACAAAAAAAAAGAACATTATTGACTGCACTCCCCCAAAAGACCTTAGGATGAGACTTTTTAAAGAAGAGTTTACGTGCAAACACATACAGAACACACTTAGCTCACATATTTAAACCCCATACTCCTTTTCTAGAAGAGTAGGTTAGTGGTGGGTAAAAACAGTCACATACGCAAAATCTCACCTTTGGTGAACCTCAGAGCTCTTGCCAAGGAACAAGAAAAAGTTTTGCAAGATGTAAGATCTGACCAAACAGAAACTTAATGTGAATGCCGAACAGGTACACATGTTGTATTAGTAAACAGTTGTTCTGTATTTCAGAATATTACATTTTCTTTGCTTTAGATTTACCTTTTTTTTTGGGGGGGGAAGGGTGGGTTCTGTTTTGCAGGACTCCGTTACTTAGGATTTGTTTATTTTTGTTTTGCATTTACGTCTACTCCCTGATGTGATTTGTGTGTGCAGATACAAGGAGGCATTGACATCCTTGGTGAGCAACATTCTGCAGAAAATCATGTTCCGTTTTAACCAGTCCCAGCTAGAAGAACTTGACGATGATACACTGGATGATGATGTAAGTTGCATCAGTTTTTATATCAGTTTATCGGAGTCAGGGAGAAAATGCTTCATTGATTTATCATTTCAGCATGCCTGTGTACAAAGCTTACCCTGCCAAGGACTTGTCAGAATAAATAGCATCCCCATATTCTGGAAATGTTGTGCTGGGAATTCCCTCTTTTCTATCCGTCTCTTTGTTCCTGCCATGTTCCTTTTCTTCCGGTCACTATTCTTGTCTATTTTCTGCCTTCTAGGTCCATTCTCCTGCCTATTTTCCAGAAAGACTTGAAAGGTAACAATTCTGTCCCACATTTTGGCTCATATGACAGACAACAATAGTTGCTGTCTGAGCATTCAAAGAAGAAGAAGAAAGCTGCAAAAGTGGTATACATTGATGTATTTGTACAACTCTGGTTTATTTGTTTTTTTATGCACACTCTGAATCGTAGTTCTAATCACATTAAATCTATCTCTGTAGGTTATCTTGTTTCTGATAAAGCTTTTGATACTTCTTTTTTAGGTTTTTACGTCTGTAATTGTTGTTGTCGTTGCTTTGTGCAGAGTGAAACTGAATGGCAGCACTTTTTGCGGCAGTCTCTGGAGGTAGTGGCCAAAGTTGCTGAACTCATCACTGCAGAAACATTTCAGCGAATCGTAAGTGTTCTGTTGGTATGGGGATGCAAAAAGATAAAACAAATGCCATTGTTCTTTTCTTTTCTTTTTTTAAATCGTAATATATCTCATCTTTTAAGTGATAGTTGCATGGAGTGTTTGTATGTAAGCCTGTGTGTGTCTAGAATATGTGTATATGTGATTTTGTCTTTTCATGAGCATGTGCATATATGTGGATGTGTCTGTGTTGCTTATGCAAATGATATGTGGGTTTGTATGTGTTAGTTGCCATTTATGAGCGCATATGTTAAGATGTGTGTGTATGTGTGTGTGTGTGTTGAGGTACTAATGCGATTGATCAAATTAGAATGTTTATACAAGTGTGTGTGCGTGCGCGCGCATGTGTGTGTATGTCTGTGTGCGTGCGCACGTGTTGTGCCATTTATGTGTGCATACATAATTATGGAAGTGTGTGTGTTACATTTACAAAGGATTTACAGGCTTTTTCTGCCCTTGTGATCCTTCAAATCTGTAAATTTTCATGTTGAATCATTTCTTGGTGAATTAGGTAGTATTTTATTCTGTAGGAGACAGAAACAGTGATGCCTTTCAGCCCAGCAAAAGCAGTCCAGTCTTGTCTATAGACAACATGATTGGATAGCTTTTGTTGATTGAAAGAAAAAGCCTAGATCAGTTAGAAAAATGATATTTTTGCAGATACTGACCAGGTGAGTGCTTCTAATGTTCTTTTATATCTGAAATAAGCAAGATTAAAGTGAATGAAAGGAATAGTACTATAGAAATGTTAATTTTTCAAATATTTATATTGGTAAATCATTCTTTGTTCTAATATTTGAAGCCATCAAATGAAAGGTTGTCTAAGAATCTCTGTCCAGTTTCATATATATGACCTAAGAAATATTATGATTGATTTGTTGCTTTACAAGATTCAGCGCTATATAAATTCCATACATTATTATTATTATTATTATTATAATGAATTAAATGATGTGTATCCAGAATTGCAAAAATCTAGCAAGTGGATTAACACTTCATTGATTTATCTACCCAAAATATCAAATACATAGAAAAAATAATGAAACTGATAACAAATTATGGTATGTACAGATAACAATCTTTTCTTCTTCTTCTTTCTTTTTTGTCATGTTTCTCTCCTTGACATTGATGAGCCTTCTCCATCTCTCTCTGTTTTCAGCTTCCTCCTTATTTATGCCCCTTTCTCTAAGATCATCTGCAATACAGGCAGCCCATCACTAATCAGTGTATATGTTCAGAGTAAAAGAAAGAAGAAAAAAAAGATCAGAGAAAGCAGCGTAACAACACGTTGGTGCATCACAATGCTGTCCACAGTGGGAGCCATTCCAGGAACATGTGGATGCTTACTTTGGCCTCGAAAAGTACGTGACTGATGGGGGCGTTCAAGGTCGTCGACTGAACATCTCTGCGGAGAACGGCTGTCGACGCCTGCACTGCATGTTGCGAGATCTGTCGTCCCTGCTGCAGGCTCTGGGACGCCTGGCAGACCACTTCATTGGGGAACACTTCGCTGACAGATACGCCAACGCTAAATTGCTGGTGGAAAGGTGCGGGAGGTTATGTTGACTCTGCATACTTTCTTGACTGCCGTTTGTGGTTTGTTTTGGTGTTGAATGCAGTTTTTGGAACTAGATATAATATTTGGGGTTAAGTTGTGTTTGTTTACTCTTTCTCTCTCTCCTCTCTCTGTCTTTCTCTCTCACTCTGTCTATTTTGTACGTTGAAGGATACAGAAGTATCCTGGCACAATTCAGGATGGGTGTATCACAGTTGAATGTACACAAATACCGCTTTTCACCTACAAATGAGAATACTGCATGCCCTGCATGTCTAGACACGAAAGAAGATGAAGCACACTTTGTGTTTAGATGTACCTTATACGAGGACTTTTAGACAGCAGTACAAACTCAACGTTAATGTTGGTGTTAACCCAGACAAAGCGCTTGTCAGTGTACTAGCTTGCGATTCTCAAGCTTATCTAGTAAATCTTGCAAAATTCCTTTTAGCTGCATTTAAACTCAAGACAGAACTTTATTGATAATATGAGTAATTAAAAGTGAATTATCTCCAGGATTAAGACTGTTTCCATCTGCACTCAGCAGTTGTTTGTTTTTGTTTTTGTTTCTTTCAGTGAACATGTTCATGTAGTACCAGTATTGTGTTTCTTGATCATGTTATATATCATGTCAGAATAATTTATTGATGTTTTTGTTTTCCCCCATGAAAGGGGCTGTAGGCCTGTATTCATTAAATTTCAGAGTTCAGAGTTCTCTCACCCTGTCTGTCTCTCTTGTCTCCTTTAACTCTGTTTGGAGTCATTGGGGAACCACACTTAAGAGTTGTTCACCAATTCTTTCTTTCCAGCTATGTTTGAGTGGCTGTTGTTCTTTTAGCAGCTCCTGTAGTTTGATAGTGCACATATTAGTAATGCCAAGTTAAAATACACGTAAATCCTTGCATCGTTGTACCAAGAAATTGCATACACCTAAATATGTTGCACTATGGCTCAAGTTTTACTTCCTATATTATGTGCAGCACATGTGAGTAGTGTCTATTCAATGTAATGTTGGTAATACTTGTGTAATTGTTCTTGGAAAGTATGAAGGGCTTTCTGGTGTGTTGCAGACTGGTTCAGGTCGTCTCCTATGGCAGCAAAGTCAAGCTTTTTGAAGTATCCACAGAAAATGTTTTGCAGCAAGACTTCATACAAGTGTGAGTTTGTGAGTTACCTGGTGGGGCAGTCTAAAGTTCATTGTTTTCCTAAAGAATCAAAACCTGAGGAGGGCTAGGGAAGGATGACATTTGATATAAAAATGTACAGGAAAAAAAATGGACTGGACTTCTCCTTTAACCCCTTGAGGAATTGTTGGAACATTGCTTTGAATGTTTCAGGCATCTGTGTTGTGGGCATCCCTCATAGGTTACTTTCACTTGACTCTGTACTTAATTATAAGAGCATTTTAATGCTGACATATTTGAAGACAAAGTGACCTATTTTGTTTGTCATGAAGTACCTGGATTACAGGTGGGCATGTGTGCACACACACACATACATACACACACATGCTTTCATATGCACAAGCTTGCGAGCATGATGCACACATGCATGCAGCACGCACGCACGCACGCACGCACGCACGCACACACACTACACACACACGTACATACACACACGTACATACACACAGTCATGCTCTTCTACTCAAAAGTCTACAACAGGCATTAGCATAAAGCCCTGTCTGTCCTTTCACACACATTTGCCTACAGTGATAATATATGTAAAAGTAAGAAAAAGCAAAAGAAGGCAACTGACACAATATATAACTGAAAAAGGATATGTTATGCACACTCTGGATTTAGCTGGGATTAACTTTTGGGCTTCTGCATACATATATGACTCAGATGAATTGATAAATGATCACCTTTTGCACCTTGTATTAAATCTAAATGTTGCTGGACTGTATGATACAGAAAAACAGCAAGCAAGTTGAAATGCGTTGATTGAATAAATAATGTTTAAACCAAAAGGGTTTATTGTGTTTCAGTCATGCACAGGCCATGGCTGCAATCAAGGCCTATGCTCATTGGCTGCTGCAGCTCTACACAGAATCTGTACGAACCAATCAGGAGAAGGATCAGTTCTACAACATGATTGTCACACTGATTGAAGCGGTTGCTCCACTCATCAACAAGCAGGTAGAAAAAAATGGCTTCACTTGACTTCTCCTTTTTTTTCATAGTTATCCAGGCACTGCGCTGAATTTTTCAGGCAGTGTGTGTGTGGTGGACAGGTTGAACTTTGTGGAGCCCATCCCTCACCAGGTAGTAGGATGCTTGCTGGGTATGCTTGGGTCAACCAGCCCATGGGCTACAGCTGCCCCATTCTTCTGCGAAAGGCAGATGGGGTTTTAACGTGTGCATTTACATGTTGCGTCTTGGTTTATCGTCTCATCTGAAGGACTTTCAGTTTTAGGGGAATGGAGTTAGCATCAGTGTTAAAATCTTATTCTCCTTAAATCAACACCTTGGTGATTGTCAGATGAACTAGTAGCTCTATTTTCCAATGTCTCCCCCCCCAACCCCTTTGAAGAGAGATTGTTTTGGCCCAGATAGTATTGTCCGATACTTGCGACAATGCCACTGTCATAGTATGATTTTTCTTATATGTATTTATCCATACAACATGGCAGAAATTTGTTGGGAATTTTCATGAAATTAGTTGTGTTCTCTTATTAGTTAAAAAGGGGTAGTGCTATAGGTTAAAATGAAGGGCATTCCTGAAGTGGGAATGTGGCTACCTTAATGGTGGATAAAAACGATTGCGCGCACACACATACACAACACACAAACACACGCACGTACGCATGCTCACACTTAGACTCACAAACACTCATTCACACATTCTTTCACACACACACACACACACACACACAACACACACACACACACACCACACACACACACACACACACATACACACACACATACACACACACACTTACACACACTCTCTTACACACAAACACACACACACAATCTCTCACTCACTCACTCAGACTCACAAACACTCACTCATTCACACACACATACACACACAGACTCACTCACTCACTCTCCCTCACACATACACTCACACACACTCACTCAGTCTCACAAACACTCATTCACTCAAATACACACACTTAGTCACACTCACTCACTCACTCTTCCTCCTCTCTCTCACACACACTCTCTCCCCTCCCCTCCCCCCATCCCAATCCAACACACACACTACACACACACACACACACACACACACACACACACACACACACACACACACACACACACACACACACAGACACACACACACACACACACACAGACACACAGACACACCACACACACACACACACACACACACTTACTTACTTGTGAACGATTCCAACAGTGATCTGCAGTCATGAAGTTTGTTGATGGAAAAAGGTGCCAGAGAGAGTGGTCCACTCGGCCGTCCACCTGCTGTTGTCCATCACCACCACTGTTCGTCCGGCGTTCCTCCTGCAGCTGTCCCCTGTCCAGACCATGTACACTGCTGCTACACAGGGCTCCTGTCAGGGTCTCACTATTGAGGTGAGTTATGTGTGTGTGTGTGTGTAGTAGCAGCAGCAGCAGTGTGTGCGAGAGAGAGAGAGAGAGAGAGAGACAGGGTGAGTGAGTGTGTGTGTGAGAGAGTGTGTGTGCTTGTGTGTGTGTTTGTGTGTGTGCAAGAGAGAGAGAGAGTGTGTGTGTGTGTGCGTGAGAGAGAGTGTGCATGTGTGTGTGAGAGAGAGTGTGAGTGTGTGTGTTGTGAGTGTGTGTGTTTGTGAGAGAGAGAGAGTGTGTGTGTGTGTGTGCTTGTGTGCGTGTGTCAGTCAAGTCAAAGTTAAGTCAAAAACACTTTAATCATCCCATGAAGGGTAATTGTGTGCGCATGCGCATGTGTTTGTGTGTGTTTATGTATACTTCTTTGGGATTTCAACATAAATTGTATCCCCACATTCTAGAAGTCTTGTGTAAGAAATTTGTCCCTTTCCTATCATTTTTTTGGTCTTTTTTCTTATCTTTCTGTCCTCTCTATCATTTTCTGCTTTCTCAGTTGATTTTTTTGTTTGTTAACCAGTTCTGACACTATTTTTCTTATATTCGGTATATAGCATTTTGCCTGTACTGCTTTCTTCTGGTGACTTGGTAGTGAAATTGTCATAAACTGGAATGGGCACAGCATGTTCACAGCTCGTAAATCTAGCAGAACTCAGTCAAGGTTCCAGGTGCAGTCCTGTAATTAGCACACCCCTTCTCTTTACCCTCATGCCTCTCCCTTTTCTTCTCCCTCCTAGTTTTCTAAGTACAGTCAGTTCTTGCTATGATTTGCACTAGCTGGGGCTGGGGTGGGCTGGAATGGATAGAAGCTGAGAGTTGCTGAAAGTGGGAGGGAAAATGATGACTTCAGTGCAGTCGTAATGAGTAAACTCCACTGCTCTTTTATTTGCAGCAGTGATTGGTTAGTCTGGCCTGTTCACTTTTTTCTCTTCATCAACTCGGAGCTGTAACTTGAAAAGATTGGTATACAGATAAGCCGCGTAAGTGCTTATTCCATTATCCTCGATATAAAAGAATATATAAATAAAATTAATAAAATAGGTGTGTGTCCTTTTTGGATCCTTTCCTTCTGAATGGAGAAGCCATCCTCCTTCACGTACAAAGGGGAACAGTATGATATTTGTTGGTTGAAGGTGCAGTTGCTGCTGTATCGGTCACTGTCACACTACCTGATGCTGCCGTGGCCTGGCGTCGTGGAGAAGGAGCAGGACTGGAGCAGTCGCGGGTCTCACCATCAGACGTTCACTCGCCAGCTGGCCAAAGACTTCATCGCCCTCAAAGACTGCCCTGACCTGGCCTCCAGCAAAGAACTGCAAGAACAAGGTGACTGTCAGTGCCTGTGCTGTAGCATTGTGGAAATGGACACATCTGCTGAAAAAGGGTTTTAGAGAGATCTGCTTTTGTTACCTGAAAGGTTTTAGTGTATTTTTTGTATACCTGTATGGGTGGACTTACATAATGCGTTAGAGCCATACTTTCTATGTTCTTAAACACACTAATAAACTAGCTGCACATGTTATTTTCTTTTTCGACTTCAGGAAGAACAAGACAGTAGGCACAACTGGTTGATAAGCCACCAGAAATGTCCATGAACATGGATCATTTTGATGTGAGAGAGCCCAGTACTGACTATAAAACAGTGCCTGGTAATTTTTTTTACTGAGGTTTTGAGGGTTCAGCTTATACTAAAAATAGAATGATATCTGATTTGGCAAAGTTTTATTAATTTGCTATGTTTATTCCAAAACATTATTTTATTTTAATAGGGAAAGTTGATGCCTAGTCACTTTTCAGTTCATGATGACAGACACCATACTTTTGTTTTTGAACATGTTCAGTCTCTATCTCTGTCATTATCCATTGCAGTATATGATCCACAGTGCCAACAGTTCAGCAGTCACAGGTCTGTTATTTGTACTTTTGACAGTTTGTGTGGTATTTGTGTGATTTCTGAGATTTGGTATGGTATGAGTATTTGGCTTTGGTAGAAAGAACAGTCCTCTTATGTTGCGTTACAATGTTTGTGTTTAACTCGTTCCAGTGGCAATATTCAAGAAGAAATTTTGCTGAGAATTGGATGCTAGTTTTTAAAAATTTTAAAATTTTTTTAGTCAAAGCCAGATGCAGGAATATATATACTTAGACAAAACCAGATGCTCACACATACATCCTCAGACAAAACCAAATGCACACATATGCATACTGTGTCTGTGTACTATGTGCCTATGTCTGAAATCTTCTCCAGTGTTCAGTATAAACATCAAATTAGCTCTGCCTCTCTTTCGTTTTCATTTTAATGAAACCATTTCTTATTCATAATAAGACTGAAATTTGTGTTAACCAAAACAGTTTGAACACGTTATCATTTTATGATGGTAGTAAAACTAACTCTCTGCCCAGCTAATGTACAGTCACCTCTGTTGTGTCGTGACAGCCAAGTCGGTGATTCGCCGCGTGTTGCGAGTGTGTCAAGACTGGATTGAGTCTGTGGCTGGGGAGGTGGTGCGCACAAAGCAGCTGATGTATCAGTCCCTGACGCCGGTCATCCAGACCACGCTGGCCATCTTTTCCATCTACATCAGCCAAACAGGTCCCCTGCCTGCTGGCATTCTTTACCCCTCCCCCTTTTTAAAAAAACAAAAAATTCATGTTGTCTTCTATGTGATTTCTCCTAACTACTTGAATGTATGAATGAATGAATGGTGGATGAACAGTATTTGTTTAAGTCATGGCATATTTTTCTGCGTGAAATTCGGGCTCCTCTCCCTGGGGAGAGCGTGTCGCCACAAGAGCATTTTTTTGTGTTTTCTTTTTCTGTCTCCATGTGTATTTGTTTCCCTATCAGACTGACTTTTTTTGTACAGAATTTTGCCAGGGACAACTTTCTTGTTGCCGTGGATTATGCACTAAATGCTTGTTACACATGGGACATCGGTTTATTGTCTCATCCAAAAGACTAACACCCAGACCACCACTCATGGTCTAGTTGATTGGAGGAAAGTTTTGGGCACAAAAGAGGATCAAATTACCACATACTTCGTCCGAACCTGGACTTTTCACTTTCTAGGCAGGTGCGTTACCTCTAGACCACTGATCCACAAATGAATGAATGAAGGAACTTTCTTTTTTGTACTAAGGGAAAGGAATAAGTACACATGGCTTTTTAACTTCCAGCCCTCAAGGAGTTAGTTGTAAGGGCACTTTGGCGCTGACTTGTTCAGGCAGGATGTGCTGGCCTGGGCAAGTTGAAGCTGGTACAAATCATTCCTCTCCGGGCTGTAGGAGGCTTGCTGTGGGTGTGTCTGTATCCTCCATGCCACTGGTCTTCCTTTCTACTAGAAATGGAGCAGGGTTTATGTGTGTGTGTTTCTACATACACTTGGTCTATGGGATTTTGGTTTATTGTCCTGGACTTGCAGAGGAACAGAGCTTGTGTCTGTGGCAACCCCAGGAGAAAATTCCCTGTAACGCGACACTTCAAAGGAGACTCAAAACTTGTGTCTATCCCCTAAGTCGGAATGCAGCTACCTCAGTGGTGGGGGAAAACAGTGGTTTGCATATGCAAAAATCCCACACCATTTGTGAACCTCGGAGCTGTAGCCGAGGATAAAAAAATCAAAAAAACAACCCTTCATCAAACCTGCATCTTGAAGTTACAGTCATATCACGTATTCAGTGCTAAGTAGGTTTAACCTATGTGAAATATTCCAGAATGTGTGTGGGGGGGATTGTAGTACATCATTTCCATTAAAATTAATATTTGAGCATTGCTACAACAGTTAAGAAAACCGGTAAAACTCATCACCACACAGAATATTCCCATCTTATCTCTAGAATTTTTCTGTGTAAAATGCTTGCTGGTTGAAAGTTAAGCACCAAAAAAAAAAAGTTGGAGGTCAGATCTGTGTCTGGTTTTTGATTTTGCTCTTTTTGTTTTAGTTTTTTTTTTTTTGTTAACACCTTTATTCACTATTCTTAAATCAAATTTACAGAGATTTTTGCAGTATAGAAAGTTGCCACAGTAGTTGAGTGAGGACAGAAGAATAACCACACTGTCTTTTCATTGCAGATATTGTGGATGAGATCATGGGTTTCTTCCTGGCTCTCTTCCAAGGACTGCGGGTTCAGATGGGCGTCCCTTTCATAGAGCAGACTATTCACACCTTCATGAACCTCTTCACCAGGTATGACTTCTAGAAGACAACCCTTAGATTGGGGAACTGGAGTGGTGCGGGGGTGGGGTGGGGGGGACTGGTGAGCTGGGGTGGGGGAACTGGAGGGTGCGGGGGTGGGGTGGGGGGGGACTGGTGAGCTGGGGGTGGGGGAACTGGTGGGGTGGGGAACTGGTGAGCTGGAGTGGTGTGGGGATCTGGTGAGCTGGAGTGGTGTGGGGGATCTGGTGAGCTGGAGCGGTGGGGTGGGGGGATGGTGACTGGTGGTGGGGGGTGGGGAACTGGTGAGCTGGAGGGTGGGTGTGGTGGGTGGGGAACTGGTGAGCTGGAGGGTGCGGGGGTGGGGAACTGGTGAGCTGGAGTGGGGGGGGAACTGGTGAGCTGGAGTGGTGCGGGGGTGTGGGGAACTGGTGAGCTGGATGGTGCGGGGGGGGACTGGTGAGCTGGAGTGGGGGCTGGTGGCTGGGGTGGAAACTGGTGAGCTGGAGGGTGGGGTGGGAACTGGTGAGCTGGAGTGGTGCGGGGTGGGGGAACTGGTGAGCTGGAGGTGGGGGAAACTGGTGAGCTGGAGGGGTGGGGGAACTGTGAGCTGAGTGGTGCGGGGGGGAACTGGTGAGCTGGAGTGGGAACGGTGACTGGGGGGAACTGGGGTGGGGGAACTGGTGAGCTGGAGAGTGCGGGGGTGGGGGGAACTGGTGAGCTGGAGAGGTGCGGGGGGGGGAACTGGTGAGCTGGAGTGGGGGGGTGGGGGAACTGGTGAGCTGGAGTGGGGGGGGGAACTGGTGAGCTGGAGTGGTGCAGGGTGGGGAACTGGTGAGCTGGAGTGGGTGGGGTGGGGGAACTGGTGAGCTGATGGAGTGGGGTGGGGGAACTGGTGAGCTGGAGTGGGGGGGTGGGGTGGGGGAACTGGTGAGCTGGAGTGGTGCGGGGGTGAGTGGGAGAGTAATGCAAATGTCTACAAAGTGAGAGGTCACAGCTTTGATTATAGTTTGAATCCAGTTGTTTCTGTTGTTGTTTTTCTTTGCTCATCCACCAGATGTACTTCAGTGTTATTTTTTAATAATATTACTGTTTGTACTTTACCTTTTAGCTGATATGAAAGTAGTTCTTGGCAGAAGACCTCAGTAGAGTCCTGTTTTCCTACTCTACTATTTCCTCAGTAATAGATTTGTGCTCATGTGTGTTGATCCGTGATGTTGCAGGGAACAGTTACAAGAGACCATCCAGCAGGAGACAGGAGTAGCCTTCCGAATCATTGAAAAGTGAGTATAGGGGTTATAAGCCTGGCATCTCCATGGAATTGTTTGTGCGCTCCTGTCTAATGGCTTTTGACTGCATTTTCTTAACTTTGGAACAGCCATCAGAAGATTGAAGAAAATGAAAAAAATTGTCAAGAAATTTTTATTTATAAGGATAACAATAATATATAGAACTATAGCAATTTGTCAAGGAATTTTTTTTATCATAATAATGATAATAATAATATATAGTTATAGTGGTTTGGTGGAATGTATCGGTGAGACAGTTCACTTTGTTGTGAATTTCCAGGTGTCTCAGACTCTGTTCTAACAATGCCTCGTCCCTAAACTGTTGCACAGGTTCCTCAAGTTGCTGGAACTCATTGTGGTGGAGCCTGGCTCGGCCTTCAAAGCCTTCCTGCCTCGCATCATCAACATTTGCATGGAACAGATCTTCCCCATCATTTCTCCAGTGAGTGAGTCTTGTCTGCCGCATGCTTTGTGTGTCTACATGTCCAACATGGACAGCATTGGAAAGAAGACGTAACTGGTTTGGTTTGGGTGGTAGTATGTGTTAGATGGGGATGGGATATCTCAGTGGTCAGAGCACTCACTTTCCCCCGGCCAATGTTAAGCAGCACTGAGCGTGGTTACCAAGTGGATGGGTGATCGTTTGCGTGCCTTGGCTTCAGTACAGTCCCTCAGTTCACCCAGCTGTAAATGAGTGCTTGCCCTCTTTAGGGTCAGGGAAGGTAAAGCAGCGAGGGAGAGGAGATGGGTGCTGCCCTCAATATGCTGGCCCCTAGAGAAGTGAGGTCTGATGCCTCGCTCCACTATGACCATATAGGTTATGGGACACCCTTACATTACTTTGTATTTTTACCTATGTGTTAGAAATATTTGTTTACTTATGTGTTAGATGCAGATTTGTTGTCTTGATCAGAAACAAAACACAAATCATTGGCTTATCTAAATCAAATTATAGAATATGAAAATTTTTGTCCTAGAACTTTTGCTAAACCTTAAAACACAAGCCAAAAGTGCTTGATATGTGATTGTTTTTATTTGATACAATGTGGCAATATTTTGTGCTGATAGACCTGAGAGGGGTATAGATTTTCATGTACCGGTTGACTGTTGTGTGAAAACAGCGTCCCTCCCCAGACATCAAGAGTTCGCTGTATGAGGTGTTGCACTCCTTGATTGTCAACAACTGGCGCTACTTCTTCCGCACCAATGTGTTCGCCTCCAAGCTGCAACATGAACACCCCATGGAGCATTTCAACGACTTCTCGGCCATCTTTCAGGTGAGGTGCTGCTGTGTGCTGTCCAAGTGAATGGAGTCTGCTGATGCTGTGGAGGGAAATAAATTAATGTTTGGGAAAAGGTCCTAAAAAGGAAAATGATCTGTGTAGACATAGAGACAGTGGATCGGTGGTCCAGAGGTAACGCGCCTGTCTAGAAAGCGAAAAGTCCGGGTCGGAAGTGTGTGGTGGTTCGAATCCCGTTTGGGCCCGAAACTTTTTCCCCATCCATAAGAGCATGAGTGGTGCTTGGCGCTTGTCTTTCAGATGAGACGATAAATCGAGGTCCTGTGTGCTACACATAATTATTCAGCGCATGTAAAAGAACCCACGGCAACAAGAGAGTTGCCCCTGGCAAAATTCTTAGAAAAAAGCCACTCTGATAGGGAAACAAATACAGTTGCAGACAAAAAAAAAGGGGGGGGGGGGTGGCGCTGTTCTTGTGGTGACATGCTTTCCCCGGGGAGAGCAGCATGAATTTCACGCAGAGAAATCTCATGACTTAAAGTGGTATAAATAAATAAATAAATAAAATATATACATAGCACACAAGTGTATTCTCTCTACCCTAAGTTATACCATAGCGTTAGATGATGTGTGTGTGTTTCTTCCTTTCTTTCACAGTTCTCTGTACAACTTTAAGGGTTTGTTGAAGAAATCAGATCATCGACATCTCTTTCCTGCTGCCACCTCCACCACTGTAGACCCCCCAGGAGTGTGGATGTGCTCCGAAGAGATTGCTGTTTCCCATAGCTGGGAGCCTGGTTGATGAGCACCAGGGGTAGTCTACATGCTGGGGAGCCATGCATTCTGCACATGCAGGCCAAACCTCCTACTTCAACCTTACTGTTTAGTAGTGTGGAGGGCCAATGGTTCCCATTTCAACACCCATCACCATGTGGATGCACTGCGTAGGACTGGATGTGTGGAAGCTGTGACAGTCAGCAGAGGAGACTTGCTCTCTTCTCTCTTTTTAATTAACGTGCTGCAAGCTTAGGTGTGAGGGTTGAAAGCAGGAGGTAACAAGTAGACAACATGTTTTGCAAACGCACCAGATATGGCTGGCAATGTGCAGGTTAAAATCAAGAAAAATAAAGAGTCATGTAGTTGATAAAATATACTAAACAATGCTAGTGATGTGTTCAGCTTGTTGCTATTTTTCCTAATGCCATTTTTTATTTATGCTTGGTTTTTGTTTCTCAACTCACTTCACCTCACCGGTGAATTTTTTGTGTGGCTCTATCAATTACACACATGATATAAAAGAATGGAGATGTTGATGTGTGGCTTATTTGTTTCTGAGGATTGGCTGTGCAGGTCATCTTCTACATGCTACTGTTTTTGTTCCTGTCCTGCAGGCCTATGGGCAGTCCTTTCTGCAGCCGGACATTGGAGTATTCAGACAGAACCTGGAATCTCTGGAAGCACTTCACTTCAAGTGGAAACTGTACAGCAAGGTCAGTAGTTTGATCAGGAGCACAAGATGATTTTCCTCTCATAGCAGTGTTTACCCCCTCCCCTGTGTTTCTGTTTAACGCTTCTTTCTTTTCTTCTTCTGTGTGTGTTCCCTCTTTGTTTTTTTGTTTCCTTTTTTTTTCATCTATTTTTTTTAGCAGTCCCTTGGATGCCCTTTGTATCTTTCAGCTTTCTATTTTCTTTTCTCTGTATTTTTTGTTGTGTTTATTTTTATCAACATTCAGTTAACATCCCTTGCATAGTTGCTTTTTTTCATTTTTTGTTCAGCAGCCTGTATGTCATCCTGTCTGTTTTCTATTTTATTTCAACTATAAGTCAAGGCCTCTTCTGTTAACGCACACAGAACATCTTACGCACATATTACAACCCATTCTTCTTTTTGGAAGAGTAGGCCATTGTGTGCTGGTGGGAATGAATGACAAAATTAACAGAACTGCAGGCACACGGGAACTGGATGTAAAAAAGCACATAAGTGCTTATTCCATTATTCTTGAAATAAAAGAATAAAAATGAAATAAATACACATTACTTTTTTTTAATCTCTTGTTCTTTCTTGCTGCCTGTCTCTGTCTTTTAATGTTTTGTCAAAATTATCTTTGGTACTTTTCCATCTTCTGTTTTTTTCTTTTGCCATCATCTCCTGTCTTATCTGGTACTTTTCCATCTTCTGTTTGTTTCTTTTGCCATCATCTCCTGTCTTATCTGGTACTTTTCCATCTTCTGTTTGTTTCTTTTGCCATCATCTCCTGTCTTATCTGGTACTTTTCCATCTTCTGTTTGTTTCTTTTGCCATCATCTCCTGTCTTATCTGGTACTTTTCCATCTTCTGTTTGTTTCTTTTGCCATCATCTCCTGTCTTATCTGGTACTTTTCCATCTTCTGTTTGTTTCTTTTGCCATCATCTCCTGTCTTATCTGGTACTTTTCCATCTTCTGTTTGTTTCTTTTGCCATCATCTCCTGTCTTATCTGGTACTTTTCCATCTTCTGTTTGTTTCTTTTGCCATCATCTCCTGTCTTATCTGGTACTTTTCCATCTTCTGTTTGTTTCTTTTGCCATCATCTCCTGTCTTATCTGGTACTTTTCCATCTTCTGTTTGTTTCTTTTGCCATCATCTCCTGTCTTATCTGGTACTTTTCCATCTTCTGTTTGTTTCTTTTGCCTTCATCTCCTGTCTTATCTTTGTTCCTCTGTTATCTTTTGTTTTCTCTGCTCTTCTTTAGCAAACCTTTGTGTCATGTTAATGTCACTTTGATCTTTTTTATTTTTATTTTTTTCTATTTTATTCTTTTATATCGAGGATAATGGAATAAGCACTTATGTGCTTTTTTACCTCCAATCCCTGTGTGTATGCGGTTTTGTTTTGTTTGATCTTCAAACTGTGAGACATGATGCGAGATGAGACGCAAGCAATCTCCCTGACAATTCTCACCAGATGAAGCTAAGAATGGACACACAATGCCTGGGAAGTCAACCTTGTCTAACGGTGCTGGATAAAGACTTGGGGACTAAGTATGTCAGAAAGTTGCGCCCCCACCTAAACCCTGAACACGTTTATTAGAAAAATGAAGTCTATGATACAGTATTAATTGAAAAGGCATAGGTTTGAATCACTGCTGAGGAGTTGGCCCAGGCCAAAAGCTGTGTCAGTTATTGATGCCAGCTAATTGCCGAGGCCTACACTAAAATGTTATGTTGTAAAATGTTGTGTTGAGATTGCCTTCAGCCATGACAAGCTCTTAACATAACAACCTGCACTCTTCTTTTAAAGGAGAAAAAAATCCTCTGAAGTCGGAGTATGGCTGCCTATTTGGCGAGGTACTTGAAAATAGTCATACACGCAAACTTCCATCCGGTGTGCTTCCTATCTCACAGTGATTCCCAGGTGGGATGAGTGAGTCAGAGTGCACGTTCTGGGTGACCCCCAGAGTGTAAAGCTGGGGAACGCACAACAACAAAACAACTGCTGAGGAGTCAGCTTCAAGGGGTTGTTCCCTGGAGTGGGCATGAGTACTGATTTCATTCCCCTGGTAGACCACTAGGTGAGACTGTGGATTGAGATTCCATGTGTGAAAATACGCACAACATTTAGCATACATGTGAAAACCCCTTGAACCTTTCTTAGAAACCCCTCTATCTTTCTTATAAGAGTAAGCGTGGCTGAAGTTGGTGGAATGGATGACGCATACACACCCAGCATGCGCTTTGTAACTGGGAGAGGGATGAGTTTCGCCAGATACAACACCCCCCCCCCCCCCCCCCAAACACACGGCCACACAGTTTCTGACAATGCCACGATGACTCCTCAAGGGGTGAAAGGAGATCTATAGCAAGCCAAGTCACTTGCCTGCTGTGCTTTTTTTTATGTAAGAATAATGGAATAAGCGCTCATTTGCTTTTTTACATCCAGTCCCTGTGTGCATGCGGTTTGTAAATTTTGTCATATGATCCCACCAACGTAAATGGCCTACTCTTCTGAAAGGCGGAACAGTTTGTAACATGTACACAAGCTGTTCTTTGAATATTCGCACTTGAGACCTGGGTTTGTAGTCTCATCTGAAGGACTTTCGAGGGAGTGGAGTGGGCACTGATGGGCCATCAGCTGGCGAGTGCAGTGCTCTAACCACCTTTTATTTTTCCCCATTTGTGAGTGTGTGTGAGTGTGTGTTACAATTACAATTATACAAAAAAATATTTAAGGGGGAAAAGTATATTAGTGAGTTGCCATATAACAATATGATTTCATTATTGAGATTCAGTTGCATTAATCATTTATTGCCAATTGAAACAGGATGAGTGAACGATATTCAGTGCAAAAATCGTCTTTGTAAACAGTGTAACATGAAAACAATAGGAGATGAGTTTTACTTTATAATCAATGGAATGTCCAAAGTGTTGTGAGCTTTGGAAGAATGGCCTACCTCATGGATATCTGGATCCAAGATCCATGTACACTTGTTGTAATTTGTTCTCTGCTGACAAAAGGACTTTATGAAAATTTAGCAAATTCATAGTTCACAGTAAAGTTGCATGACATTGATGAAAAGGTTGACTATATTTCTGTTTAGTTCACAGTAAAGTTGCATGACATTGATGAAAAGGCTGACTATATTTCTGTTTAGTTCACAGTAAAGTTGCATGACATTGCTGAAAAGGCTGACTATATTTCTGTTTAGTTCACAGTAAAAGTTGCATGACATTGCTGAAAAGGCTGACTATATTTCTGTTTAGTTCACAGTAAAAGTTGCATGACATTGCTGAAAAGGCTGACTATATTTCTGTTTAGTTCACAGTAAAGTTGTATGACATTGCTGAAAAGGCTGACTATATTCCTATTTAGTTAACAGTAAAGTTGCATGTCATTGATGAAAAGGCTGACTATATTCCTATTTCTGTCAAATTCAGTATCGTAAACGTATTTTTTAAAATGCAAATCATATATGTTACCAGCTGATGTTGAAAACTGAAACCCTCCATGCCCCCAAGAGAGGGGGGGGGGGGGGGGGGGGTCAAAGACGAATGAAATCTTGAATCTTGCGTGTGTGCAGAGTGTGTTCCGCGAGAAGATGCTGTGGGACTTCCTGACGGTGCTGATGCAGGTGTTGGTGCACAAGTCGCACGACCTGCTGAAGGAGGAGATCGTGATCACCGTGTACAACATGGCGGAGGTGGACTTTGACCTGTTCTACACCCAGTTCCTGCCGCACTTCCTGAGGGCCATGGGCGGCCTGGACGACAACCAGAGGACCGTGCTGGCCCAGAACTTCAAGCTGGAGAAGGTAGCGGGCAGTTGAGGAAGGAAGGAAGGAGTCTGGCTTTGGTCGATGCTGGGTGTGGGTTGGTGGGTGGGTGGATGGTGTGTGTGATGTGTGTGTGGTGGTGGTGGGTGTGGGTGTGTGTAAGTATAGGTAGGTGGGTGGGTGGTGTGTGATGGGGTGTGTGTGTTAAGTGTAGGGAGGTGGGTGGATGTAGGTGGATGGATGGTTTGATGGGGTGTGTGTTGGGGGGGGGGGGGGGGGGGAGGTATGTGTATGTGTGGGAGGTGTATGTTTTTAGGGGGGGAGGCGCGTGTGTGTGCGTGGGTGCGTGTGTGTGTGTAGATGATGATAAGATACTAGGATGGGTAGAGGAACTGTGCTGTTTTCTTTGTGAAGTACTTAGAGTAGAGAAACTGGTGCTGGTTTGATGTAAGCATGGTTGCATCACTGTCTGTGGACTCCATTGATGGAAAGTTGTCACCTGCCTAACAACTGCAGTTTTTCTTCAGCTTGTGAGGACCATTGATGACATGTAGTTTGTAAACTTTATTGTCTGTGCAACTGCAGTTTTTCTTCAGCTTGTGAGGACCATTGATGACATGTAGTTTGTAAACTTTATTGTCTGTGCAACTGCAGTTTTTCTTCAGCTTGTGAGGACCATTGATGACATGTAGTTTGTAAACTTTATTGTCTATGCAACTGCAGTTTTCTTCAGCTTGTGAGGACCATTGATGACATGTAGTTTGTAAACTTTATTGTCTATGCAACTGCAGTTTTTCTTCAGCTTGTGAGGACCATTGATGACATGTAGTTTGTAAACTTTATTGTCAATGCAACTGCAGTTTTTAGGTCAACTTTAGGTCATTCGTTGTTTCACTTCAAATTAACTCTTTTTCAAGGTAAGCTTGTTTTTGCTGCATTATGAAGAATACCAAGGGATAGCCCTGCAGTATGATGGATCTGTTTCGTTGTACAGTTACTTGTCCATAAAGACAGTGGCCGGTCCCTCTGAAATTCTTCCTCATTTGGAACATTTTCGTTTTAAAGTGAATTACCCGCAAAGGACCGCCTTTATAATGAAACGGTAACATACATAGTTCATTTATGCTTAATCATTCATTATTTCTCATTATTCCCCTGTGGAGATGTTGTGGGCGTGTCAGTATAAATAGCTTCCCCATCTTATGGAAATTCTGTTCTAGGAATTCCCTTTTTTCAATCCCTTTGTTTCTGCTTTGTTCCTGTTCTTCCTGTCACCTCCTTGTCTATTTTTTGCCTTCTTGGTCCATTCTCTTGCCTTTTTTCCAGAAAGACTTATATTAGTTCTCTCTCTTGCTGAAGTCAGATGCGCTGGGCCCAACTAGCCAGGCGCTTAATGGCAGCTCAACACATTTTCACTCATATGACAGACAACAGTAGTTGCTGACTGAGCGTTCAGCACCAACGATTTCTCATTAGTTTGCCATGAGTTAAGAACACAGTATTGGGGGAAGGACATCAGTGCAGTCACGTAACTCTGGGTGGGATGGATGAACTTCAGGTAGATAATTCTTTCAGTGCAGGTAGGTAGGTAGGAGTGCCTTTCATTAAACCTGCCACTGGATGTATATATAGTTTGTACTCAGTCATGTTGGTTTAATCAGAATTTTGTTGTGAGATCAAACCAACCCAGCAGCAAAGTGTGAAATATGGGTACAATAAGCATTAGTTTATGAAAAGTACTCTTGAAAATAGATGTACAGGTAAGGGTTGCAGCTTAGTAACATCATAGATGTTGAGTAGTTAGGAGTAGAAGCAATGGTAGTAGTAATAGTGGTGGCGGTAGTGGTGCTAGTAACAGTTCATAGAAGTAGTAGTAACAGTCATCATAGTAGTGGTGGTGGTGGTGGTGGTAGGAGGAATGGTGGTGGTGATGTTGTTTAGGCAAACTGTAATGTTCCAGGTTTCTGTTTGACAGGATCTGCCGTCTTTCACCCAGAGTGTTCATCGCTTCACCAATGACATTCGCTACTACCGCCAAGTGAACAGTAGTTTACCCGCTGGGTCTGTCACCTTTTGAATATTTCCCTACACTGGAACACACCATTGTGATAATGACTCCTTCCAATCAAATGCGAGTGAAATCTGAATACTTCAGTATTGTTCCTGCACGTAGCAGGTTTGCCAAACAAGTGTGTTAAAGCTACCTCTGTGGTTATGATCCTGAGCAGCCGGCTGAAGGAAGGAAGGAAGGAAAGAAGAAAGTGAGAATGATGGCAAGTTGTGTTTGCTGAAGTCACTTGTAGGCCTGCGTGAAGGATTCAGTTCTGGATGTCTGGTTTGTGTGTGTGTACACACACACACACACACACTGCAGTCAGCAGGCCTGACTGAACTGCAGTTCCAGGCATTGGTACTTGCAGGACTGTGCCTCGAAGAGAAGCAGGTGTGGAAAGTGTTCTTGTTGCCATATCGGCTATGCTGAAGCCACAGAAAATCGGAATGAGTTTACATGACAGCGAATGTGAAACTGCAGATTAGATGTGCAGAACAAACTGTACCGCCCGTTCTTGTTCATGGCTTAGTTCTAATTCCCTGATGTGCTCTTGACTGTTTTATTTTGTTGTTGTTGATGTTTCATTTGTTTGTGTTTTTGCTTTTGGGAGGGATTTTGTTTTCTTTGTTGTTGTCTTTTAAAAATAATATGATATAGTCATCTGAAGTAAGTCTACGCAGAAGGGAATTTCAGACTGAAACAGCCCTATGATCTGTGTATGATTTTCAGCCATTGTCATTCAGATGTTTCAAGGCTACTCCTGGAAAGAGGCAATAATACTAGCATAGAGGGTGTTTTTTTTCTTTAATTTAAAATTGTTGCATTTATGTTCGAATAGAACTGGAAGTTTAGTGTAAAACTAAAAGGCGAGAAAATGAATATTCTTAGCAGAATAGTGAATGATTCAGACAGACAAGTGAGCGTCTGTTGTGCACATTTTGTGGAGGAATATTCTGCTCATCCCAGGTTTCTTCTTGAGTGATAAATGATCATCATTCAGTATCATGTCCTTTGTCTTGAAGGCTGTGATGTCAAAAGTGTCAGGTGCTGTGTATGTAAAACCTCAGACTGATTGCAGGATAGGGTCTGACTTGACACCTTTTTTTTTTTCTTTCAAAGCAAGAGATTGTAAGTACAGGGAGTCAAATTCTAAGCTTTAGAAAAAGAGAAACATATTTAAGTAAGTAAACAAAAAACTGATGGTGGCCTACAGAGAGATAGTTTCTATGCTTTAGGAAAGGATAAACCCCAAACAACAACAGCAACAACAAAACCTTGCGTGAAAGATTAATGATGAAAAACTGTTTGGAATATTGTTGAGTAGAAAACTGTGTCCCACAGATATTTGAACAGAGTGATATGATAAAAAATATAGGGTGTGTGCCTGTGAGTGAAAATGGCAATCAGCAACCTTTGAATCGCTATTTAAACTTATCATTTTCATTCACAGTGATTGAAATCTGAATGGAGAAATGGAAGTGTCCCTGGATGGACAGTAGGGTTGTCAAGTTTTAGCTTGAATGAAATGGAGATATTATATTGATAGTATTGTATGAATTGATTGCATTGATGTGTATGTCATGGTTTTAGCTGTGGGAAGTGTGTGAGAAAAGGCATGTTAGTAATCAAGACATTGATGTGGTTTTCAACGTCATTTATGTATGACAAATTCTTTCTCTTCTTTTATGCCCCTTTGTCATCAATGAAAACTTTTTTCTTAAATGTAAACAGTTCTTGAAATGTAAGCATTTTAAAGACAAATGGGGAAAAAAATCTAAAAAAATTATTATTTCAAAGCATGCAGGTGTCGTCAGCTCATGTCATGTATATAGTGGCACTGTGAAAAACTGAAAACCGTTAATGTTGTGCAATGTTGGAAAAAAAATGTTGCCTCTCTTCTCAGAAAGGCTGTAAACTTAATTAATGAAGAAATGGCCACAAACAGAAACTTCAGACTTAAATGAATAGAAATAAACTTCAAAGTTAGTAAGGCCATTTGAAAGTGTGAATGCCATTCCATTTTGATGTCTCTTCATGCTCAACGTCTTAGAAGTTAAGCTGTTCATGGTATCACAGCCATGGCCGACCCTTACAGCTCGCTAGGTGGGTACATTTTTTTAGTTTAAATTTTCTGCAGTTATTTGGTTTAGTGTCACAAATTTTGCATGAAATAAAACATAAATTCGTCTTCAGAACAACTCCTGTTTTAACATTTTGTTGTGGTGGTTCGGAATAAGATTTAATGACAGTTTTGCTCCAAAAGTGATTCTGCAGCAATTTAATGTAGATTGTCTTAATTCTTCCAGGTAGTGAGGCAGCATTGGATCAGTTGAAAATTCAAACAGTTCATCTTTCATTCCCAGTGGTTGACCAACTGACATAGGTTGATGTGAACGACACTGGAATATATACTTACTTACTTAGGCCCATCACTCCCCATGGAGCATAGGCCGCCGACAACAGTCCGCCAGAGTCCTCTGTCCTGGGCTATTCTCTCCAGCTGTCTCCAGGTATATCCCATCTTTCTGGTTTCTGCCTCAAGGTCGCGTACAATAGTCATGACATTTTTTTCAGCATGTGAAGAAAGTGAAAACAGTTTCCAAGAGTGCTTGAGCTCAACATGTTTCATGCACACATTTCATCGGTCACAAATATCTAGGTTTTTATTTTTTAAATCATTAGATTTTTTGTTGATAGAAACAATTTCACAGATGTGCTGTTGCTGTTTTGATTTTTTCAGTTATGCAGTTATAAAGAGATCTGAGCATATGTTACACTTGTGCTGAGTGAACATTAAGGCCATTGGATTGAAAAATGAGAATGCCTCTTTTATTGGTTTTGTCAGATAAAAGTAGAAACAAATTCTCCCATTGATTTTCCTGTCATAATCCTCAACACCTGGAAATCACATTTCAATAATTTTTAGAGTTGTAAAAAAAAGAAAATGGATCAACATGTATGGGTTTTATTCTTGTGACTGTTATCATAGTATGTTTTCCACTGTCTTTTCTCACTTTTGAATTGTCCTTGAGGCAAAATGGAGAATGAATCTGCAAGAACTGTTGCAACAGTGTATTGTATTGAATTATATATCACTCTCAGTCATGCCAGATTTCTCCCATTCTGAGTTTGCAGTACAGTGCTTTTTCCTTGTACTGTTCACATTTCATAAATCAAACAAAGGCTATTGATAAGTCGGAAGACAATGGGAAGAATCGTTGTTCAACAATGTTAAGTGCCTGTACAGTTAATTACCTGTCGTATTCGAAAAGTTCATGCTCCTGTTTGAAAGTGTTGCATAACTAGATTAAGAAATTGGTGCACATATTTCTGGAATTTGGTGATCAAAATGTTTTGGACTAGAAATTGTTGAAGTAAACATGTAAGCTGTATAATATTCATGGGATCAATTCATGTGTGCACTGGTGCAAAGTCAAGGGAGTGTGATGCATAAACTGATTCATGTTTTGTGGCATTAAAAATAAATACCAACAGATTCATATTGTGCTTTCTGACAGCATATTTCTGGAGTGCATGGGTGGTTTTTTTTATGTATGTGTAATTGTCCTTTTTGGAATTATACTATTTTGGTTTGTTTGTTTCTCAAATTCCTTGTTTTCTGTTGTTGTTTGGGGTTTTTTTTGGTACTGTTTAGAAGATTATGGAAAAAAAAGAAGACTATTCCTACTTCAGAGAGAGCAGCATGTCACAAGCATGCGAACACAGACTGGTGTACATTCTCAAATTTTTTAAAACACATTTTAAGAGTGAATGAGGTAGGATTTCTTAATGAGTGTAATATTCATTCCTTTAAAAAAAAAAGCATAAACTAATCCCCCCCTAAAAAACCCAACAACAACCCCAAACAAACAAACAAAGAAAACCCACAACAAAACAACCAAAAAACAAACAAAACCAAAACTAAAAAAAACTACCCTCAAAACCCTCCAAAACAAAAAGTCATCTGAAAACACTAAGAATTCGCTTTACAAAAAAAACTAACAAAAAGATCTCCCTCTCAGCTAACACACACACACAGACTTCCTCATAAAAAAAATATGAGAAAAACAGACATCATTTTAAATAACTTCTTCATTCTTTCTCCCAACCCCCTACACAACACAGCACACAACATTTCCTTTTGAATTAGCTCACTTAACTCGCCTAACCCTCCTTTCCTCCCCTCCTTCCATGCACACACACACACTTCCTCCATGATGTTGCCGAAGGGACTGTCAGTATAAATAGCATCCCCACCTTCTGGAAATTCTGCTCTAGGAATTCCCTCTTTTCTATACCCCTGTTTCCGCCTTGTTCCTTGTCTGCCTCTCTCCTCCTCCCTGTCTATTTGCTGCCTTTATGGTCCATTCTCCTGCCATTTTTTTTCAGAAAGATTTATAAGCTAGCAATTCTCTCTTGTGCTCAAGTTGGATACCCTGGGCCTGACTTGACAGGCACTTGAGCGCAATGTATAGTCACGTGTATGACAGACAACACTAGTTGCTGAGTGTTTGACGTAGAAAAGGAAGAAGCACACATGCACACACACACACACACACAGAGGAGGGGGCATGCATGAAAGCGGTTGGCTGGTAGTGGTGGTTTTAAAGGTTAAAAGAGCCACAACTAGAAACAGGCTTTTATCTGATGTCAGTGCCAAGACTCCTTTGAGTTATTACTGATAGTTCCTCTGAAGTTGGAGTATGGCTGCCTCTACGGTAAGGTACTTAAAAACAGTCGTACATGCAAACCTCTCGTTCAGTGTGCAATTTCAGTCTCACAGTGATTCCCAGGTGAGATGAGTGTGTCTAGAGTGCACATTCTGGGTGACCAACAGAGTGTTAAGCTGGGGAACGCACAACAACAATATTACTGACTGTGGGTTTAAGTTAACTGAACAATATGACAAAAAAACAACAAGGAAGCATGATTGTACACATTTTACATGATGTCATAATGTAAATATGTAACAAAATGTCCATATCTTTAGCACAGGTGTGTAGGTTGGCTGGGGGGGGGGGGGGGGGGGGGGGGGGGGGAGAAGGGAGCAGAGGAGGGACAATATCCCTCCTTTTTTCATTGGGGGGGTGGGAGGGTAGCCCTTTGTCCTTTTTTTTTCAAAGTCCTAGTATCAACACTGTAATTCTGCATATTGTTTATTGAGCAGTGTCGGATACAAGAGCAACAGTATAAAAATTTTAAAAAGTACTTCGAACATTAAAAAATCAGGTCCAGACATTGTCTAACAATCACATGCATCAGAGACAATCATAGAAGATCATGACAATCTAAAAGTTCACTGATCATTGATGATCAGTGTCAATGACAATGTCAAAGACAATGACTACTGAATCATACAAAAACAAGAAGAACATGACAATTCAAAGAAAATTCCCTGAACATAAAGGGGGGGTCTAACATCTTGTTTTGATGATCACTGTCTATGGCTATGTCAAAGACAATGACTACTGAATCATAAAAAAAAAACAAGAAGAAGAACATGACAATTCAAAGAAAATTCCCTGAACATAAAGGGGGGGTCTAACATCTTGTTTTGATGATCACTGTCTATGGCTATGTCAAAGAAAATGACTACTGAATCATAAAAAAAACAAGAAGAACATGACAATTCAAAGAAAATTCCCTGAACCTAAAGGTTGGTTTAACATCTTAGTTGATGATCACTGTCTATGACTATGTCAAAGACAATGACTACTGAATCATAAAAAAACAAGAAGAAGAACATGACAATTCAAAGAAAATTCTCTGAACATAAAGGTTGGCATAACATCTTAGTTGATGATCACTGTCTATGACTATGTCAAATACAATGACTACTCAATCATACAAAAACACAAGAAGATCGTGACAATTCAAAGAAAATTCCCTGAACGTAAAGGTTGGTTTGATATCTTAGTTGATGATCACTGTCTATGACTATGTCAAAGATAATGACTACTGAATCATACAAAAACACAAGAAGATCATGACACTTCAAAGAAAATTCCCTGAACATTAAAGGCGGGTTTAAACATCATGTTTGATGAACACTGACTACGACATGGAATTACACCAAAAACCACACACATTTGAAAACCTGAAGAATAGCTCCGTCAATTTTCAGCATTTTGACGGTCGGCTTTGCGCTTGGCCTCATGTGCTGTTAGTTGCAGCTCGGCACTTTGGCAGCATTGTCACACAGACCATCAGCAGCGCTGAAGGCGGTGCCCAGTGGACACTGGATGAGGTAGGCAATCCTGCCAGAGCACAGAATGAAGGACCGGCAGTCGTGGGGATTGGCGTGCATGCCGTCTTCTCGCTGTAGACAAAATGTCGACGTTTCTGGAAAATGGGAACAAAATGGAAATTAAGAGAGTGCTCAGTCCTGGTTATGTTGGGGTTTTGGGTGGGGGGTTTTGGGGGTGGTGGCGATTAAAAAAAATTTTTTTTACATAAAAGTATCCACATGTATGTAATACTTTCTATTGTACTGCCCAGCGAATCTGAATTTTCAAATTTAGAATATCAATTTATCCAAGTATAGTCACAACTGTTCTGACAGTTTTATACAAATCACAAATTACCCTACCCTACCCTACCATATTCTATATCATACCACACCATACCCTTCCCTACCCTACCACACCATACCATACTATACCATACCTTACCATATTATACCATACCTTACCATTCCATACCATACCATGAAATACCACTCTACACCCAACCCTACCCTATCTTACCATACCGTACTGTACCGTAAGGCACCACACCATACCATACTATATCATACCTTCGGATGAGACTATAAACCGAGGCCCCGTGTTGGAACGCACGCAGAACATCTTGCGCACACGTTAAATCCTCTTCCGCTTTTCGGAAGAGTAGGCCATTGTGTGCCAGTGGAAACATGACAAAATTTACAAAACCGCATACACACGGGGACTGGATGTAAAAAAGCACATGCGTGCTTATTCCATTATCCTCGATATAAAAGAATGAATAAATAATTACTATACCATACCTACCCATTCCATACCATACCATGAAATAACACTCTACACCCAACCCTACCCTACTCTACCCTATCATACCATACCGTACTGTACCGTAAGGCACCACACCATACCGTACTATATTATCATACCACGCCCTACCACACCATACCATATCATACCACGCCCTACCACACCATACCATATCATACCACGCCCTACCACACCATACCATATCATACCACGCCCTACCATATCATACCACGCCCTACCACACCATACCATATCATACCACGCCCTACCACACCATACCATATCATACCACGCCCTACCACACCATACCATATCATACCACGCCCTACCACACCATACCATATCATACCACGCCCTACCACACCACACCACATTCCATCACATCTTACACACATACATCTACTTTCCACACACATTCCACACATCCTTACCCTACCACACCTCTCACATCCTTACCTACACCACACCACATCCTTACCCTACCACACCACACTCCATCACATCCTTACCCTACCACACCACACCATCACTCCTTACCCTACCACACCCATCCATCACATCCTTACCCTACCACACCACACCTCCTACCCTTCACTACCTACAACCACCCACAGTCAACACCTGACAGACAGACAGACGGACGGACCTACAGACAGACAACTCCACTCACCTGAAGAAGAGAGGGGCACGGTGGTCTGTGCGGGCCTGGTCACCTGGTGGGCCACGGGGTCGGCCACACGGCCAGGTTTGCAGGAGGGCACGTTGAAGGCGTGGTCACAGGCGCCGATGGCGGAGTTGAAGACAGTGCCAGTGGCACAGGCGAAGCGGTGGGTGTAGCTGTTGGAGCATTCGATGAAATGGGCGCAGTCTGTAGGGTCCGCGTGGACACCGTCTGCTTTGTTGACGCAGAAGGTGCTCAGGTCTGGAAGAAGAAAAGGAATGTCGGTTCTGTTTAAGGATAAAAGATGAAAGCGATAATGAAATTTTTGTTTTCTGAGGGTGATAGATTATTAAGCACGATGACTTTTTTGTTTATCATCCTGCCCTCAAAAAAAAAAAAAGGGGAAGAAAAGAAGTCGTTCCCATCCCCATCGTCTGCGTGTGTGTGTGTGTGTTGTGTGGTGTGTGGTGTGTGTGTGTGTGTGTGTGTGTGTGGTGTGGTGGTGTGTGGTGTGTGTGTGGTGTGTGTGTGTGTGTGTGTGTGTGTGGTGTGGTGGTGGTGTGGTGGTGTGTGTGGGTGGTGGTGGTGGTGGTGTGTGTGGTGGTGGTGGTGTGGTGTGTATGTGTGTGTGTGTGTTGTGTTGTGTGTGGTGTTGTGGTGTGTGTGTTGTGTGTGGTGTTGATGTGTGGTGTGTGTGTGTGTGTGTGTGTGTGTGTGTGTGTGTGTGTGTGTGTGTGTGTGTGTGGCGTGGTGGTGGTGTTGGTGTGTGTGTGTGGTGGTGTGGTGTGTGTGTGGTGGTGGTGGTGGTGTTGTTGTGTGTGTGTGTGTGTGTGTGTGTGTGTGTTGTGTATGTGTGTGTGTGTGTGTGTGTGTGTGGGTTGTGTGTGGTGTGTGTGTGTGTGTGTGTGTGGTGTGTGGTGGTGGTGGTTGGTGTGTTGTGGTGGTGGTGGGGTGGTGTGTGTGTGTGGTGGTGGTGGTGTGTGTGGGTGGTGTGGTGGTGTTGTGTGGTGTATGTGTATGTGTGTGTGTATGTGTGTGTTGTTGTGGTGTGTTGTGGTATGTGTGTTGGTGTGTGTGTGGGTGTGTGGTGTGTGTGTGGTGTGTGTGTGTTGTGTTGTGTTGAGTGTGGTGTGTGTGTGTGTTGTGTGTGTGGTGTTGGGTGTGTGTGTTTGTGTGTGAGTGTGTGTGTGTGTGTGTGTGATGTGATGTGTCATTTTTGCTTGTTTAGTGCTTCATCACACATCTTAAAAGCAGTTCACTTCTGATAATCATTGGCTGCTTTTGAAAAGAAGTACATATGTATACAGTGTGTGCGTGCGCGCGTGCGTCCGTGTGTGTGTGTGTGTGTGTGTGTGTGTGTGTTCGTGCATGCACGCGTGCGTGCGTGTGTGTGCACTATGAACGAATGAAAAGGAAAGAAAAACCAGAGGAAATATGGATTCACTTAAATGGAAAAAAAACCCTCTTACAAAGTTTACGAAAAAGACAACAACAAGAAATGAACTAAATTAAAATTCTTTGAAGGTGGCCCAGGGGGTAAAAACAAAAATCAGATTTCATTCAGACCAGATTCCAGCTTTCATTTTCTTATGTAAATAGAGACATTAATATATTTAGTTGAAAAAAAAAGGTAACGTTTTGATCCCATTATTCAAATCAAAAAGTGTCATAAGAAAATTTATATCTAGAAAATCTGTTAATGGAGCAGTGCCTTCACCGAATAGAGCAGTTTGCAAATGGTTACTGGAGCAGTGCCTTCACCGAATAGAGCAGTTTGCGAAATGGTTACTGGAGCAGTGCCTTCACCGAATAGAGCAGTTTGCCAATGGTTACTGGAGCAGTGCCTTCACCGAATAGAGCAGTTTGCAAATGGTTACTGGAGCAGTGCCTTCACCGAATAGAGTAGTTTGCAAATGGTTACTGGAGCAGTGCCTTCACCGAATAGAGCAGTTTGCAAAAATGTAATGGCTACTGGAGCAGTGCCTACACCGAATAGAGCAGTTTGCAAATGGTTACTGGAGCAGTGCCTACACCGAATAGAGTAGTTTGCAAATGGTTACTGGAGCAGTGCCTACACCGAATAGAGCAGTTTGCAAATGGTTACTGGAGCAGTGCCTTCACCGAATAGAGCAGTTTGCAAATGGTTACTGGAGCAGTGCCTTCACCGAATAGAGCAGTTTGCAAATGGTTACTGGAGCAGTGCCTACACCGAATAGAGTAGTTTGCAAATGGTTACTGGAGCAGTGCCTACACCGAATAGAGCAGTTTGCAAATGGTTACTGGAGCAGTGCCTACACCGAATAGAGAGTTTGCAAATGGTTACTGGAGCAGTGCCTACACCGAATAGAGCAGTTTGCAAATGGTTACTGGAGCAGTGCCTACACCGAATAGAGTAGTTTGAAAATGGTTACTGGAGCAGTGCCTACACCGAATAGAGCAGTTTGCAAATGGTTACTGGAGCAGTGCCTTCACCGAATAGAGCAGTTTGCAAATGGTTACTGGAGCAGTGCCTTCACTGAATAGAGCAGTTTGCAAAAATTTAATGGTTACTGGAGCAGTGCCTTCACCGAATAGAGCAGTTTGCAAATGGTTACTGGAGCAGTGCCTACACCGAATAGAGTAGTTTGAAAATGGTTACTGGTGTAGTGCCTACACCGAATAGAGTAGTTTGCAAATGGTTACTGGTGTAGTGCCTACACCGAATAGAGTAGTTTGCAAATGGTTACTGGAGCAGTGCCTATACCGAATAGTGTAGTTTGAAAATGGTTACTGGAGCAGTGCCTACACCGAATAGAGTAGTTTGCAAATGGTTACTGGAGCAGTGCCTACACCGAATAGAGTAGTTTGCAAATGGTTACTGGTGTAGTGCCTACACCGAATAGAGTAGTTTGCAAATGGTTACTGGAGCAGTGCCTATACCGAATAGTGTAGTTTGAAAATGGTTACTGGAGCAGTGCCTACACCGAATAGAGTAGTTTGCAAATGGTTACTGGAGCAGTGCTCACACCGAATAGAGTAGTTTGCAAATGGTTACTGGAGCAGTGCCTACACCGAATAGAGTAGTTTGCAAATGGTTACTGGAGCAGTGCTCACACCGAATAGAGTAGTTTGCAAATGGTTACTGGTGTAGTGCCTACACCGAATAGAGTAGTTTGCAAATGGTTACTGGAGCAGTGCTTATACCGAATAGTGTAGTTTGAAAATGGTTACTGGAGCAGTGC
>CM054134.1:69002025-69007025 GCA_028751875.1 Rapana venosa | reverse complement strand
TGCCCCCATATATATATATAATCTACTACTCCAACTACTTCAACTACAAACAACAAAAGCACACAACTTCTGCTCCAACAATAACTACTTCTATAACGACGAGGGTAACTACTTATACGACTATAACAACTAGCCACTATAGCAGCAGCAGTCAACAACAGCTACTACTACTACAGGATGGGGGGGGGGGGGGGGGGGGGGGGGGGGGGGGGGGGGCGACGGGATAGCCTGGTGGTTAGAGTGATGTTTTCGTGATCTGCTGACGCGGGGGTTCGAATCTCGTTTATGTCTTTACTAGTCAATGGTCAATATGATGCGCGCGCGCGCGTGTATGTGTATGTGTATGTGTGTGTGTGTGTGTCTGTTGTTTTACTAGTCAATAGTCTTTATAAAATTGTGTTCATATACTGTGTGTGTTGTGTATGGGTGTGCGTGCGTACGCCGTGCGTGTGTGTGCGCGCGCCTGGGTTTGTGTGTGATTTTTTTTAAAGCCATCTTGGAATGTTCATAACAATTTGAAATGTTTTTTTCTTGTTCTTTTGAGATAATTATACGTATCAATGTGCCTGTCAGTATTGTAATTGCCCTTCATGGGATGATTAAAGTGTTTTTGACTTGACTTGACTTAACATCAGTGCCGACTCCACTCTCCCCCAAAGTCCTTCGGATGAGACCATAAACCAAGGTCCCGTGTGCGAACGCACGCAAACATCTTGCGCACACGTTAAAACCCGTTCCGCTTTTCGGAAGAGTAGGCCATTGTCTGCCGGTGGGAAAGGATGACAAAATTGACAAAACTGCATACAGACGGGGACTGAATGAAAAAAAGCACATGAGTGCTTATTCCATTATCCTTGAAATAAAAGAATAAAATAAAATAAAACTACTAAAACTACTAAAACTACTACTACTACTACTACTAACTACTACTACTACAACTACTACTACTACTACTACTACTACTACTACTACTACTACTTCTACGACGACGACGACAACAGCGACTACTATTACGACTTCAATACTATGCCATGCCATGCTATGCCACACCATGCCATGCCATACAATGCCATGCCATGCCATGCGATGTTATGCTATGCCATGCGATGCTAGTCAAGTCAAGTCAAGTCAAACAATCTTTAATCATCCCATGAAGGGTAATTACAATACTGACAGGCAGACTGATACGCATCAAAGATCTCAAAAGACACAAAAAAGCTATATTTCATATTGGTTAAAACATTCCAAACTGACTTCAAATAAAAAATGTCACGAACACACACACAAACACAAAGCGTGCATGCGCACACACATACACGCACACACACACACACACAATCAATTGTGAACACAATGTTTAAAAAAACAACCAAAAAACCCCATTGACTAGAAGACATAAAAACTTAATATTTACGCACGCACATACGCAACACGTACACACGCACACCAATGTATAAATTCAATGTTTTAAAGACCATTGACTAGAAGACGGACTTATTTCACACACACACACATAATTATGTATTGACTACACTCATAACAATGACAATCAGGCAAGTAATTCAGAGAAATGTAAAAACTAGGTAGTCAACATCATTGTGAATTCAGAATTCGAATGCTTACTGGCACAAAAGAAATTCTTTTTCTGTTATGCCATGCCATGCCACGCCATGCGATACCACACCACACCACACCATACGATACTATACTATACTACACCATACTACACTATACTATACTATATTACACTGCACTACACTGCACTACACTGCACTACACTACACTACACTACACTACACTACACTGCACTGCACTGCACTACACTTCACTACACCGCACCGCACCGCACCTCATCACACCACACCACACCACATCACACCACACCACTCTACACTACACTACACTACACTACACTACACTACACTACACTACACTACACTACACTACACTACACTACACTACTCTTCGTGTTCACACTGGATGACACAGCCAGCCTCTGCTCTACGGTGCTGTGCTGTGCTGTACTCTGCTGTGCTGTACTCTGCTGTGCTCTGCTGTGTTGTGCTGTGCTGTGCTGTGCTCTACTCTGCTGTGCTGTGCTCTACTCTACTCTGCTGTGCTCTACTCTGCTGTGCTGTGCTGTGCTGTGCTCTACTCTGCTGTGCTGTGCTCTACTCTACTCTGCTGTGCTCTACTCTGCTGTGCTCTACTCTGCTGTACTGTGCTGTGCTGTACTCTGCTGTGCTCTATTCTGCTCTGTTGTGCTGCGCTGTGCTCTACTCTGCTGTGCTCTACTCTGCTGTGCTGTGCTGTGCTCTACTCTGCTGTGCTGTTCTCTACTCTACTCTGCTGTGCTCTACTCTGCTGTGCTGTGCTGTGCTGTGCTCTACTCTGCTGTGCTCTACTCTGCTGTGGTGGGCTGTGCTCTACTCTGCTGTGCTGTGCTGTGCTCTATTCTGCTGTGCTCTACTCTGCTGCGCTGTGCTGTGCTGTGCTGGGCTGTGCTGTGCTGTGCTGGGCTGTGCTGTGCTCTACTCTGCTGTGCTCTACTCTGCTGTGCTCTACTCTGCTGTGCTGTGCTCTACTCTACTCTGCTGTGCTCTACTCTGCTGTGCTGTGCTGTGCTGTGCTCTACTCTGCTGTGCTCTACTCTGCTGCGCTGTGCTGTGCTCTACTCTGCTGTGCTCTACTCTGCTGTGCTCTACTCTGCTGTGCTGTACTCTGCTGTGCTGTGTTCTGCTGTGCTGTGCTGTGCTGTGCTGCGCTGTGCTGTGCTGTGTCTTGTGGGCGGACTCACTGGGCGGGTTGTTTCCTGAAGGCGGGGACACAGTGCTGGGGGGCCGCTGTGTGGTTTGGGCAGGAGCAGGGGTGTGCCTGCAGACCCAGCCACCACCACACCAAGTACACACACACACACACACACACACACACACACACACACAACACACACACACACACACACACACAACACACACACACACACACACATACACTCACAATTTAATGATAGAGAAAGGGAGGCACCAAACTATATCCAGAGGGGACAGAAAATGTAGATACTGTAACAAAATAGAAGATGAATTTCATTTACTTGATGAATGTATTTTTTTTTATATGATGAACTCAGAAATCATTTGTTATTAAAAATCAAAACGAAAGACAAAGAACGGCAAAAAAAAACTGTGTACATAAATTAAGTGACATAATCACAGTTGATGTGTATCAAGCAGATATCATCAGATATGTGTATGAGTGTTTTGAAAAAAGAGAAAAAGAGAAGTAGACTGCAACATGTTTTTTTTTTTTTTAGTGTACATCACTTTTAGCCAAAATAGATAATAATTATAATTGATGTTTTTGTTGTGTCAAATAAGTCTACATGACTTAAATGGCAATAAAATATTCTGAATCTGAATCTGAATCACACATACAGCATGGGAGAGGCTGAGGGGAGGGAGTAGCCTAGTGGTTATAGCGTTGATTTCGCGATTTGACAGGCAGGGGTTCGAACCACCACACCACTGAGGTAGCTGTTTAAAGGGGATTTTTGTAGTTTTCCCCCTGGAGTTAACGTCAGTACCGACTCCACTCTCTCGAAATTCATTCGGATGCGACTGTAAATCTAAGTCTCGTGTATTTGTAAACACACGCAGAACATTATTGTGTACACGTTAAAACTCATTCTGTCTTTCGGAAGAGTAGGCTATTACGCGTTGTTAGGAATGGATGTCAAAAATAACAAAAACCTCCCCACTTCTCCCACACGCATGCATACTAGACTATCTCTCCCCCCCCCCCCCCCCCCCCATCCCACTTAGACTGTTTAAAACATTGTCCTTTGACGCTGAAAAAGTCATTATAGTTAGCTATCATAGGTAAAAGGTAAAGGAGTCCCATAACCTATAAGGTCGTAGGGGAGCGAGGCGTCAGAGACCTCACTTCTCTAGGGCCAGCATATTGAGGGCGGCGCCCATCTCCTCTCCCTCGCTGCTTTACCTTCCCTGACCTTAAAGAGGGCAGGTACCCATTTACAGCTGGGTGAACTGGGGGAACAGTACTGAAGCCAAGGCGCGCAAACGGTCACCCATCCAAGTGGTAACCACGCTCGACGCTGCTTAACTTGGCTGGGGGAAAGCGAGTGCTCCGACCACTGAGCTATCCCGTCCCCACAGAGCTATCATAACTTTTGAAAATATATCAAAAGACTTCCTCCTGGGCTCTGCCGTTTTTGGTCTTTCCAACACACACACATGCACACGCACACACACACACACACACACACACACAACACGAACACGAACACACACACACACACACACACACACACACACACACACACACACACACACACACACACGCACACACACGAACACGAACACACACACGCTCACACACACACACACGCGGGATAGCCTAGTGGTTAGAACATTGCGCTCGAAATCTGACGACCCGGGTTCGATTCCCGTTCAAGGGGGATATTTTCCCCTGGAGTTAACATCAGTGCAGACTCCACTCTCCCCAAAAGTCCTTCGGATGAGACTATAAACCGAGGTCCCGTGTGTGAACACACGCAGGATATCTTGCGCACACGTAAAATCCTGTTCCGCTTTTCGTAAGAGTAGGCCATTGTGTGCCGGTGGGAACAGATGACAGAATTTACAAAACCACATACACACGGGGACTGGATGTAAAAAAGCACATAAGTACTTATTCCATTATCTCGATATAAAAGAATAAAATAATAAAATAAACACACACACACGCGCGCGCGCGCGCGCGCACGCACGCACGCACGCACACACACACACACACACACACGCACACACGCACACACACACAAACGCGGTGTGATTATATTATTTCGCTGTGATGAACCAGATTTTCTCCTACACTAGGCTACTCGGCTGTCCAACATGCTGGCAGTATCTTTATTTTATTTATTTATTTATTTATTCTTTTATATCGAGGATAATGGCATAAGCACTCATGTGCTTTTTTAC
>CM054134.1:68997025-68999525 GCA_028751875.1 Rapana venosa | reverse complement strand
CTGTCGACATAGCAAAACTGACAACAACAACAACAACAACACAACAAGAACCAGTTTGCAGTACAAAAACAGACCCAAGGTGATATGTAACATTCACATTAACTAAACAAAACATCAAACATGGACTCAAAATCACATAGCCACGTCTGTTGACATAGCAAAACTGACAACAACAACAACAACAACAAAACAAGAACCAGTTTGCAGTACAAAAACAGACCCAAGGTGACATGTAACATTCACACCATTCTGCCATAGAGTACAGAAGATGATGATGTTGTTGTTGTTGTTGTACGTTCCCCAGCTGTACACCTTGGGGGTCACCCAGAACATGCACTCTGACTCACTCATCCCACCTGGGAATCACTGTGAGATAGGTTTTACACAGGATGAGAAGTTTGCGAGTAGGACTCTTTTCAAATACCTCGCCACGTAGGCAGCCATACTCCCGACTTCAGAGAAGTGCAGATTGTTATGTTAAGAGCTTGTCATGGCTGAAGGCAATCTCAACCCAACATTTCACAACATAACAACATTTTAGTGTAGGCTTTGGCAATTAGCTGACATCAATAACTGACACAGCTTTTGGCCCGGGCCAGTGCGGTAGAGGAAACACAGACAGATCAGCCAACAGTGGAGTTGGCAGTCCCACCTTCTCTCTCAGGCTCTGGGGGTCGTCATAGCCCACCCACTGGTCGCCCTTGTGCAGGTAGGGAACCCGCTGATCCTCGATGAAGCCTCGCTGCCCTCCTTCCTGGGCCATCTTGCACACCTGCACACAACAGCATCGACACACCTGTACACACCTGCACACAATAGCATCGACACACCTGTACACACCTGCACACAATAGCATCGACACACCTGTACACAACTGCACACAATAGCATCGACACACCTGTACACACCTGCACACAACAGCATCGACACACCTGTACACACCTGCACACAGCATCGACACACCTGTACACACCTGCACACAGCATCTATACACTTGTACACACCTGCACACAGCATCTATACACTTGTACACACCTGCACACAGCATCGACACACTTGTACACACCTGCACACAATAGCATCGACACACCTGTACACACCTGCACACAGCATCTATACACTTGTACACACCTGCACACAACATCTACACACTTGTACACACCTGCACACAACATCTACACACCTGTACACACCTGCACACAACATCTACACACTTGTACACACCTGCACACAGCATCTACACACTTGTACACACCTGCACACATCATCTACACACTTGTACACACCTGCACACATCATCTACACACCTGTACACACCTGCACACAGCATCAACACATTTGTTCACACCTGCACACAACATCCACATACTTGTTCACACCTGCACACAACATCCACATACTTGTTCACACCTGCACACAACATCTACACACATGTACACACCTGCACACAGCATCTACACACTTGTTCACACCTGCACACAACATCCACATACTTGTTCACACCTGCAAACAGCATCTACACACATGTACACACCTGCACACAACAACTACATACTTGTTCACACCTGCACACAGCATCGACACACTTGTTCACACCTGCACACAATAGCATATACACACCAGTACACACCTGCACACAACATATACACACTTGTTCACGCCTGCACACAATAGCATCTACACACTTGTACACACCTGTACACAGCATCTACACACTTGTACACACCTGCACACAGCATCTACACACTTGTTCACACCTGCACACAACATCTACATACCTGACGAAGAACAGCTGACCATCCCATCAATATCTGAAATCCGTGGTCTAAAGGTAACGCACCTGCCTAGAAAGCCCAAAGTCCGGGCTCGAAGTGTGTGGTGGTTCGATCCCCGTTTGGGCCTGAAACTTTTACCCCCATCCACAAGACCGTGAGTGGTGGTCTGGGTGCTAGTCTTTCGGATGAGACAGTAAACCGAGGTCCCGTGTGTTTCACATATTGAGCGCACGGTAAAGAACTTACGGCAAGGGAGTTGTCCTTGGAACAATTCTGTAGAAAAAAGTCACCCTGATAGGGAAACAAATACAGTTGCAGACAGGAAAAAGAAAAAAAAGTGGGTGGCGCTGCTCTTGTGGCAACACGCTCTTCCCCGGGGAAGAGCAGCCCAAATTTCACGCAGAGAAATCTGCCGTGACTTAAAGTGGTGTACCATACAAAACAATACGATACAATACAATGCTATACACTTATTTATTTAATATATATTTTATTTTATCTTATTCTTTTATATAGAGGATAATGGAATAAGCACTTGTGTGCTTTTTTATACCCAGTCCCCGTGTGTATGCAGTTTCGTAGATTTTTGTCATCTGTTCCCACCAGCACACAATAGGTTACTCTTACGAAAAGCGGAACAGGATTTAACGTGTGCGCAAGATTCTGGTTCTGCGTGCGTTCGCACACGGGGCCCGGTTTATAGTCTCATCCGAAGGACTTTTGGG
>CM054134.1:68959525-68989525 GCA_028751875.1 Rapana venosa | reverse complement strand
CACGCACGCACACACACACACACACGGAAAAATCAAAGCATTCTTTTTCTTCAAGGAAAAAAAATTATCCAAATAATACTGACAGAACAGGTATTACACACATGCTTGTAGACCTATACAGATGTATGTCTCTCTCTCTCTCTCTCTCTCTCTCTCTCTCTCTCTCTCTCTCTCTCTTCTCTCTCTCTCTGTCTTTCTGTCTGTCTCTCTCTCTCTCAATCAGCAAAAACAACTCACTTGGATATTTCCGGAATATCATAAGCGGTTTCAATCGTCGATTTCCCAGCAGCCACCGCGGCAGTGAGCAGCAGACGATTTCCTCCATTGCTGGCAGCGTCTCTGTCGTATTCCGCACGTATTTCCTGTGCGCAGATTTCTTTCGTCAGTGAAAATTTTTTGTACAGATAACAGTTTGTAGGGTTTTTACTGTTTCGTCAGTTTCAACAACATTTTTGTACAGATAATAGTTTGTTGTTTTGCACAGATAATAGTTTGTAGGCTTTTTACCGTTTCGTCAGTTTCAACGACATTTTTGTACAGATAATAGTTTGTAGGCTTTTTACCGTTTCGTCAGTTTCAACGACATTTTGTACAGATAACACAGTTTGTAGGATTTTTACTGTTTCGTTAGTTTCAACGAATTTTTTTTTTTACAGATAACACAGTTTGTAGGATTATTACTGTTTCGTCAGTTTCAACAAATTTTTTGTACAGATAACAGTTTGTAGGCTTTTTACCGTTTCGTCAGTTTCCATGAAATGTTTGTACAGATAACACTGTTTGTAAGCTTGTTGTAGTATCCGCATATGGATTTTTCTTTTGTTTTGTTCTTGTTTGTTATTGCTTTGGTCGGTTCTGTTGGGTTTGGTTCAGGTTTTGTCATGGCTGCCTCCATCTTCAGTGTCACCCCAGTGCTGTAGGGGCTGTTCCCATGCGGGCTTGTTTGCATTAAACTCGTGAATTTGGGCAGTTTGCACGAAACTGTAACTGTTTGAAACATCGAGCAACACTCAGAGCAAAGCATGCAGCTGTAACGGTTTGAAACATCGTGTGACACTCAGAGCAAAGCATGCAGCTGTAACGGTTTGAAACATCGTGTACAAGCTCAATATTACTGCAGTATCATTGCAGTAGCAGTCCATCAGCAGTGACTATCTTTATCCAATGTGAATAACAGGATACCAAATAAGCGCAGTATCTACCCACTACACTACCAGCTTAGACGTAAGGCCAGAAGTGCCAAAGACTGACGAAGGTAATAGTCTGTACTGAAGCAAGACTTAAGAAGTGTCTTGAGATCTACAGCTGTGGCCATCGCCACCAGTTTTCATTCAGCAGCAGTCCCTCTTAGATCCACAGTCTCTAAAGACAGATGCAAGTTCATTTCTAAGGTCCTCTGAAGATTGGTAAGTTTGTATCTACAGTCTCTGAAGACTGATACAAGTTCATATCTACAGTCTCTGAAGACTGATACAAGTTCATATCTGCAGTCTCTGAAGACTGATACAAGTTCATATCTACAGTCTCTGAAGACTGACACAAGTTCATATCTACAGTCTCTGAAGACTGACATAAGTTCATATCTACAATCTATGAAGACTGACACAAGTTCATATCTACAATCTACGAAGACTGACACAAGTTCATATCTACAATCTATGAAGACTGACACAAGTTCATATCTACAATCTACGAAGACTGACACAAGTTCATATCTACAATCTACGAAGACTGACACAAGTTCATAGCTACAGTCTCTGAAGACTGACACTAGTTCATATGTACAATCTATGAAGTCTGATACAAGTTCATAACTACAGTCTGTGAAGACTTTGATACAAGTTCATATCTCAGTCTCTGAAGACTTTGATACTAGTTCATAGCTACAGTCTCTGAAGACTGACACTAGTTCATATTTACAGTATCTGGGGGGGATTGTAACATGTGACTCAGGGATTCCAGTTTCCACAGAACTTCAAGCACACTTCACTCTTCATAGGATACAGCCAGAGCCCCCCCCCCCCCCCCCCTCCCCCAATCAACACACACAGAGACACATACACAGATACACACACACACACGCGAGCAGCGCGCGCGCGCACACACACACACACACACCACACACACACACACACACACACACACACACACACACTCCCCATCCACCTCCCCCACCCCACCCCCCCCCCCCCCTCAACCACAACGCACAAACATACACTTTCTTTCCCCTAGGACATACCTTCACAAAAGTGGTGAAGAACTCCCTGTCCTCAGGAGGGCTTCCCCGGTTGGCAGGGTACTCCCAGTCCAGGTCCAGCCCGTCGAAGCCTCTGTCCCTGAGGAAGGTGATGCTGTGCTTGATGAAGTCCTGGCGGTTGGCAGCGGACTGAACAATGTGGGTGAAGGGTTCGGAGCCCATGTTCCAGCCTCCCACAGCCAACAGACTCTTCACGTCAGGGTTCCTCTGTTTCAGGTTCTGGAACTTTTCGTACCTAAGGAAGAGGAGGAGGATTGAGGTTATTTCGTATCTAGGGAAAGAGGAGGATTGAGGTTATTTCGTACCTAAGGAAGAGGAGGAGGATTGAGGTTATTTTGTACTTAGGGAAAGAGGATGATTGAGGTTATTTCGTACCTAGGGAAAGAGGATGATTGAGGTTATTTCGTACCTAGGGAAAGAGGATGATTGAGGTTATTTCGTACCTAAGGAAGAGGAGGAGGATTGAGGTTATTTCGTACCTAGGGAAAGAGGAGGATTGAGGTTATTTCGTACCTAGGGAAAGAGGATGATTGAGGTTATTTCGTACCTAAGGAAGAGGAGGAGGATTGAGGTTATTTCGTATCTAGGGAAAGAGGATGATTGAGGTTATTTCGTACCTAGCGAAAGAGAAGGATTGAGGTTATTTCGTATGTAGGGAAAGTGGAGGATAAGAAGAGGATAGAGATTATTTCGTATCTAGGGAAAGCGGAGGATAAGAAGAGGATTGAGATTATTTCGTATCTAGGGAAAGAAGATGATGTTATATGTCGCACGGAGGGTAAGAAGAGGATTGAGGTTATTTCGTATCTAGGGAAAGAGAAGGATTGAGGTTTTTTCGTACCTAGGGTAAGAAGAGGATTGAGGTTATTTCGTACCTAGAGAAGGAGGAGGATAAGAAGAGGATTGAGGTTATTTCGTACCTAGAGAAAGAGGAGGATAAGAAGAGGATTGAGGTTATTTCGTATCTAGGGAAAGAGGAGGATTGAGGTTATTTTGTACCTAAGGAAGAGGAGGAGGATTGAGGTTATTTCGTACTTAGGTAAGAGGAGGATTGAGGTTATTTTGTACTTAGGTAAGAGGAGGATTGAGGTTATTTCGTATCTAGGGAAAGAGGAGGATTGAGGTTATTTCGTATCTAGGGAAAGAGGAGGATTGAGGTTATTTCGTACCTAAGGAAGAGGAGGAGGATTGAGGTTATTTCGTATCTAGGGAAAGAGGATGATTGAGGTTATTTCGTACCTAGGGAAAGAGAAGGATTGAGGTTATTTCGTATGTAGGGAAAGAGGAGGATAAGAAGAGGATAGAGATTATTTCGTATCTAGGGAAAGCGGAGGATAAGAAGAGGATTGAGATTATTTCGTATCTAGGGAAAGCGGAGGATAAGAAGAGGATTGAGATTATTTCGTATCTAGGGAAAGAAGATTATGTTATATGTCGCACGGAGGGTAAGAAGAGGATTGAGGTTATTTCGTATCTAGGGAAAGAGAAGGATTGAGGTTTTTTCGTACCTAGGGTAAGAAGAGGATTGAGGTTATTTCGTACCTAGAGAGGAGGAGGATAAGAAGAGGATTGAGGTTATTTCGTACCTAGAGAAAGAGGAGGATAAGAAGAGGATTGAGGTTATTTCGTATCTAGGGAAAGAGGAGGATTGAGATTATTTCGTACCTAGGGTAAGAATAGGATTGAGGTTGTTTTGCACCTAGGATAAGAAGAGGATTGAGGTTATTTCGTACCTAGAGAAGAGGAGGATTGAGGTTATTTCGCACCTAAGGAAGAGGAGGATTGAGGTTATCTCGTTCCTGGGGAAAGAGGATTGAGGTTATTTCGTACCTAGGGAAGAGAGGATTGAGGTTATTTCGTACCTAAGGAAGAGGAGGATTGAGGTTATTTCGTACCTAGGGTAAGAAGATTGAGGTTATTTCGTACCAGGGAAAGAGGAGGATTCAGGTTCCCCGTGTGTATGCGGTTTAGTAAATTTTGTCATCTGTTTCCACCGGCACACAATGGCCTACTCTTTCGAAAAGCGGAACAGGATTTAACGTGTGCGCAAGATGTTCTGCATGCGTTCGCACACGGGGCCTCGGTTTATAGTCTCATCCGAAGGTGTGTGTGTGTGTGTGTGCGTGCGTGCGTGTGCACATTTGCACTTGTAGGAACGACTAATTGTTACTGGTTGTATGACTGTGTAAGAATGATTTGAGTGCAAGCGCTTTGATTTGTCTCTGCAAGATACAGCGCTATATAAATTCCATTTATTATTATTATTATTATTATCATGATCATGATCATTATTACACTCACAGGCCCACACTCCAGTCCGTGCTGTCGTCATTCCACTCGAAGGGAGCCAGGTGGTTGCCGGTCAGTTTGGCAAAAGCGTAGACTATGTGCGTACACAGCGTAGGGTCGATGTTCTCCGGGAAAAACTTGCCGCCGCCCAGTCGGTACTGAGACCAGTTAGTGTGGTAACACACGACCTTCTTGCAGTTCTCGCCTGAAACAACCACAAGATAAAAGACACAGATGAAGGAATAAGCTACAGGAGAGAGAGGGGAAAAAAAAGGAAGAGAAGGAAAAGAAGAGAAGAAGGAAGAGGAGAAGAGAGGAGGAAGAGGGGAAGAGGAGGAAAAGAGAAGAAAGGAGGAGGAGGAGGAGTAAAAGAGAAGAAGGAGGAGGAGGAAGAGGAGGAGAAGAGAAGAGGGAGGAGGAAGAGAAGGAGAAGAAAAAGAAGAGAAGAAGGAGGAGGAGGAGAAGAAAAAGAAGAGAAGAAGGAAGAGGAGGAGAAGAAGGAAGAGGAGGAAAAGAAAAAGGAGAGATTGATTGATTGAGTGAATCTTTAATGGGTAAAGAATTAGGCACAATAAAGGCCTTTTTTTACATTTCTGCCCAAAAAGAAGAAGGAGAAAGAGAAGGTGGAGAAAAAAGGAGGAGGAAGAGGAAGAGGAGAAAAAGAAGGAAGAGGAGGAAGAGATGGTGGAGAAAAAGAAAGAGGAGGAGGAGGAAAAAGAAGAGAAGAAGGAAGAGGAGGAGAAGAGAAGAGAGGAAGAGGAGGGGGAAGAAAAAAGGAAGAGGAGGAGAAGGAGAAGAAGGAAGAAGGAGGAGAAGAGAAGGAAGAGGAGGGAAGAAGAGAAGAAGGAAGGGGAGGAGAAGAAAAAGAAGAGAAGGAAGGAGGAGGAGAAGAAAAAGAAGAAGAAGAAGGAGGAGGAAGAAGGAGAGAGAAAAGAGGAGAAAAAGAAGAAAAGAAGAGGAGGAAATGGTAAGAGAGAAAAGAAGAGGAGGAGAAAAAGAAGAGAAGAAGGAAGAGGGGAGAAAGAAAGAAGGAAGAGGAGGAGAAGAGAAAAGAAGAGAGGAGAGAGAAGAGAGGAGAAGAAAAAGAAGAGAGAGGAGGAGAAAAAGAGGAGAGAAGAGAGAAGAGAGGAGGAAGAGGAGGAGAGAAAAAGAAGGAAGAAGAGAGGAAGAGGAGGAGAAAGAAGAAAGAAGAGAAGAAGGAAGAGGAGGAGAAGAAGGAAGAGGAGGAGAAGAAAAAGAAGGGAGAGAGAAAGATGAGGAATAAAGAGAAAAGAAGAGGAGGAAAGAAAGGAGAAAAGAAAAAGAAGAGGAGAAGAGGAGGAGAGAGAAGAAGGAGGAGGAAGAGGAAGAGGAGAAAAAAGAGGAGAGAGAGGAGGAAAGAAAAGAGAAAGAAGGAAGAAAAAGAGGAGGGAGGAGGAAAGAAAAAGAAGAGAAGAGAAGGAGAAGGAAGGAGAGGAGGAAGAGAAGAAGGATTGATTGAGGATCTTTAATGGGTAAAGAATTAGGCCATAAGGCTTTTTTTACATTCTGCCAAAAGAAAAAGGAGAAGAGAAGGTGAGAAAAGGAGGAGGAAGAGGAGGAGAGAGAAAAAGGAAGGGGAGGAGAGGAGAAAAAGAGAGAGAAGAGAAGGAAGAGAAAGAAGAGAAGAAGGATAGGAGAGAAGAGAAGAAGGAGAGGAGAAGGAGGAGAAAAAGAAGAGAAGAAGGAAGAGGAGGAGGAGAAGAAGAAGAGAAGAAGGAAGAGGAGGAGAGGAAAAGAAGAGAAGAAGGAAGAGGAGGAGAAGGAAAAGAAGAGAAGAAGAGGAAGAGAGGAAGAGGAGAAGGGAAAGAAGAGAAAGAGAGAAGGAGGAGGAGAGAGAAAAAGAAGAGAAGGAGGAGGAGGAGGAGGAGAAAAAAGAGAAGAAGGAAGAGAAGGTGGAGAAAAAGAAGAGAAGGAGGAGGAGGAGGAGGAGAAAAAAAGAGAAGAGAGAGGGGGAGGAAGCAAAGGAGGAGAAAGAGGAAGACGATGAGGAGGAAAAGAAAGAGTGAGAAGGAGGAAGAGGAGCAGTAGCAGTGGTAGTGTTGTAGTACTAGTAGTAGTGCTGGTAGTAGTAATGGTGGTGGTGGTAGTGGTGGTAGTGGTAGTAGTAGTGGTTGGAGGAGGAGGAGGAGGAGGAGGAGGAGGAGGACTAGAAAAAGGAGGAGGAGGAGGAAGAGCAGAAAAGCTAGAAGAAGAATCTCTATTTTTCTTCCAACTGTTCCCTTTTTTTTGTTTCTTTATCTCTTCAATCGTTTGTCTTTCCATAGTGGCTGCGCGCTTGTGCGTGCGTATGTGTGTGTATGTGTGTGTACATGTGTGTGTGTGTGTGCATGCGTGTAAACGTGGGTGTGTGCGTGCGTGCTTGCGTGTGGGTATGTATGTGTGCATGCGTGCTTGTATGTGTTTGTGTGTGTGTGTTCAATCCTAAGCATGCGTGCGCGCCCGCGCGTGCGCACGCGCGCACACACACACACACACACACACTCACAGCCAGCCAGATAGAAAGACAGACAGACAGATAGATAGACAGACAGATAGACAGTCAGAGAGCTACCGTTACAAGCAGCCAGATAGACAGACAGACAGACAGACAGAACTCGAACTGTCTATTGAGAGTAAATGGATAAGCTCAGAGCTCTTTTTCACATCATGCTCTCCACACACACAACCCCCCCCCCCCCCCCCCCCCCGAACAAACAAACAAACCCACAATCATTATCAACATTTTTAAACACGCCAAAATGAAAATTCAAAATGATTATTATGATCAAACACTAAAATGAATCTAGATACAATAACGATGTCTTCATGATTTTTTATTATTTATTATTCTTTTTATACAGGATAAGGAATAAGCACCATGTGCTTTTTTTACATCATCCCCGTGTATCGTTTTGTCAATTTGTCATCCGTTCCACCGCAACAACGGCCTACTCTTCGAAAGGCGGAACGGGTTTTAACGTGTGCGCAAGATGTTCTGCGTGCGTTCGCACACGGGACCTCGGTATTTTAGTTTAATCATAAGGGGGATGGGTGAGAGAGAGAGAGAGAGAGAGAGAGAGAGAGAGAGAGAGAGAGAGAGAGAGAGAGAGAGAGAATGAATATGACAATGACAATAGTTTATTGCGATTTAAACTGTTAAAGCCCATTCACAAGGGGACAATTGGAAGGGGACTGGGCACAATACATATATTGAACAACAACAGCAACAAAATATGGCTGTAGCCCAAATGATCTTCACGGCATGGATTCCACAGATCCAGAGTCAGACACATCACTGCAGCAAAGTGTTCAGGCAGGTGGGGGCCACTGGCTCCTGCTAGTTTGTTCACACAAAACACGTGAGGAAAACGGAATTGGCGAGTACACATATGCGGCTGTCCCATTATGCGGAGGAGAGGAGGAGGGAGGAGAAGAGAGAAGAGAGAGAGAGAAGAAGAGAGAGAGAGAGAGAGAGAGAGAGAGAGAGAGAGAGAGAGAGAGAGAGAGAAAAGCAGAGAGAAAAGAGAGAGAGAAAGAAGCGAGAGGGGGAGGAGGAGGAGAGAGAGACAATTGACACTTGAGAGAGAGAGAGAGAGACAGAGAAGACAGAAGAGACAGAGACAGAGATAGAGCACCACAAATTTCACTGATAACAAAAACCTCTTGTAACAACACCCCCCCCCCAAAAAAAAAAAAGCGCAACCTCCCACAACCCATTTCAATAACTCATACTTCAACCGACCTCACCACACCTCACCTCATCACACCACATTTCCCAAACCTTTGTGCTGGGGATGAATTCGACACTTCGTCCCGTCCCCTTCCCTTATCAAGCAAGCTAGCCACGTCAAAACAACTTAACCCATCATCTTTTGATGAGGACTAGACTATACTCACCATCCCCCGAGGTGGTCGTGGTAAGGGTCAGAAGACCCACGAGAAGGAACCCGAACATGGCCGGCATGGTCCCTTCCCCTACTCCTTTGGCAAACAGCCGAGGTGTCAGGTAGGTAGATTGGCTGGGATTCTGTGGAAGATAAATGCGTGTGAAACAATGCCACCGCTGCTGGAAAGATGCCTCCGTGGTTGAGGAAAAAGATAATGGTTGAGGGAGTGAGCGGAGGGAGTAATGTGAAGGTGGTGGGATGGGGTGATGTGGGTGAGCTGGTGGAGTTATTTTTGAGGAGATTCCTACGCGGAAAGTTTTACTGTTGTCAGGAAGAGTGCCTTGATGAGTGAGATAAGATAAGATAAGATGAGATGAGAGAGAGAGAGAGAGAGAGAGAGAGAGAGAGAGGAAATACGAAATTTTATTTAAAGAGGGTAATAGATTAAGTACAATGACTTTTTTTCATCCAGCCCTCAAAAAGGGGGAAAAAAAGGTATAAACACCAAAGCAAAGCAATGTTTGAAAGAAAAAAAAAAGATGGAAAGGAAAAGAGTATAGCAAACAACGAAAGAGAAAATACACCAAGAATATACAAATACATCAAGAACAGGAAGGGAGAGAGAGAGAGAGAGAGAGAGAGAGAGAGAGAGAGAGAGAGAGAGAGAGAGAGAGAGAGAGCGAGAGAGAGGAGAGAGAGAGAGAGAGAGAGAGGAGAGAGAGAGAGAGAGAGAGAGAGAGAGAGAGAGAGAGAGAGCGTGCGTAATCATGTGTATGCGTGCGTTACTTGTTTATTTCATTCTTTTATTTCGAGGATAATGGAATAAGCACTCATGTGCTTTTTTACATCCAGTCCCCGTGTGTATGCAGTTTTTGTAAATTTTGTCATCCGTTCCCATCGGCACACAATGGCCTAGTCTTCAGAAAAGCGGAACGGGTTTTAACGTGTGCGCAAGATGTTCTGCGTGCGTTCGCACAAGGGACCTCAGTTTATAGTCTCATCCGAAGGACTTGTGGGGAGCATGGAGTCGGCACTGATGACTGGAGTCGGCACTGTTATCATGTGAGCTGAGCATAGATGAGTCAGAGGCGTGTGTGTGCGTATGTATGTACGGGTGTGTGAATCAGAATCAGAATCAGATTGTATCCCCAGGCCCTCAGAATCCACAGGCATATTGAGGGTAGTTTCCTTTAGGCGGTATTCGACACAGGCTGAGGGGTTTTCATGGTCAGTCTCCTCTGTCTCAACACGCTAGCGTTCGTCAGTCTTTTGCAGTAGCGGGACTGACCCTGCCCTTGATCGTTGAGAGCTCTGGTCATAAGACATGCATAAGGACTCAGTGTGTCTTTAGTGTATTAGTTTACGAACGTTTTCTTTTTCCCTAATATTGCTGTTGCTGGTTGGGGTTTTATTTTTCATAATGGATTCTGAATCTCAGTATGAAGAATATCGTGTCTGTTAAATAACAAACACAATGTATAATTTCATATTCTTGTGCTTATGACAACGCACAAGTAAACAACAGTTCTGATGTCCAGCCACAAAATGAGAAGAACCATACTGAAAATAAAATGTTATTTATCTGTGCACAGTTCTTTATTCCTCTGTCAACTTGTTAGTTTACACACAGGTTTCACTATCATTTTACTGTTACTCCACACCACTCAGAAACATTAACACAGTTAACAATCGCTACTTGAAGAGCCCTCTACGACATCTCAATTGTCCGCCATCTTGAAATCTCAGTTCGAATATCACGCAGAGATAGCTCTCGTGGCTTTAAGTGGTAATAATAATAATAAATGGAACTTATGTAGCGCTATATCTTGTAAAGACAAATCAAAGCGCATGCATTCAACCTAATCTTACACAGTCACGCAATCAATGATAAATAATCAATAGTTTAAACAAACATATTACAAACATGTTGCGCTGCAGACAAAATCTATGAAATAAAAATTCAATAGTCAAATGTTTTTCAAAAGCACACACACACTCACACAGGTCGTCTACTTTAGCAGAATACTTTATGACAGCAGAATGAGGTTGCCATTGCATGTTCCTGGGGACAGGAGGCACAGGGTCAGTTTCTTAAAGGAAGAAGTTGGTATGTAAGCTTACATTTGCCTGCACTCACAATTACTGTAATGTTTCTCATACATAGTATATTTTGGATGAACGACTTCTACCTGAACCAAGCAACTGCTTTGCTCTCTTTAGGCCTCCTTCTCTGGATACCTACATGACACAAGTGGTACACACACACACACACACACACACATGACACAAGTGGTACACACACACACACACACACACACACACACACACACACACACACACTGCGGGCAACCACAGACATACTTACCCAGGAAAAAAAATCTTACAGCATCTGCGGTCATCTGTTTTTGAAACATCTAGTCTAGCACTAATTGTCTTGAAATCTTTCACAATCAGCAGGTGTGTGTACAGCTGCTGCCTGGAATAAATGTCTCTTTCACCTCTTGAGTCACGTGTTTGATGCGTTGTTTTGCAATGGAGAAGAAATACAAAGTGTTGTTAGCGCCCTCTGTCCAGGAAGACTGAAAAACCATGTCTTCACTTTCACAGATTACAGTGTCAAATATGTCATCAGAAATAACCTCACCTCACCTCACCTATCCTGTAGTCTCTTGGACCGTGAAGGCACTAATGAAGATTTTGCAACCAGCTTCCCCCAGTCTCTCTCAGAAATAAACACAAGAGCAAAACCTCTATTTCGGGAAATGTGCCTTAAATTAGTCTGCAGGGATCTGCCTGTCAGCTCACCCAATAGCCTTTTATACCATCCTCACTGTAGTCTGCATCTCCAATCTTATTCAAATAGTTGTTACAGTTGTTCTCCGTTATAACGTCTGCTGTAGGCATGCCAACTTTGTCATTTATAATAATAATAATAATAATAATGTATGGAATTTATATAGCGCTGAATCTTGTAAAGCAACAAATCAAAGCGCTCAGTTTTTATTTCATACCACTTTAAGTCACGGCAGATTTCTCCCTGTGAAATTCGGGCTGCTCTCCCCGGGGAGAGCGGGAGAACGCGTCGCCACTTAGCGCTGCGCCACCCTTTCACCCTTTTTTTTTTTTTTTTTTTTTTTTTTTTTTTTTTTGCTGCAGCTGTATTTGTATCCCTATCAGAGTGGCTTTTTTCTAAGAATTTTGCCAGGGACAACTCTCTTGTTGCCGTGGGTTTTTTTACGTGCGCTAAATAATTACGTGTAACACACGGGACCTCGGTTTATCGTCTCATCCGAAAGACTAGCGCCCAGACCACCACTCATGGTCTAATGGATGGGGGAAAAATTTCCGGTCCAAATGGGGTACGAACCGCCGCACACTTCAGACCCGGACTTTTCGCTTTCTAGACAGGCGCGTTACCTCTAGACCACCGATCCACCATTTCCACTTTGTTGTTTAGCCACTGTTTATGTTGTACATGATGTAACATAACATCACGTGTTTGCCATGACAGAATCACCACAGATCATATAAACAATATGTTTTCTTTTGTTTGCAGATTATCACAGATTTTGCCCCACTGATGCCCTAATGATAGACAAATTGGTGTTCTCTTTCCGCACCACTTTCTTTCTTTTTAGCTTAAAAATCCATTTTCCAAAGTCTGGACAAATTTAGAAGAACACAAAAGCAATGAAGGAAAGAAGGAAAGAAACAAAGACAGAAAAGAGAAGAGAGAAAAACAGACAGAAAGAAATTTTAAAAGGGAAGATGGACCTAAAACACTTTATAATTTTATTTGTGACAAAGAAAGAGTGAAAGAACAACAAGAAAGAAAAGAAAAAGAATTAAGGAGAAACCTATTGCAAGTTTAACGTTTTATTTATGAAAGACACTTTATACAAGTAGCAAAATTTCAATTTTTCTTTTCACCATTTTGAACATTTTGTTCGTGCAGAAGAAAACGACTGACTGCATTGACAGCAGAAGCCTTAACAGTGGTCGTTGCAGCAGAACGAGCATAAGCGCCAACAGCAGATGCAGCACTGAGCTGCAGATTACTGGGTTCGTTAGCAATAGTAGCAACTGCAGCATTAGCCTGCAGCAGTTGCAACATAAAAATGGCAAGAACAGCAGTTGCAGCATAGAAATGGCAAGAGTAGAAGTTGCAGCATAGAAATGGCAAGAGCAGCAGTTGCAGCATAAAAAATGGCAAGAGCAGCAGTTGCAGCATAAAAAGGCTAAGAGCAGCAGTTGCAGTATAAAAAGGGCAAGGGCAGTAGCAGCAGTAGTAGTACTGGTAGTAGTAAGTAGTAGTAGTGATGGTAGTAGTAGTGGTGGTAATAACAGTGGTGATGGTTAGTAGTAGTAGTAACTATAGTAGTAGTGGTAGTAGTAGTGGTAACTGTAGTAGTAGAGGAAGTGGTAACTGTAGTAGAAGTAGAAGTAGAAGTAGTAGTAGTAGTAGAAAAAGGCGGAAGAGTAGGAGTAGTTGTGATGGAAGGAGGAGCAGCAGAGCTAATAGCAAACACCAAAACAGCCGTGGCAGATGTAGACATGGTAAAGAAACACAGCAGAATGCACGTGCTAGTGCAGCTGAGAGAGAGAGCGAGAGAGAGAGAGAGAGAGAGAGAGAGAGAGAGAATTGCAAAAGCTTGCATGTGCTATCTGTTTCCCAATGTTTCATTTTTTGCCCTAACAGCTACGAATTTCTTCTTCAAGAAAAGTTCTTTCAAAACAAAACGACAAAATTCGAGATAGCCCAACTGACTAAGTATTACTACAACAAAACAAACACACATCAACAACCATCCAAAAATTCACAGCTCTAACGTTATACAATGCCGTATGTTTTCATAACAAATGGGTGGCCAGAAAAAAACCCAACAACACTTCAATCCAGTCGTTATCACGGGTCAGAACACAGCTTTACCAGTCCAAAACAAACACTAGTGTAATCAACAAAACACTTTCCTACGAATTATTTTTACGGACACTTTTCTGCACATATTATGACAGCTTACCTTCCGCCTGTAGTGGTGATATAATTATTTCTGAAAACTGTATAGCTGGGGACCGAAAGATTAGCACCACTCCTTGCCCTGCAGACCAGGAAGGGATTCGGGGACTTGCGATTAATTTCGAGTTCAGTGGACTGATGTCTGCAAGACACGCTGTATCTCTTAACTCCCCTTGTTTATGTGACTGAAGCACCCGCGCACAAACTAGTGCCTGTAACACGACCTTGTCTGCTGATAAATAATCACGAGGAAAAGCTGTCGGCCTCTTTTGGGAATCGTTGTTCGTATCAAGGCCAAGTTGGGATGCATTTGTATCAGGGCCTATTTGGGGTGTGTTTGTATCGAGGCCTATTCAGGATGTGTTTGCATCGAGGCCTGTTTGGGATATGTTTGTATCGAGGCTTGTTTAGGATGTGTTTGTATCAAGGCCTATTTAGGATGTGTTTGTATCAAGGCCTGTTTGAGATGTGTTTGTTTCGAGGCCTGTTTGGGATGTGTTTGTATCAAGGCCTGTTTGGGATGTGTTTGTTTCGAGGCCTATTAAGGATGTCATTGTATCAAGGCCTATTTAAGATGTGATTGTATCAAGGCCTATTTGGGATGTGTTATTGATTGTATCAAGGTCTAATGAGGATGTGTTATTGATTGTATCAAGGCTTATTTGGGGTGTGCTATTGATTGTATCAAGGCTTATTTGGGATGTGTTATTGATTGTATCAAGGTCCATTTGGGATGTTATTGATTGTATCAAGGTCTATTTGGGATGTGTTATTGATTGTATCATGGTCTATTTGGGATGTGTTATTGATTGTGTCAAGACTTATTTGGGATGTGTTATTGATTGTATTTAGGCCTATCTGGGATGTGTTATTGATTGTATCAAGGCCTATTTGGGATGTGCTATTGAATTTTATCAAGACCTATCTGGGATGTGTTATTGATTGTATCAAGGTCTAACTAGGATGTCTTATTGACTGTATTAAGGTGTGACGTGTTATTGTTTGTAGAGAGTTGTCTCTTTCAAAATTCTGTAGAAAAAACCCTTGTAGTTGGGAAACAAATATGCAAACAAGCTCTGTATGTGTGTGTTTGTGTTTGTGTGTGTGTGTGCTTTAATGTGTGTGTATGTGTATGTGTGTGTTTGTATGTGCGCGCATGCGTGTGTGCGAAATTGCGCGCGCGCGCACGCGCGGTGTGCGTGTGTGTGTGTATACGGTGGAATGGTGCCTTTTCCCAAAAGCCTGTCAGAAAATCAACTGATGGCTGAGGTAGACTGATGCGAGGGGGACAGAAAACACAAAACAAAACAACAACAGAAAAATGTTTAATAAAAACGGTAATGACAGGCTGTGCTTCAGAACTGAAACTGCACCCTCACCAGCCCTCAATCATTTCTGTCTGTCTTACCGCCCGGCCAACCGCAAGAGGCCACATAAGGGTTGAAGAGGAAAAGGAAGTTGGACAAGCAAATCAGGTTACTGTATGTATGTTTGTCCGTCGTGTTCGACGATGACCTCCAAAACAGCATAGGAGGCAGCTGCTGTTTCGGAAACTGGGCAGAAATTTGATTATAGTGGAGATGCCTTGCCCGCAGTGCATCCCACTCTCTCGGCCAAGAGGGCATAAGGACAGTCAGTGTTGGAGATGTTCTCCAAAGGCCAACTAGCCCCCAGGGCTGCAGCACATAAGGACTGTGCGAGTCAAGCCTCCTAGTCAGAGAGTCACAGTCGATCACTAAAGACTAAGCTGTAAAGTGGAATTCCATGGGTGGGAAAGCCACCGATCATACAGCCTCTCACTTTGCTGTTGCCCCCAGCGTCAATGGTTTAATCAAGAACTGTGATAAAGCCCAGGCGCTGACGGCAACACTGGCACACATACATGCCTAGCCTTCAAGCCAACCTGGAAGATTGCCCCCGGGCAGTGTCGGGTTGTATCACTTTGCTCACCATGATTCGGAAAATCCTTACCTACCAATAACATAGAGGAAGCAGCGTACTTTAAAAAAAAAAGCCCAGAAATCGAAAAGCACTCGTCCTATTAAGGTATAAAAGTCTACTGCACGCAAGCACAAAATATCATTTAAAAAACACAATGAGAAAAAACACACCTAACTAACAGTGTCCTTGATGTGAAGTTAAAGGGGTTCATTATTTGCTTGCACGGGTAGGTTTTTTGTTTTTTTAAAGGTAAGTGTTGCTTAAAGGATTGATACTGAGGGAGTTAAACTTGCAGAAAATAATGAAGAAAGAGGGGAGAGAACAGAACAGGAAAAAAAAACCCTGAGAGACAGAAATAAAAGAGTGGTGAAAAGTTGACTTAAATAGCGGAATTTGAAGAGAAGGGTAATTTTGTTGTTATTGGTGGTAGTTTCTAGTATACCCTTGCTGGTATGGTACCCCCACTTGCATAGGCACAAAACACACAGCTATGGCAATTTTTCATCAGTTCTGCATTCTTCGTGAATTAGTGCAAAAGCCAGAACTGTTTCTGATTATATATATTAAGCAAGAGCTCCATTAACTCCGTCATTCACGGTTTCTAATTGCAACCAAATCTTAAAGCAGTCTCCCCCCCTCCCCCACCCCCACCCAATCCCACTACATCTGCAAAAAAAAGCTACTGAAGATGTAACTGACTTCCTGATCATTCGGGAGAGCATGGTATTATTCAGCTTTTACAGTCAAAGTCAAAGTCAAAAGCATTTTAAACATCCCATGAAGGGGAATTACATTAACTATGACGGCATCCTTTCTTGGAGGAAAATCGGGTAAATTCTGCTGCAGTTATCCTCATTAACACATTAGAAACAGAAACCGCTAATTTCATTTAGCAATTTCGTGCTTTATAATTAATTTGCGAAAGGATAGCCCCCTCCCTCCCCCCCCTCTACATAATTCTGGCAGGGACAAGTTTCCTGTTGTCTTTTCCCTCTGTACACATACACATAGTCCCATGTTTGTCATCTCATCCTCAAGATAGCCCCTAAACCATCACTCTAAGTTGTTGTACTTGTAGATGTGAGAATACTCTGCCTCCACACTTGTTGTTTCCTAAAACTTAATTACCCCCTAAACCACTGATCCATATATAATTAGTGCAACACTTTACTTTTCATCCCAAAGTCGGAATGCGGATACCTTAATGGTGGACAAAAACGGTCCCGCACACAAGAATGTCACCACTGGTGAACCTTGGAGCTCTAGCCAAGGAACGAAAAAACCCTAGGAAGACTTGTTTATCTATAAAACACCACAAGCTATTCATGTGGGTTACCAGCACAGCTAAAAAACAATCAACAGATAACACATTTGTTGCATAAAGTAGGATAAATCAGCATCACAGTTTCAGGCTAACCATTTCCCATACTTATAAAATAATGAAGAACATTTATAAATCAGTGATTTCCATCCATTCTGTTTTAATACAAGTTACGTAAACAAGTACTGACGCATACGCACGCGCGCGCGCGCACACACACACACACACACACACACACACACACACACACACACACACACACACACACACACACACACACGAGCCAGAGTTGTTATACCGAGTCATACAATAGAATATATCATATGGCTGATACCCTATATTTTAAAAAACACTGAGATTAATTGATATATTAAAGTGCAGGCTTGCTTTCTACGTACATCTCTCTCTCTCTCTCTCTCTCTCTCTCTCTCTCTCTCTCTCTCTCTCTCTCTCTCTCGTCAGTCCACACTGATGTAATAATTGTTAATTCCTTGTTCAGTAACAAAACTAAAGTAGGGTTTAAACCTGTTTTTATTTCACATAGCTTTAAATTTGGAAACTCCCGCAGCGATTTTGCGATGGAAGAATATCAAACTATTTAGCAAGTACGTGAGTACCATCATTCACAATTTCTTTCAGTCTATCTCTCACACGACACGCATAAGGATCGTTCATGAACACGTTCATTTTTATATCATCAATGTAAAGGTCTGATACAAGCTCTGGTTTTGTTTTTAGTTTTTATTTATTTACTATTTATTTGTTTATTTTACTATAATCACCCAGCATTTCTTTAGCCTTTTTATCATCATCTAAGTCACGATAACTTCTTTTACACCGGGAGGAAAACGCTTCAACTTTTTCAGAACGTACAGGATGAGAGTTGGACAGATCTTGAGAAGCAGAATGATCAAACTGTTTAACCAATGGAGTAAGTAATATCAGAACCAGTGCAGCCATTAGTACACGGAGTGAAAAGGACAGCAGACAGAACAGTGCCTTGAGGAGTGAACGTTGACTTTTCACGGATACGGCTTTTTGAAATCAGACACATTGTATCCGATTCATTAAAAAGTTTATAACCCAAAGAATGACCCGAAGACAGACATGCAGTGAAAGTAATTTGAGTGCAAGGAGATGGGGCTGGATGGCATTGGAGGCAGAGGAAAAGTCGGTAAAGAGTAAGTGAACCAAAAAAGCCAGCTTATTCCATATTGTTGCATTGTGCAACAAAAGTAACGGTAGCATCACTTGTGCTCCTGTTTGCTTCATAAGCCTACTGGAGAGGATCTAGGCGGGGAGATGTGCACGGAAGAATATTGGATATAAACTTACAATATCACTGATAAGTACTGGGAAAATCATAATATTAAAAAAAGGGTTTGTAGGCATACTAACTTGATCTTACTCGCAGGACTCCTAGGACATCCACCACGACAGACTGTAAAAACTGGATGATGAAGGCTGCTGCTACCTGTGACAAGATGTAGGACTGACAGAACTGGACAGGGAAACTGTGCCCACAGAAACTAGTTCTATACTGCAGTGACTTGCACTAGACATCCCTGGAGGTGTATGTGGTTTGCACAACGGGTAATCTTTGCCGGGACAGCTTTGATATCTGTCTGTTTAGGCGAGTGTGATACTCGTGATAACTTCATTTTATCAAAGAGTGGAGAGGCAAAACAATAAAACATCAAAAGAGAGCGACTGTGTCACAGTCGATATCTATTATGATTTGTTTTGTAGTTTATCTCTCTCTCTCATATTCTATTGATTGTTAAAACGTATGATTGTTTACAATGACATATTGCAAAACTAGGCTTACGTATTAAAGATCATTCATTCATTTATATGTCTATATGTCTATTTATATGTCTGTCTGTCTCTCTTTCTCTTTACACACACACACCCTTCTGCGAAGCGCACACACAAACAGGTACACACACACACACCACACACACACACGCACACCAACCAGGCCCATACAGCAAGACCAACACGCTCCAGACAATAATAGAAGTTAACTGTAATCAAGACTGAAATGATTTTTAAAATTTTTAAAAATTAAACCTACTGGGTACATGAAATTTAACAATTCTAGAACGAGCAGACGTGGGCCTGTGAGAGCACTCAAGTTGCTGCCCACTCCTTTCTACAGTGCCATCACACTTCAAAGAGTAGTAGACTGGTGCTCTTAGAGGGTAACGCACCTGCTTTAAAAGCGAAAAGTCCGGGTTTGGTCCAGGTCCGGGTTCAATACCCGTTTGTGCCCGAAACTCGCCACCCCTCTCCCCCCCCCCCCCACACACACACACACATCCACTAGACCGTGAGTGATGATCTGTGTGCAAGTCATTGGGATAAGTCGATAAACCGAGGTCCTGTGTGCAACAGGCAGAGAAAGAACCCACGCAGCAAGAAAGTTGTCCCTGGCAAAAACTCTGTAGGAAAAAAAAAGCCACACTGATAGAGAAACAAAAAATACACATGCAGACAGAAAACAAAATAGTGGGTGGCGCTGCTCTTGTGGCGACGCGCTTTCCCCGAGGAGAGCAGCCCGAATGTCACGCAGAGAAATCTGCCGTGACTTAAAGCGGTATACAGGTACAAAAGAAGACACCTGATGAATAATGTCTAAAACTATACAGAAACTCTTGGGAGACAGCCATGATATAATTGTCATGGGAACCCTGACACTCTGCTGCGAAGCCACATTCATCACACAAGGAGCTGGCACGGCTATTTATAGTTACATCATCCCCGAAGTCGGAATGCGGCTACCTTCATGGTTGGCAAAAACGGTCGCCTTTGCCAAAATTTCACCATTTGTGAAATTCAGAGCTTTTGCCGAGGAACGAAAAAAAAAAGCACATCAACAGCTCAACAGAATGTTTATGTTGTAGCTGTTGTGCGTTTCCCAGCTTAGCAACCACGGGGGTTTCCCAGACTCTGACTCACTCGTCCCACCTGGGAAATATCACTGTGAGATTGAAAACTGCACACTGGATGAGACGTTTACGTGTATGACTGTTTTTTAATACCTCGCCATATAGGCAGCCATACTCGGACTTCAGAGGACTCTGAATAGAATGATCCGTAGTTGAAAAAAAGAGCTCAGCTGCTAGTTGTGGCGAGTTGTCTGATCAGTATATCTTTTAAAAAACTATTTCCTTTAGAAGTTACACATTTTGGTAAGTATCTTTTTACACTGGGTGTTAACCAATTCGTGGAACTTGATAGCGTTTGGATTTTTATGATAGAATTTGGGAATTCATTTTTTTTGTTTGTTTTTTACTGCACAAAGGAACTGCGTTTGAATAAATAATTCGAAGTGATAAATCAGTCCTCGACTTTTCTTGACTTGTTTTTTTTCTCCTACAAAAAATTCAATTTCCTAGAAAGGAAAAAAACCCATACCAGACATTGAGGAGTGAATTATGGTAATGAAACAGCTAGCACTGGGTAGGTGCGAGGTTCTAATCTGAAGGAAAGGTATGTCCTTGCATATTGTGCGAAGTTAAGTAGCAGTGCCGTACACGCCCGATGGGTGAATGAATGTATACAACTATTTCCTCTTTCTTTGCGAACCCAAAATGGTATTTTACACTTGTTTACACACGTGTACTAACAATCAAGTATGTGAGCAGGAAAAAGTGCGCACGCGCGCAAAACACACACACACACATATTAATATATATATATATATATAATATATATATATATATATATATATATATTATATATATATATATATATATGTATATGTATATATATATGTGTGTGTGTGTGTGTGTGTGTATGTGAGAGGAGAGAGAGAGAGAGAGAGAGAGAGTGTGTGTGTGTGTGTGTGTGTGGTGTGTGTGTGTGTGTGTGTGTGTGTGTGTGTGTGTGTGTGTGTGTGTGTGTGTGTGTTACCAACGCATTCTGCAAATCCTGAAAAAAATACTTATGTCTGAAACCCACAGTAAATAGCTTTGTGCTAATTTTCTTGCTAAACTATTCTTGCCGCTACTATCGATGATTTCACCTTCCATTTCGACGAATGTGTTCAAACTGACACCGCCACAATACAAACGTTAGACTTCAGAAAAGCGTTTGACAAAGTCCCCACCATGTATTCTCCCCAAGCACGCAAGCCATGATATCAGAGGATAACAGATCCGCTGGTTCAGATCCTTCCCCTGCGATAGACAGAAGAATGTGGTGATGGATCTCGAGAAAATCTAGTTCTATCACAAGTCCCTCAGAGGACTGTACTTAGCCCTCTGTTTTTCTCTGTTTTTCTGAGTCACGATAAAAGATCAACCCGATTGTGTCAGCTCGTATATCCGTCTTTTGCCGGTGCCTACTTAATACAAGATATGTCAGCTCTACAACTGATCACTTGAAACTTCAAGCGAATATTATGAGCATCTATGTTTCAAAGCTAGAAATCAGTGTTTCTCTTACCAGACAGAAAGACAAAACGCTTTTTTCCAACTACAAACTGTATTTTTAAAATATTTTTTATTTATTCTTTTATATCGAGGATAATGGAATAAGCACTTCTGTGCTTTTTTACATCCAGTCCCCGTGTGTATGCAGTTTTGTACATTTTTCAATCGTTCCCACAGGCACACAATGGCCTACTCTTTCGAAAAGCGGAACAGGATTTAACGTGTGCGCAAGATGTACTGCGTGCGTTCGCACACGGGCCTCGGTTTATAGTCTCATCCGAAGGACTTTTGGGGAGAGTGACACTCAGAATGCAAGGGCCCTTATAGAGTAATGTTTACTTGTAAAATATTTTGGTTGTAGATGTTTCAGATGCTAGGAATCCCAATCTGTTTTGATGATGCCAATTTTGTACAAGCAAATCACTACAGGCCACCCACTAAACCAATAGAATGTTCCCAAACAAAAAAGAATTGTTTCATCTTATCACAGAGAGACAGAGAGTGGCCGTGACACTGAACATTTTTATTGACATCCCCGTTTTTCAGCCCTTTAGCCAAGTTGGGGTGGTAGGAGAAAAAAAGAAAGAGAGAGAGAGAGGAGAGAGAGGCTCGAGGCACCACCCAGATGCCCGTTTAAAGGGATTTTTTTCCCTTGGAGTTAACATCATTGCCCGACTCCACTTTCCCCTGAAGTAGAAACGAGGTCCCGAGTGGAAGGGATGCAGAAAAGCTTGTGCACAACGTTAAAAAAACTTTTCGCATTAGGAAGAAACGCCTTTACTTGCCGCGGGAAGGGTGAAAAAATTTTTGAAACCGCATGCATTTGGGGGGACGGAATGAACACTGAACCCCCGGGTCTTTTTCCACTACCTTGTAAGAAAGGTTTTTTTTAAAAATGTTTGTCCCCTGTGCGAACCCGTTTATGTCAAGTTAAAAACCCATCCTCTTTCGTAAGGTAGTAACTGGTGGGGTATGGATAAAAGGGAACAACCAGCGGCAATCAGTGTGGTAAAGGTTTACAGAAAGCCCTTTTAGGGCTCTAAGGAGTGCAAAAAATTGTACTTCCGGGAAAAAAAATGGACTTAAGAGTAGGGTTAAAAAAACTATAGATAACTTTAAATCGAATAAAGTGAAATAAACTTGTACGAACAAAATACGAAGGAATGAATACTTTTTTTTTCCCCATCAACTCCCACCTTATTCATTCAACAATTTTTTGAATGATTAAAAAAAAAAGGTAAAGGGAAACAAAGTATTAAATACAACTGCGAAATTTTGAAAGGGCTATAAACCATATTGTATGAAACACAAAAATCGACATTTATCCATCCCCTTTTACCTTAAACTTCTTTGAGTTTTGATACAATCGAACACACTTGGGGTGGGTATGGTAGCTTGCTAAAAGCGTTCAACCCGGGGTAGATATACAAAAGCACGGAAAAAGGGGTTGACAGGGGTGGGGAGAGTGATGGGTGGGTCACCCCCTTGCTTAAAATTGAAAAGGGGATTGCAGTTTTTCACGGGGGGGGGTGAGGGGGTGGCTACTAGGAGCATTGGGGGGAGGAATGTGGATGGGTGTCAAGTGGATGTGGGATGTAGATGACGTTAGGGTTGTGGTTTTCATGTTATTGGGGGTCTCCTTTTTTGGTTTTGTTTTGTTTTGTTTTTGTTTCGTTTGATGGACTTGCTTTCTATAAAGATTGGTATCCCCCCACCCCCACTCCTCCCCACCCTCCCCCTTTGTTAATTCGTCATAAGGGAATTCCCCTTTTTCTTTTTTCTTGTTTTCTTCTTTCTTTCTTTTTCTTTTCTGTCTTTCTTTCTTTTGTCTGACTTCTTTTTTTTTTTGTTTATTGCAGTCGGGGGTTTTTAAAATTTTTATTTAAATTTTGCAGATAGTCTTCTTTATTGAACAAAAAGATATTTTCCAATAGTTCTCATTTCAAATTCGTATTCATTTTATCGTAAATTTTTTTTTTTTATAAAAAGAAAACAAACGAAAAACCCATAGCCTATCAAAAAAAAAACCCAAAAAACCCTAACCCAACCCAATCGACCCCAAAAAACACAAAAATAAATCACCCCCCCCCCCCCCCCCCAACCCAAACCAAAGCATGTAATAAAAAAAATTTTAAGAAATAAACAGGAAAAAAAATTGATTCTTGTCCGGTTGTACAATGAACAAACCCGGAGTGGTGAAAAGAGATTAAAAGGGACTTATTACTAAAACTCAAGGGGGTTTTGTGTGTGTGTGTGTGTGTGTGGGGATTCCCTTTGGGATGTAAAAAAATGTTTTGTGTTGTTTTCATTTGTTGGGTTTGGAAACGGTCTATGCACGTTGTTTAAAAACACAATTTGCTTATTTCACGATAAATAGGTGGTAAAGTGTTATGTATTTTATGTAATTGTGTTTGACTTTTTTTGTAAGTAAAACGCTTTGTGCTTCCCTTTTATATGAGGGGAGGAAAGCGTCAAAATGCTCCTTATTATGTTAATTATTATTAATTTTCACAAAAAATCTTTTACGCACCACGCGCACGCAGGCACGCAGGCCGCACGCGCGCCGCCACACACACAAAACCACCAGCACACGCAAAAAAACCCCCACACTGCACACGCCACACACACAACAACACCACACCACAAAACACACACACCATTCAATCTTGGACAAAAAAAACCCAAAAATCTTAGGTTCAAATTCCACCCCAACACACACCCAAAACCCCTGTCCTCTGTCTCTGTTCTCCCCCTCTTAAATTTTTCTCTAAAGGGGGGACGGATAAAAAAAAAAAAACTGGGTGCTTTTTTCAATTTTCCTCGAAAAAAGAATTTGTCATTGTCTTGTCATTGGATGTCTGGAACTGGGTTAAAAGAAAGCACTGAGGGCTTATTCATTTTTCCCGAATAAAGAAATTTTATAGTTTGATTTTATTGAGTTGATTTGATTTCCTCACACACCACCACACACACACCACCAACACCACACACACACCCCCCACAACACACACACCCCACACCCCCAAAAACACGCGAACATCTTGCTCACACGTAAATCCGTCCGCTTTTCGAAGATTAGCCTTTGTTCCGGTGGAAAAAAGATACAAAAACTACAAAAACCCCAACACACGGAGACGGATGTAAAAAAACACACGGGGTTTTATTCCATTTTCCCAAAATAAAAAATAAAAAAAAATTTTTTTTAAAAAACCACCAGATATGGTAGCACGTTAAAGGGTTTAAAAAACCCTTTAAGTAACCCCGGGGTTTTAGTCGTAGCGGGGTCAAAATCGTGCAACACTTTTGGGGAAGGTAAGGAGGAAAGGAAAAGGTTTTTCCCGTCCCCAAGGAATGAAAAAACCCGAAAGAAAGGGGAAAGGGGGGGTTAAAAAAAATTTAAATTTTTAAAAAAAAAGAGTAAGGAATAACACTTTTGGAAAAATAGTGTGGGTGGGTAAAAATTCGAGTAAAAGGACAAAGGGAAGAAAAAGGGGAAATTTAAGTGTCGAAATTTTTGGGGGTTACCCCCAAAAATTTAAAAATGGAAGGGTTTTGGGGAAGTGAGTTTTAAAGAGTTTTAAAAAGGGAAAGATTTTAAAAACAACCCGGGTAAAAAAATTTTAAACAGGAATTGGGTACCCGGTTTGGTAGAGGGGACATTTTGTGGGGAAAATTTTGAAAGGTTCTAAACCCGTTCAAGGATTTTAAATTGTAAAAAAAAGGGAAAATTTTAAAAAAGGGGAAGAAAAAAGGTTTGAAGTGCAGGGCAAATTTGGGCTTCCCCGTTCCCTTTTTGGAAAAGTAGGGCATTGTGTACTGGTTGAAACGGATGACAAAATTTATAAAACTGCATACACACGGGGATGGGTCATGGATGTAAAAAGCACACCAACGCTTATTCCGTTATCCTTGAAATAAAAATTAAAAAAATAAAATAAAATAAAATACACGCACCCAGGTGGCAGAGGTTTTTGTTTTTGAAGTTTTAGTTTTTCTTTGTTTTTTTGTGTGTTTTGGCTTTGTGGTTTTCCTGTGGGGATACCCCCAGGGCCTGTCAGTATAAATAGCATTCCAACATTCCGGAAATTCTGTGCAAGAAATTTCCTCTTTTCTAGCACTCTCTCTGTTTCTGCCTTGTTCCTTTGCTTCCTGTCACCCCCTCCTTGTCTATTTTCTGCATTCTTGGTCCATTCTGCTGACTTTTTGTTCCAGAAAGATTTGACTTACTTGACTTATGCCTCTTGGTTCCTTGGGGAACATAGGGCTGCAACAACACCCCTCCAACGAACTCGGTTTTGGGAGATCCTCTTCAGCTCGGCCCATGTCATTCCGGCTGCCTTCGTTTCTTCGTCAACACTTCTGCGCCAGGTCTGCTTTGGTCGACCAACTTTCCGCTTCCCTTGTGGATTCCAGTCAAGGGCCTGTCTGGTGACGTTTGACGCAGGCTTGCAGAGTGTATGGCCGATCCATCCCCACTTCCTTTGTTTAATAATGGATTTCGATTGGGTTTGTCTGGTCCTGTCCCACAGTTTTTGTTGGATATGACTTCCGGCCACCTGATGTTGAGGATGTACCTGAGGCATTTGTTGGTAAAAGACGGGAGTTTGTGGGTGTTGGTTTTTTGTTACCCGCCAGGTTTCTGAGCCATAAAGTAGGACCGATTTGTCTTTGGGTGTTGTAGATCCGAATCTTGTTTTGAAATGAGAGGGCGGGTTGACCTCCAAATTGGCCGAAGGGTGTTGAAGGCGTGACGGGCTTTGTTGATTCGCACTTGATTCTTCATCGTTCCCCCATCTTTACTGATGACACTGTCCAGGTAAATAAACTTGGTGACTTCTTTGATGGTTTCTTGCTGCAGTCGCACGGGGTCATGTGTTTTTTGTTCACCCTCATGATCCCCGTCTTCCCGATGTTGATTTGGAGGCCAGTCTTTTCAGCTTCGTCAGCAACACGACAAAGCTTCTTTTGTGCGTCTTGTTCCCTGTGGGAGAGAAGGCTGATGTCGTCTGCGAAGTCCAGGTCTTCCAGCTGCTTCATGAGGGTCCACTGTATCCCGGGTTCTCCTGCCTGCCTGTGGCTTGCCGCATTACCAGTCAACCACCAACAGGAAGATGGTTGGCGACAACAACACCCCTGATGAACACCGGTCTGTACGGAAAAAGGGTTCCGTCAGTTTCCCTTCAGGGATGACTTGACAGGTGGCATCTTCATATAGCTGCTGGATGATGGGTGATGAACTTTGGTGGAAAGCCATAGTGATGCATCAGTTTCCAAATGACATCTCTGTCGACGCTGTCAAATGCCTTCTAAAGTCGACAAAGACTGAATATAGGGGGGTCTGCCACCCCAGGGACTGCTCAATGATGATGCGCATTGTGGCGATTTGATTTGTGCACGATCTGTCTTGCCTAAAGCCTGCCTGTTCATCCGAAGTGTCTTGTCCAGTGCTGTCTTCAGTCTGTCTAGCAGATCTTTGTCAGCACTTTCCCTGGGATGGACAGTAGCATGATTCCTCTCCAGTTGTTGCATGAGACAGGTCCCCTTTCTTTGGCAGCTTACGAGATGACCTTTCTTCCCAGTCTTCGGGTACACTCTCTTGCTCCCAGATCTTGTATAGGAGTGGGTATAACATCTCAGTGGAAGTTTGGATGTCTGCCTTCAGTGCTTCAGGTGGTATACCGTATGGGCCTGCTGCTTTGCCTGATTTGAGTGACTTGATGGCTTTAGTGACCTCATTCTTGGTAGGGGGGGCCGGTGTTTGATGCCAAGGATTTCAGTAGGTGGGGGATGTCTGGCGGCATGGGTGGTGCAGGTCTGTTGAGCGTTTCTTTGAAGTGCTCTGCCCACTTGCTCTCTGGTCTCCTCACCGGGAATGGTATTCCCATTCTTATCTTTGACAGGCAGCTAGGTTTGTTGTTTTTTCCTGAGAGAGTTCTCGCGATCTCATACAGTCCTTTCATATTTTTTTGGCCTGCTGCAGTCTCTGCTTCCTGAGTCAGTTCCTCAATGAATTTTCGCTTGTCTCTTCTTGCATTTCTCTTTACTGCCCGGTTTTTGTCCCAGTAGCATGCTTGCAGTTCCTGTTTCTTTCCTTGATCTTGTGTTTGGTTGATCTGATCTTTCAGCTGTTTTCTTTCGGTGATCAGTGCCCATGTTTCTGTTGTCAGCCACTCCTTGTATTTTCTTGTTTTCTTTCCCAGTACTGTTTGGCATGTTGTCTTCCAGGTCTCACGCAGACTCTGTCATTGCTCTTCAACTGTTTCCTCTGGCAGCTGGGAAAGCACACTGAAGTTGTTCCTCAGTTCGAGCCTGAATTCTTCTATTTTTTCTCTTTCCTTCAGGCTTTGCACGTTGAACTTGTGTGATGGTCTTCCTGCCCGGTCGATGTAGGCTTTGAGCTTGGTCTTGAGGATGGCAACAACAAGATGATGGTCTGATGCTGCATCTGCTCCCCGCTTCACCCTGACATCATGCAGGCTCCTTCTCCACTTTCGCCCCATGGGATGTGGTCAATCTGTTTTCTGTCTTGCCATCGGGGGAAGTCCATGTGGTCTTGTGGACTTTCTTGTGAGGAAAGATGGTGCCTCCAATGACCCGGTCGTTGAACATGCAAAATTCTGTTAAAAGTTCTCCATTTTCATTTTGTTCTCCAGTGCCATAAACTGCCCATGACAGTTCCCCTGTTTGTGTTGTCGTCCCCACTTTGGCATTCATGTCTCCCATTAGTATTTTTAGGTCCTTCTTTTGGGGCCTTTGTCCATGATGGTTGGACTTGTTCGAAGAAGTTTCTTTTAAACTTCTAACTCTGCTGTATTTGTTGGAGCATAGCACTGAAGGATGGTAACCTTTCTGCCTTTTGAGTTGAAACGTGCTGTGAGGATCCGTGGTGCACTGGGTCCCAGGACAGCAGTGCTTTCGCTGCCTCGGGGCTCATCAGCAGCGCTACTCCATGTGTGTGGGGCTGGCCTTCTTCCTGTCCAAGTAGATGATGGTCTCCACTCGCAAGTTTTGTCTGCCTGGTTCCATCCATCTGGTCTCGCACAGGGCCCAAAGGATCTTTAGGTTGTACCTGTGCATTTCTCTACTCACCTGTGCTGTTTTACCAGTTTCGTACAGAGTTCTGATGTTCCAGGTCCCTGTCCTGGTTGTTGACTTGGTTGTTAGAAGAGTTGTCGGCACACTGGCTTCCCGAAGGCTTTCACCAGCACGCGTCATAGGCTCTACCAGAGAGGACTTTTCCCCAACCATGTCGCTCGCGAGAGGTAATGTTGCAGTTTCCGTAACAGAGTGGTTTTTAAGTGAATGGGTCGTTATCCCAATGCACAACCCCCAACCTGGAGGACCAGGGTGCATCGTTTAGTCTGTCTCCTCCCCCCCAGACCTGTTGAGCATGGTTGAACCTGCCAGAGGCCGAAGCCCCGCCCACATAGCTCTGGGGGTCATTGAAGCACGCAAGCCATCCCACCACGACAAGGTGACGCACCATCGGGACAGCCAGAAAGATTTAAAAAATGACAATTCTCTCTCATGCCGAAGTCGGATGCGCTGGGTCTGACTTTTTCAGGCCCTTAACCTCAGTGTGACAGCATTTTCGTTCATATAACAGACAACAGTTGCTGTCAGAGCGGTCGACGACGAAAAAGTTTTTGTGATTTAAAATTTTACAGGTGACAGCCCCCCCCCTCCACCCCCTCCACATATGGCCTCTATGGTCGGCGGGGCTATAACAAGAAGATTGGATTAGATTGGTACCTACTTGAACCCATGTCGCAGGTTTTGGTTTTTTGTTTTTGTTTTTTTGGTCGTCACATACACTGTAGAGCTGGGGGTCAATGGTTGGTGGAATAGCGGATTTCGGTGGCCTACTGGTTAGGCCCATACTTCAGTCGCTCCGCTCTCCTCCGGATTCTTTGTTGTAAAAGGATCAGTGTAAGTACAGATATTATTCGCTCTGGGTTGCTGGAAAACAAGCAGGTGCCCTGTCATCCGTTCTTTCCTGTACCAATGCCCCCGGCTTTCCAAAGGTAGAACGGTATTCACGTGCGTGCAAGATAATCACCCCAAAATCGACTTTCACAAACATTCTGTGACAACGACAATTTGACAATAGCGACGGAACATTTCATCCCCAAAATTCGGTAATCTTAAAGATTTAAATGAATGCCAAATCAAAACCCATTGAGAATATACACATCTTTATGTGAAAATATCAATTTTCCATCTGAGTTTATATTTTACTTTGTTACTAGGAATACTGATAACCCAATACAAAATGTTTTGTAACAGATCGCTTCAGGATATGGAATTTACACACCTGTTTATTTTTCAAGTTTCAACATTTTGTAACTTAAACCCCCCTAGAAAACCATATTTCTTTTTTTTTTTAATACACAGACTTCTGGGGAAAAAAAAGTTCTACAAATTGCAATTCGTAAAAGAACACGGAAGTTTGGTCAGCCCACCCGTCCCAATTCATAAAACGACACACACTATATCCAGCATATCCAGGGACTGTTTTCAGCATACTCAAGCCAAATCACGCTACAGCAGACACAAAGAGATCCTCACAAAGCTAAGGTGGGGAGAAACACACAAACCAGGCGGATTACAGAAATCCCTTTTAATTCCGACTTAATCTCGTTCGTTTCCAGTTTACCTCCCCCTCAGTGATCCCCCCTGTATCAGTTAGGAGGTCAGTTGGAATCATGTCATGAGGGAATATTGTGTGTCCTTGGGGAGAGTGAAGATGATAACAAAAGTTACACATAACTCGGTCGTGTGCTTCTTTTCTTTTTTCAAGCTGCATTCAAGGACAGAGGAATCCATGTCACTGAATTTGTTACTGACCC
>CM054134.1:68928761-68959025 GCA_028751875.1 Rapana venosa | reverse complement strand
ACCCAAAAAGGATATTATCTGGCATATGATTTTAAGGGCAGGGAAACTCCCTAATTCACCCAAAGTGGGTATACATTTACTGAGGGAGGTAGCAGGGAAAAACCGCTAAAAATTTTTACCCACTGCATTTTTCACATAATCTCTGTAGGGTGGAGCCCGTCCTACCAACTGCATGCTGGGTATCTTGGTCATCCAACCAGGGGGGACAGCCTATACTTTTGTTACCAAAACAGGAGCGTTTTAAAAACGATGTCTTGATTTTAATGCGGAGGGGGTATAATTTCTAGCATCATCTGGACTTAGGGCCCAAGGGGTTATAGGCTTAATTAACCCATCTCTGGGTTGATAAAGTCGGGGGTTTGAGTCTGGGCAGCGGCTCGGTGAAAAGGTGCAGATTTTTTTTAAATTTTTTTTTACAAATCTTCCGGGCCAAGTTAAAGGGCAGACCCTGCCAGTGTTTAATTCCTTTCTTTTATGTTTTATTTTTTCTTTTACATCGAGATAATAAAAAGCACTCATTGCTTTTTTTTCATCCAGTCCCCGTGGAGCTTTTTTGAAAATTTTTGGTCAACCTTTTCCCCCCCACACACAAGAAAAAGCACCTCAAAGATAATATCCATCCTGTTTTTCTGCCCCCCTATTGGGGTGGGTTGGGGAAAATTTTCACTTGTAAAAACGGGGAGCTCTCAAATCGGAAGTGCTGCTGGAACAAACCTCCTGTTGAGTTCCAGCACGCAGAAAAATCCACAGGGGCCTCCACACATTTATAAAACGGGGAAGGAGGAGGGGGAGGAGGAAAGAGAGAAGAAAAGGGGAGAGAGAGGGGAAAAAAGAAAAAGAGAAGAGAAAAGAGAGAGAGAGAGAGAAGAAAGAGAGAAAAAAAGAAAAAGGGTTTAAAACATGAAAGTAAATGGATCCCACCGCTACCCCCGAAAAAATAAACACCCAAAAGCTACGTGCACCCAGTTTATTTCCATCCTTGAGCCCCATGCTTAACCATTCGCCATTCCATAAATTTTAAATTAAATCCCCAACAAATCCTTTTCCTTTTTTTCATTTTCAAGAACAAAACACTCTTTAAAACAAAAAAGCCCACATGGCGCGCAGAATAAGTAAAAAATAAAAACAATCAAAAAAGCCTTAATACAAAATACAAATTATGACTCATACTCAAATCGTATATGATGGCTCCCTTTGATGGAATGATGGAACTGGCGTAATAGTTTTGGGTTTACCAATTCTTATTAATTTGCTTGTTTTGTTTGATAATTTTTTTTTTGTTTTTTTCTTTCAAACTTAGTGAATTGACACAATAAAAGGGAGACAAAAATTTTCACACATAAGGACTGATCCTGTCAATAGATTCCCAAACATAAGCAAAAAGATTCACGGGTTTTTTATTTTTCTCTTTTTATTTTTTGTGAACACATTTTTTAAAAGAAAATTTTTTTTTTTCTCTTTTTCCTCACAAAATTTTGAGGCAAAGGCCACTGAATATCAAATTTTTTTGGGAATACGATCGACATTTCTCAATTCAAAAAAATTCTCCTGTAAGGGTTTCCACGAAGGAAAAAGAAACAGCCCCACCCGACCTCACCCAAAGCCAAAACTATCAGGCGGCACCCAAAAGGCATTTTCTTACTCAAAATGCCTAAAATGCGCCTTTGAAAGATTTTATTTTCTAAGTTTAAAAAAAAAAAAAATCTTTGATAGATCATTTTCAAACTGTTTTAAATTGTAACGTAAGGGGTTGCCTGCATTTTTTTTCCTCCCTATTATTTCTGTTTTGATAAAGACTATTAAATCAGGGCTTTTGACATCACAGGGGACATTGACGTGCGGGGCCAAACGCTGGGCCGCATCGTGTTTACCAAACCCCAAACGGCCCAGTACCGGATCAGGGGCGGAAAATTTTTTCCCCGGACAACACGACCCTACCTGTGACGCACATGACACGCCTTCCAAGCGGCCGCAACCACCTGGCCCCCTTCGAGTGGAATGAGACAGCACGACGGGGAGTGGGGGCCGTGGGCAGGAGGGTTTGTTGGCGGGTTTTCCCCTTCACACACCACACGCTCCAACACACTCACACCCCAAAAACCATGCGGGTACAACGCTCCTTTTCACCCGTCTACCTACTCTTAAAACCCCAAAACTATAGGCATTAAAAAACACAAACAAATAAAAACGAAAGTTTTTTTGGTAAACACATTTTCGGCGGTTTTTTTAAAACCTTCTCGGGCTAAAATTCGGAACTGACAGAAAAACGGCCCAGCCAAAAGCGTTCAGTTTTTAATGTCACTAATGCCCCAAAGTCCAATTAAAAAATTTTTCTGTTGTAAAATGTTTGGCTGAATTCCCTTTCACCATGACAACCCTTTTAACAACAAAACAACTCACCTCCTGAAAGAAAAAAATCCCTGAACCCCCCCAAAAGGCTCCTATAGGCGAGGTACTTAAAATATCATCCCGCAAACTTCCAGTCGGGGAAAATTTTCAATCTCACAGTGATTCCCAGGGGGGAAAAATGAGTCAAGGCCTTTTTTGGGGACCCCCCCCCCCCCCCCCCCCCCCCAAGTTTTAAAGTGGGAACGAACACAACACAAAAACAACAACAACAACAAAAACAACAACAACAACAGTAAAAACTAAACCAAACATACTACACTAAATTTCTAAATCCTGCTCATGCAACCAGTCCCACCCTTCCCATACCCATTTCCCTTCTTTTTTTCTGCAGCACGAAAATTTCCAGAACCTAAGCAGGGGAACCCCACGCAAGACCCTTTTGGCTGGGGAGCTGAACCGGGGCTCCCCCCCCCTTCCCCCCAGTCTTTTCAGCCCCCTCCAACCGCCGGGACTTCATCAAGCAAGCTTCAAGTTCCTGGGGACAAGCTTCGACGCGGGAAACCTCTGGGATACCCTCCCAACCGGGAACCCTCCCGAGGACAAGCACACTTCACCGATTTGTCCAGGGGGGTTTGGAGTACCGCGTCATACTGGTTGCGTGGAGAACTGGCTTCAGTGTTGTGAGGATCAATACCCCTCCTTTTTTAAATGTCTCCACAAATCTGCACCCCTTATCTCTGTAACTGTCTCATCTGTACACTCCCCCGTTTCCCCCCTTTGTTCAGGCCGCAGATACTTTTTGCTTTTGAACCCCAATCAAACAAAACCACTGTTGCCGTCCCCCTCCTTCTCTTTTCTGGGCCACCACCTGGAATGACCTCCCTCTTTTTACTTCGCCAAAAAAACCTTCACTTGAAAACCTTCAAATCCCCCTCAAAACACCTTTTTTCCTACCTGAGACTTTCCCCCAAATATCGCCCCAATTTTTAACACATCTTTCACCTTCTAATGTTGTTCCGAGGTGTGTGTGTGTGTGTGTTTGGGGTTGGTGTGTGTGTGTAGTGCGGGTGTGCGGATCGTCATACGGCCGCCATGGTTTTGAAATCTGTTTTCATTATGTTTTTAAAGGGGAGTTTCATGCCTGAAATATTGATGCAAGCGCTTCGATTTTTTTTGGTTTTTTTTTTTACAAGATTCACGCCTAATAAATTCCTTATTATTATTAAATTTTTATGATTTTGTAGCGGCGAATACTTAGTTGCAGCCCCGTACCATACAGACGAATCTGGGATCATTTTCGATCTCCATTGAGGCCCCCGTTTTAAAGGGGGTGGGTGGGATTGTTCACGACTTTGGTAGTTTTCTGAAAACATCAGTTCATGAAAATTCGTTATGGCTAAAGAATTCCTCTGCAGGGTGCCAGGGCCTTTTTGTAATTTTCTTCCCCCCCTTTTTTTTCTAAACTCTCTGCTAGGAATTCCCCCTTTTCTTTTCCCCACTCTTGTCTAGCCTGTTCCTTTTCTTCCGTCACCTCCTCTTGCTGTTTTTTTGCCCTTTTTGGGGCCCTTTTCCCTTTTTCCTTTTTTTTTTTTGGGGCCCGAAATACCCCTGTAAAGACCCGTGGTTTTTCCATCTTGGGAATTTTCCCCTTTAAAAACTTATCTTTAGTGATCACTATACTCTCCTAGGGGGCTTTAAATCCACAGTCCCCTTTTTGCTGCAGCCTGGGGCTAGTTGGCCTTTGGGGAAAAATCTCCAAAAGCGACGTCCCCCTTTTGCCCCCTTGGCCCAAGAGTGGGATGTACTGGGCAAAGGGACTCCCCTTAATCAAAAATTTTGCCCAAATTTCCGAAAAAGCCGCCTCCCTGCTGTTTTTTGGGGGTCCCTCGTCGAACACGACGGGCAAACATACACTTAAAATGTAACAAATCTCTCCCAAGTTGAATCGGGTGCGCCGGGCCCCACTGTCAGGAGCTTTGCGGAGCGCAACGCATTTTTCCATGTGCAACAACCACAATAAGCGGCCACCACCAAATGGCCCGGGACCCGCTGCTCCTGGGTCCCACCCCTTTAAAAGTTTAACCAAACCTGTTCTAAGCCATCGTCCCTCGTGGTGTGGGTGTTTTGGGTTGTGTGGGGTGTGTGTGTGTGTGTTGTGTGTGGTGTGAAGAGAAATCGCCGGTGTGTGTTTTGTGGTGGTGGTGTTTTTGGTTGAGTATGTGTTTTTTCCGCGGGAGTGGCGTGTGTGGGTGGGTTTTTATTGTGGTTCCTGCGTCATGTGCATGTGTGTGTGGCGTGTGTGGTCGTGCGCGCGTTGTGTTTTGTTGTTTGCGTTTATCGTTCGCGTTTATGCGTATTAATATAAAGGCGTGTTTCTGCGTGCATGTGCATCGTGCCGGTTGTTATGTTGCTGTGTTCTGCTGCATTCATGCGGCTCGTTGTATGTATAAAAAGTGTATGTGTATGTGTGGTGTACGTGTGTGTGTGTGGTTGTGTGGGATGTGTTGTGTGTTTTGCTGTCCCCAAAGCTGAAGGCACTTTTCGAGGCGAGGCAGCCGTTCTGGCAATCCCCAACTTCTCTGACCGCTGCCGGGCGGGAGGAAAGGGAAAAATCACACTGCCTATGACGTTTCCCCGCCATTCCAAGAAGGGGTGGCAGGATCGGGGGGCATTTTATTTTTTTTTATTTTTTTTTTTTTCTTTTATACGAGGGAAAGAATAAGCACTTATTGTTTTTTTACATCCGTCCCCGTGTGTTTTTTCGGTTTTTGAAATTCCCATCTGTTCCTACCGGCACACAATGGCCTTCCCTTTTTTGAAAAGCGAACAATTTAACTGTGCCAAAAATGTTCTGCTGCGTTCGCACACCCGGGGCCCCCGGGTTTATAGTCCTCCGAAGGACTTTTGGGGGGAAAGGGGAGTCTGCACTATTTAACCCAGGGAAAAATATCCCCTTGAACGAAAACGAACCCGGTCGTCAGTTGCGAGCGCAAATGTTTTAACCACTGCTACCCTCCCCACAAGGAACGCCCTCCTGAAAGCAAAAAAATCCCCGGTCGGAAGTTTTATCCGTAAACCAAAACCTGGTTCATCCCCTTGGGCCCCAAACTTTCCTCTCCCCCCATCCTTAACTATGAATTGGCGGGTCTAGCTTTCAAAAATTATGCACACGGAACTGATGTAAAAACATTAGTGCGATTCCTTTTCCTCGAAATAAAAGAAACAATAATAATAAGAAAAAAAAGATGATTGATAAACCGAGTCCCGTGGTGACCCAAAATATTTAGCCACATAAAAGAACCCACGGGGAAAAAAGAGTTGCCCTGGTAAAAATCTTGAGAAAAAACCACCGATAGGAAAACAAAATTAATACACAAGCAGACAGAAAAAAGAGAAAAAAAAAAGGGGGGCGCGCTCTTGTGGGAAAGTGCTCTCCCCCCCCCCCCGGAAAGACGCCCGAATTTCGCACCCGAAAATCCCTGACTTAAAGTGGTAAAAATAAATAAATTTAAAAGAATAAATACGGGCATGACAAAACTAAGGGTGAGAGGCTGTCCCCTTTCTTTGGGGGGAAATTTGGGGCAGTGAAATCCCCGTGGGGGAAAGTCGGGTCCCCCCCTTCAGCATTTTGTGTTTTTGGAAATTTTCTTTTTTCATCCCTCTCTTTGTTTCTGCCTTGTTCTTTCTCTTTTTTGTCACCTCCTTTCTTTCCTCTTTCTTTTTGTTTTCTTTCTTTTTTTTTTTTCTTTCTTTTTTTCTCCCTTTCTTTTTTTTTTCCCCCCCCGGGGGGGGGGTTTTTTTTAAAAATTTTTTTTTAAGGGGGGGGGGTTTTTTTTTTCCCCCCCCCTTTTTTTTTTGGGTTTTTGTTTTTTAAAAACCTTGGGGGGTTTTTTAAAACAAATTTCTTTTTTTTTTAAAAAAATTTTTTTTTTAAAAAAAAAGGGGTTTTTTTGGGTTTTTTTTTTTTTTTAAAACCCCCCAAAAAACCCCCCTTTTTTTTAAAAAATTTTTTTTTGGGAAAAAAAATTTTTCCCCAAAAAAAAAAAAAAAAAGGGGGGGCCCCTTTTTTTTTTCCCCCCGGGGGCCCGGGGGCCCCTTTTTCCCCCTTTTTTTAAACTTTTTTTTTTTAAAAAAAATTTTTTTTTGGGGGAAAAAAGTTTTTTTTTTTTTTTGGGGGGGTTTTTCAGTTTTTTGGGGGGTTTTTTTTTTCCCCCTTTTTTTTTTTTTTCCCCCCTTTTTTTTCCCCCTTTTTTTTTTTTTTTTTTTTTTTTTTTTTTCTTTTTTTTTTTTTTTTTTTTTTTCCTTTTTTTTTTTTTTTTCCCCTTTTTTTTTTTCCCCTTTTTTTTTTTTTTTTTCTTTTTTCCTTTTTTTTTTTTGGCCCCTTTTTTTTTTTTTTTTTTTGGGTTTTTTTTTTTTCTTTTTTTTTTTTTTTTTTTTTTTCCCCTTTGGGGGTTTGGGGGGGGCCCCAAATTTTGGGGGGGGGGTTTTTTTTTTGGGGCCTTGTTTTTGGGGCCCCCTTTTTAAAGGGGGCCCCCCCCTTCCCCCGGGGGTTTTTCCCCCCCCCGGGGGGGAAAAACCCCCTTCCCCCCCCCCCCCTCCCCCCCCCCCCCCCCCCTTTTTTGGGCCCCCCTTTTGGGGGGGGGGTTTTTTTTTTGGGGGGGGTTTTGGGACGGGAAAAAAAAAATTTTTGGGGGGGCCCCAAAAAAAAGGGGGGGGGAAAAAAGGGGGGGCCCCGGGGGCCCCCCTTTTTAAAAACCCCCCCCCCCAAAAAAAATTTTTTTAAAGGGGGGAAAAAAAAAAAAAAGGGGGAAAAAAAAAGGGGGGAGTAAAAAAAAAATTTTCCCCAAAAAAGGGGGGGGTTAAAACCCCCAAAACCCCCCAAATTAAAAATTTTTTTAAAAACAAAAAAAACCCCCCCCAAAAAAAAAAAAAGGGGGGGGAAAAACCCAAAAAGGGGTTTTTTTTGGAAAAAAAAAAAAAAAATGACGATTGTGAAATTTTTTCGTGAAAAATCTTCTTTCCAAAAAAATGGATGTAGCGATGTTAATTTTTGGAATTGTGCACAGGAAAATTTAAAAAAACCCAAACCCTTCCCTTAATTGCCGGGTTTTTTTTTTATAAAAAGATAAGCTTAAAAAATTTTGAAGGCTAAAACCCCTTTTAAAAAGGTTCAAGGATTTTTGTAACGACTTTTTTTCCCAAAACGTTAAAGATTTTAGGCACAACCCTGGCCCCATTTTTGAAGAGTGCTGGGGCAGGGGGAAAAAAATTTGTGAGAAGGGGGTCTTTGATCATTTGATCATTAAGCAAAGGATGACCCTTTTAGATTTTTAAAAAAAAAAGGAAATAGCTTTTTGGGCCGGGCCCCCATAAAATTTCGTCCTGCCAATACCCAAATTTACGGGGGGGTGGGAAAATAAACAACCCCGGGCCCTCGGGGCCTCATTTTAAAAACACTGGAAAAAGGGGTTTACCAAGTGGGGCCAATGTGGGAAGTGGGGGAGTGCACTTTTCCCATTAAAGGGGCAAAGGACAAAAAAGGCGATTTTGGCCAAGGTCAAACACCAGCTCCCCAATTTTGGGTTTGGGCAGTTTTCCCCTTTAAAAAGACCCCTTCTTTAACGGGCGGCGAAACATAATGCTGTGTTTTTTGTCATGTCCAATGAAATTGGAAAGTGTAAACCTTGGGGGTGTGGATAAATTGAATTGTGGTAATACAAATAAAACAAAAAAAAACCCATTTCTTTTTTGTTTTAAAAACGAAAATTTGGATTTTGTAAAAAAATTTTTCTGATAATTTTTAGAAAATTTTTTATTTTGGGGATTTTGATTTTATTTTCCCCGCAAAAAAACCCCGGGAAAAAATGCCCGGGCCAGAATTTTTTACGGGTATAAAGGCCTTCTGAAAAAGTGGGAAATTTAAAAAGTTACCCCCCAAGGGGGGCGTCAAAGTGGAAAAAATTTTTTAAAAACCAAAAATTAACTCCCTTTTGTAAATTGTTTGGGAATTTTTCCATATCCTAAAAATTTAAACTTTTCTCGTGACAAATCTCTGTTGTGGACAAAAGAAATGTTTCTTTTTGTGGGGTAAATCCCCCGAAGGTTCCCCTTTTTTAATAACATGTTTGAAATTTAAAAATTAAAATTCTATTTTGGGAAAAAAATTTTAGAAAAATTGGGGTGGGAAAATTTAAATAAAGTAATAAAAATACAATTTGGAGATTTAAAACCCACGGGAAAAAAACCCTTAAAACCCTTTTCTTGCAGCATGTATAAAGGATTTTAAAGTTCAGATGTCCAAAAAAAAGTAGGGTCCTCACCCGCAGCCCGTAATTTTTAAAAATTGTTTATCAACCTTTTAGGTAAATTTACTATTGAATATGTGCACTGCCCCTTATTTACAAATTCTAAAGGGGGCGAAATGTAAGGGTTTACCAAAAAGGGGACGCTAAAACCAAAACATCTCTAAAGGAGGATTAGTTTTTAAATTTATTTTTTTTTTAGTGCCCAGATAAATTGTTTTTCTCAATTTTTACTCATGTCGTTTTTTTGTTTGCGGAGTTTTTTTGTTTCCGATCACCTTCCGTTAATTATATTTTAAATTCCAGCTATAATACGGGGTTGGAAACTTTTTAACCATCTGTTAGGGAAAAAATTTTGGGTAGGGGAAATTGAAAAAAAAAACTCCCCCAGTTTAAAAAAAAAATCTCCGGAGGCCCAACATGGGGAATTTTTTAAAATTAATCCCCATTAATATTGATGAGAACAAAATTGAAGCTTTGGGATTTTTTTAAATTTGGTTTCAAAAAAAGCCAGTGCTAAAATGTAGAAGAAAAAAGGTCATATCAAAAAAGGGTCCTTTAAATATATTTGGTTTGATAATGAAAAAAAAAGTTTTAAAATATAAGGTCAGAAAACTTCTGAAGACTTTCCGAAAAACATTAAAAAAGGGAAAAAAACGTGTACTGTGTCTCAAGAAGGGAAAATAAAAATGCTTGAACAAAAAAAAGAAACATAAATAAGACCTTCCTTGCAGAAAAAATGTCATCTTTTCCTTTTTCCCAAACCGTTCGGAAAAAGGGGTTTTAAAAGGGGGTCATTTAAAAAAATTTCACCAAATAATAAAAATATCAGTTGACAGAGGGTTTTTTCAACTTTTTCAAAACCCTGTTGGAGAAAGACTCTTTAAAGGCCAACTCCATAATTACTAAATTTTGACAGTGAGGGAACGGAGGACAAATTTTAAATCGACCAAATATCTAAAATGAGATTTTAGGGGAAATTTAAAGAAAATTAAAGAGGGGAAAAAAGCCCCCGGCCCCCTGATCAAATAAAGGGTAATTGTAAAAAAGGGAGGTGAAAATATTGGTTTTTCCCCTTCCCTAAAACTATTAAAAAAAAATTTTTGAAAAAGGGGCCCTTTTTTTCCAGATAATTTGGGCGAATCTATAATACAAAAATTGCAAAAAAAAGGGTGATTTTAAAATTTAAACCCTAATAACTACCGGGAATTTCTCTTCCCTGCCCAAAAAGTAAAATTTATAAGTACTATTATTAACAATGGGTTTTAAAAAGAAAGGGTTAGAAAAATAAAATTCCCGGTAGCACCAAGCGGGTTTTTAAAGAGGGTTTACTCCCCACTATAAAACAAATGTTTACTCTGCTTGCGTTTGTACAAAACAGTTTCCCTCAAAAACCGTAATTTCTATTTTACTTTTTATTGACTTTGAAAAACATTTAAATTCTGTTTAAACAGGAACTTTTTTTGTGGCCTTTTCCCCTTTTAAAAAAGGGTGTGAAGGGTAAACTATTACAAAGTTTGAGAGCCATGAACAGAATGCCCAAAGAACCCAGAAAAGATGGGGAACAAAGTGTTGACATAATATACTGAAACCCTGGTGTTAAAAGGGAGGTAATGAAGGCCCCCTTATTTTTTTCCCTGTTTTTTAACAATGATTTAAAACCAAGACATCACAAAAAATTGGAAAAAATGGTCCCCACTTTTTTCCCCCAAATTTCTCAGATTTGGGTTTTATTTTTTTCTCCCTTGCTGATGATGTTACCCTTCCCTATCGAAAACACCCGGGGTTTCAAAAGCATTTAAAAACATTTTAAAAACGGGCCTTCAGAAAGCATTTGGGATCTTAAGGTTAACCCTGAGTAAGAGTAATATTTTTGTATTAAATTAAAAGGGGTGGATTTTTAGCTGCTCATAAAAAATTTGGTTTGTAAAATTTGGAAATATCATCCTGTGTTTAAAAGTATATAAAAAATTTAAAGGAATCTTTTTTTTTCCCTACTAACTTATTTTTAAAAAACAACTGAAAGTAAAGAACGGGCAATTTCCGGGGTAAACGAAGCTTTTATTTGTTTTAAAAAAAACCCTACGAATATTGAAAAAAAACTCTTTTGATTTTTTTCTTTTAAAAATTTTTTGATGCACAATACAACCCACTGTGTTTAGGGGGTTTCAAAAAATATGGGGTTTTGGGAAATGCAGCTGAAAACACATTTGGAATCAGTAAAAAACCTTTTTGGTTTTAAAAAGCGTTTTTAGGCTTAGATAGACTACCCCTTTAATGATCTTTTTTATAGTGAAACTAATAGATACCCTCTCTCGGGTTAAATTTGCTGCTGAAAAATTTGCATTAGATATTGGATAAAAAATTCCCTGCATATGAATGAGAGAAACAAACCTTTTAAAAAATCCAACAAAATTTTTTATGATCTAAATGTAAAAGGGGAAAAACAATTGGGAAACACAAAACGTACCTTTTTTGGTTTTAACCCGGGGTTTTTAAATTTTGTTTGGCTAAATTCAAAGGAGTCGGAAATTTTTAAGAGAGTTTTTTTTAACGTTTTTCCCAGGCAAAGATTGATTGACTGCCAAAGGCAGCAATGGAGAAATCATATACAAAACATAAAAAGATTTAAAAATGTACAGACAATTTATAATTTCCCCCATGATGCCCAAAACCCTTTTTCTAAAATTTTAAATATGGATTACATTTGAAAAGAAAAATGCCCAAATTTTTAGACTTGGTGTATCAGATATAAATGTTCAAAAAATTCAGATACAGAAACATGATATTGACGACGTCAGGCTGTTATCCCCATTATGTAACCCAAGCTCCGGGGGAAAGAAGACACTTTGGTTTTTGTGCGGGTCCAGTTTTGGGGAAAGTTAGGCAAACTAAAACCCTGTTAAAATAAAGTAACACCCTAATTTTTTTAAAACCTTTTCCCCTCCTTCATCAAGTCATCCTGAGGTTTGCGCGGGCCTCACTTTATTTTTGGGGTAAAGCCTTCAAATAAAAAAAAATGTTATCCAAAAGGATTTTTTTTTGTAGCTAACTTTTGTTATACAGAAACCCAGGGTTGGCCCTTTTGTGTGTGTGTGTTGTGTGGTGTGTGTGTGCTTTTGCGGCGTGCGTGCGTGGGGTCGTGCGTGCGTGTTGTGTGTGTTAAAATCTAAAATACTAACAGTTGGGAAAAAACCCCCTTCATGTATGGGCCCAAATTTCCCTTTTTTTTGTGAATAAATCGTTCGGGGTTCGATTTGAGTTCGAGTTCCCCCCCTCCCCCCCCCCCTCTTTTTTTTTTCAGTCACCCAAAAAGGGGTGCCCTGTGTTGATTTTTGGGGAGGTAGCCCCTTCATCCCCCCTTTTTTCTTTCTTTTTTTCTTACTTTTTTTCCCTTTCCCTTCTTTCCCCTCCCCCCTTTCCTTTTTTCCTTTTTTTCCCTGCCACCCCTTTTCCCCCCTTTTCCAAAACCTTTTAAATTCCTTTTTTCCCCAATCCTTTCTTACTTTTTTTCCCCTTCATTCCTTTTTTTTCCTTTTTTCCCTTCCCTTTCCTTTCCTGTTTTTTCTTTCTTTTTTTTTCTTTTTTTTTTGAAAAATAAGCTGTACGGCCACGGGGGAGGACGGAAAGGACTTTCCCGCCACTATTTTTTTTCCCCCCCAAAACTCATATACTTGTAAAAACCGAACGAGAGAATGGTCAACCCATAAAGGTACTGTGTGTTTTGTGTTGGGGTTGTGTTTTTTTTGTGTGGGGTTTGTTTGTGTGTGTGTGTGTGTGTGTGTGTGTTTTTGTGTGTGGGTGTTTGGGGTGTGTGGGGTTTTTTTGTGTAAAGTTGTGTTTTGTGTTGTGTGAGTGTTTGGGTGTGTGTTTTTTGGTGTGTTTTTGGGGGGGGGGGGGGGGGTTTTTGGTTTTGTGGGGTTTTTGTGTTGTGTTTGTTGTTTTTGGGGTTGTGTTTTGTTTGTGTGTTTGTGTGTGTGTGTTTGGGGTTGTTTGTTTGTTTTGTGGTGTGTGTGTGGGGTGTGTTGGGGTTTGTTTTTGTGTGTGTTTTTTTTTTTTTGTGTTTGTGTGTGTGTGGGGTGTGTTTGTTTTGGGGTGTTTTGGGGTGTGGGGGGGGGGTGTGTGGGGGGTGTGTTTTTGTTTGTGGGTGTGTTTTTGGGGTGTTGTTTTTGGTGTGTGTTTGTGGTTGTGGTTGTGTGTTTTTTTGGTGGTGTGTTTTTGTTTGTGTAGTTGTTTTTGTGGTTGGTGGTGTGTGTTTTTGTGTTGGGGTTTTTTGTGTTGGGTGTTGGTGTGTGTTTTTTGTGTGTGTTGGGGGTGGGTTTTGTTGTTGTTGGTGGGGGTAGGGTAGGTTTTGGTGTGTGGGGGGAGGAGGGCCCTTCATCAAACCTGAATGTCCCTGTTGCCTTCAGTCCTGGGGCAGGCTGGTCACAACAGTCCCTGTACTCCCTATAAAGGAACTGGGGAGGACCGCGACCTAAAACATTTAGGGTTTTATCTGTCTTTTCCGCCCTGCCCTTTCTTCTGTCTGTCTTTTCCTGCCCTTTTGGTTTTTCTGTCTGTCTGTTTTGCTTGTCACAAAACCCTTCTGTACCCCGATGAGGAAAACCCCCCCCTGGGAAACCCGCAAAACCGGGAAAAATTTACTTTTTAACTTCCTTTTCCCCTTTTTCCTTTCCGGTCCTGTCGTCCGTTTTCCCCCGACCCCGGGCGGGTGTGGGTTTTTCCCTTCCTTTGTTTGTTTTTTTAAAAAAATCTTTTTAAAAAAACCCCCCAAAAACCAACCCCCCTTTAAACCACCCCATTTTCCACCGGTTAAAAAAACCTTTGCTTTTTTTTTCCTTTTTCCGGGGGGGAAAAAAAAAAAACAAATTTTAAATAAAACCCAAACAGGGGACTTTTTTTTTCCCCCCCCCCCTTTTCCTTAACCCCTTTTTTGTTTTTTTTCCAAAAAAAACCTAATTCCCCCCCTTTTCCTCCCCCCCCCCCTCCCCCCCCCTATTAAAAAAAACCCCTTATTCTTTTTCCTTTCCCCCATTTCCCCTAATTTCCCCCTCCCCCCCCCTCCCCCTTTTTCCCCTCCCCCCCCTCTCCCCTCTCTCCCCCCTCCTCTCTCCCCTTTCCTCTCCCCCTCTTTTCCTCCCCTCCCCCCTTTTCCCCCTCCTCTCTCTTCCTCTCTCCCCAACAACATAGATTTTTCCCCGAAAAAGCTTAAAAAAGTTTTATCTTTAGATAAAAGGGCAAGTCAAAGGGGGTTCCCTAAATTTAAAAGAAATTTTTACAAAAAGGGTTTGTGGAAAAGTTGGCTAAAATCAGGGCGTTGAAAATCACTCTTTGTTTTTAACCGGATTTTTTTCGTGAAAGCCCAAAATTTAATGTCAGTGGCAAGAAGGCATTCAACAATGAAAATAGTAGCAGATATAAATGTAAGCTGAAAAACCCCAACACTTTTGTATCCCTTTATATTTAAAAAGGGAAAAAAGGGGTAGGCATTTGAAAAGAATATTAACAAAATTTAGATTTGGGTATCTCAAATTGAAAAACCGCACCCTTTCAATTATAACAGTAAACAGAGAGTTTTGGGATTTTTTCCTCTTGTATATTTTCTATTGAAACGAAATCCATTTCAAATTCACTTTTTTAAAAAATTTAAAACGGAATTAAAAGACTTTTAAAATACCTCGAAAGTTCTTACTTTAACCAGGCCCCATGGGAAAAATCATGTTTCCATTAGGGTCTGGAAATGAAGTTACAAACAAAAAAAAGTTAGCTTTTTTTTTCTATATAAACATTTAGACGGGCGGGACACCCTTAAAAAATTCCTTAAAAAAATTATCGTGTTTTCCCTTAAAGTTTTGTAAATTGATTTTTTTAATGTGAATATTTTTTTGTATGATAGTGTTCTTTGTGTTTTCCCCTTTCAAATTTTCCCAAAGGGCCTTTTGAAAAAAAACCATTCGCATTCCATTCCCTCTTCTGAAAGATTCAAAGTACAGTTTTTTTGGGCCCTCACACGAAGTCAAAAACCCAAATTTTAAACTTGAAAAGCACATACATTTGAAAAGAATTTCTAATTTTAGATTTGATTGGAAAAACTATACAATGATCCCGTCGGATACAGACAAAATTTCTTTAAAATTTAATAAATAGAACAGAGGGATATGAGACCTCGGGGTTGCCTATGCCCTTTTAAGGGAAAAGGAAACAGGGGAAAAACGAGAATTTGAAATTTTTTTCTGTGCTGTCCATTATTAAAAAATGAAAACAAAATTTAACATTCAGGTAAAGTAAATAGACCCCCAACTTTTATTTAGATTCTGCCCATTTCCCCAATTCATCTAGTAAACCCGAATTGGTCCCGGCCTTTTTAAAATTATTTGTTTTAAACCCTTTTAGAATAAATATATTTTGGGTTTTTTTCTTAAGTCATATTTTTTTAAAACTGATTTTTATTGGGGTGGTTTGGGTTATACCAAAAACTTTTTTTTTGGTGTTCCTGGTTTTTTTTCCCCCCACACAAAAATACAACACTCCAACCCCCCCCCTTTCCCGGAAATGGGCCCCAAGGGCCCTTTTTGTGAATAAATCTTTGGTTCTTTTCCCTTTCTCCTCTCTCCCCCCCAACTCCTCCCCCTCTCGCCCCCTCTCCCCATCCCCTCACCCTCCCCCCCTCTCCCCCCTTTTCCCCCTCCCCCCCACTCCCCCCCCAAAAACCCCTCTCCCTTCCCCCCCTCCTCTCCCTCCCACTCCCCCTTTCCCCTTCCCTCCCCCCCCCCCCCCCCCCAAACCCCCCCCCTCACCTCTCCCCTCCCCCCCCAAAAAACACTCACAAACACCCACACCTTCCCTCTTCACTCTCCCCAACAACCCACAAAAACCCCAAACACACCACCCCCCCCCCCCCAAAACACCCCAAACCACTTTCTCTCAACAAACAAAATCCCACCCACACCCCCCCCACCCCCCCAACCCCCGGCCTCCCCCCCGCCCCACCCCACCCCCCCAACCCACCCAATAAAACCTCCCATAATAAAAAACCCCCAAAACCCCCCCCTTTTTCCCCCCCCCCAAAAACCCCCCCCCCCCCACCCCCCCCCCCCCCCAAACACACCCCCAAAAACACCACTCACTAACCACCACCACCCCTCTCCCCCCTCTCCCCTCATCCCCCTCTAACCTATCTCCTATCTCTCAAACTCTCTCAAAATTATCTATCTATCATATCTTCATCATCTAATCTATAAATTCTAAAATCTATCTATAAACTATACTATCTATCTATCTAATCAATCTATCTCAACCCTAAAATCTATCTATCAATTTATATCAAATCTATCTAAATATATCTATCTCTTATATCTATCTATATTATCTATCTTACTATCAATCTATATCTATCTAAATATCTATCTAAAAATTTCAAACTATATATATCTATCAAATATCTATCTATCTATAAAAAAACCCTATTCTTTTATCTTTTCCCCTTTTAATCTATCTCTCTCCCCCTCTCTCTCTCACCTCTCTTTTGTCTTCCCTCCAGTTTTTGGGGCACCAAGTACGGGGGCAAAGGGAGGGAAAACCCCCGGCCAACTGAACGGGGCAGGGGGCTGTAGGGTCGACCCTTTTCACCCTCAATTTCCGCCCCCCAAACCCAAAAGGGGGCCCCCCAGCCCCCGGGCCCGGGAAACGCTGGCCCCCTACCCCGGGAGAGGGTTTGGCTTCTTTCGCTTACAAATAGGTGTGTTGTTGTTTGTGGGTGTGTTGGGGGGGGGGGGTTTGTGTGGTGGGGTGGGGTTTGGGAAATTCAACCCAAAAAAAAAAGGTAAAAATTTTTTTTTAATTTTGGGTTTTTAAAAACCCACCCCCAACCCCCACACGGGGACGGGGAGCTCAGGGGTTCAAATCCGTTTTTCTTCCCCCCCCCCCCAAATTTAAGAAACCGTCGAGCGGGGTTCCCCCAGTTGGAGGGTAAACCTTTTGCGCCGCGCTTTGTTCAGTTTTTTCCCCCCCCCCAGTTCCCCAGCTGAAAAAAAGGCCCTGCCCTTTTTAGGGCAGGGAAAGAAAAACACGAGGGAAAAAGGGGGCCCCCCCCCAAATTGGGCTGGCCCTAGAAAAATGATTTCTCTACGCCTCGTTTCCCCTACGCCCTTATATTATGGGACCCCTTTTAAAACCTTTAAAACCTTTTTAAAATTTTAAATTAAGCAAACATTTGCTTTTTTTTTAAAATCAAAAAAACCATCTATCTAAAAAAAAAAATGTTTTTAAATGATTAAAAAACGAAATACTCCCTTTATTCACCCCTTTTAAAAAAACCTTTAAAAAAAAAACCAAAAAAAGAAAAAAGCAATAAAAAAAACCCTTGAAAAATAAAAATTACCACATATACATAACACCCAACCATAATCAACATCCCCGCGCGCGTGCGCGCTTAGGGGTCCACAAAACACTTAAAAAAAGAATTTTTAAGAATGTGGCGTTTGTGTGTTTTTTTTGTGTGTGTGTTTTTATTGTTGGGGTGAGGGGGGGGTGGGGGGGGAAAGGGAAATTTGGGGGGGGGTGGGGGGGGGGGGGTTGGGGGGGGGGGGGGGTTGGGGGTGTTGGGGGGGGTGGGGGGTCGATGGGGGGTTGGGGGGGGGTGGGTGGGGGGTGGGGGATTTGGGGGGGGGGGGGGTTGTGTGTTGTGGGGGGGGGGGGGGGGTTTGGGGTGTGTTGTTTGTTTTGGGGCGGGGGTGGGGGTGGTTTGGGGGTTGTGTTGGGGGGGGGGGGGGGGGGGGGGCGGTTTGTGTGTGGTGTGGGTGTTTGTGTTGGTGTGCCCAGCCCCACGCGCGCGGTTTTTTGGTTTGTTTTTTTGTTATATTTTTGTATTTTTTTATGTATTTTTTCTTTTTATTTCAAGGAAAAAAGGAAAAACACTCATGAATTTTTACATTTTATCCTCGAAATATGCAATTTTTAAATTTTGTCACCTTTCCCCCCGGGCACAAATTCCTACTTTTTCCGAAAAAAGGGCACGGTTTTTAACGCGCAATTTGTTTGCTGCTTTTCCACAAACCTGGGTTTAAAATAGTCTAAAGGGAAGGGTTTTTTTTGGGGAAGTGGAGTCAGCACGACGTTAACTCCGGGGGAAAATTTCCCTTTTAAAAACGGGTTTGGAAACCCGGGAATCGAACCCCCTTTTTAAAATTTTTGTATTTTTATTTTAAATTCTTTTTTATAGGGAGGAAAAATGGAAAAAGCATTTATGTGCTTTTTTTTACATCCAGTCCCCGTTTTTATGGGGGTTTAAAATGGGGTTGTGTGTCTTGTGTTCTGTGTGTAACGTTTTTTTTGTGTCGTGTCTGTGTGTTCTGTGTCACGTCTGTCCCCTGTGTATTCATCCTTTCCTTTTTCCCCTCCTCCTACTAATAAAAACCCACCTTTTTCCCCCGGGTACTGTGTTGTCGTGTCATGTGTGTTTTTTCCTGTGTCTTGTCTGTGTCTGTGTAAACTCCCCCAGTTTTTCCGGGTTTGTCTGTGTCGGCCCCAACCCCCCCCCAATTTCCTTTTCCCCCCCTCCTCTCCAAAACCCTTTGTTCCCGGGTGACTTTTCCCTGTCTTGCCTTGCTTAAATCCATCTCTTCCCCCCTCTTCCTCCTCCCCCCCTCCTAACACCTTGCCCCCCCTGGTGATGTGTTTTTCTGTGCCTTTTCCCTTCATCCACCCTTTTTTCCCCCCTTTTTCCCTCCCCCTTCCCCTAATCCCCCTTTTTTCCCGGGTTGATTTGTGTGGTCTTTTCCTTGTCTTCACCATCTCTTCCCCCCTCCCCCCTCCTCCCCCCCTAATAAACCTTTTTCCCCTTTTAAATGTGTGGGGCTGTCCCCCGTGTTTTCCCACCCCAATCTCTTCCCCCCTTTTTCCTCCCCCTCCTCCTAATAAACCCTTTTTCCCCCCTTGGTGATTTGTTTGCTTTTCCCTTTTCCCTTCTTTCCATCTCTTCCTCCTTTTTCCCTCCTCCCCCTCCTCCTAACACCTTTTTTTCCCGGGGAAAACCTGTGTCTGTCTTGCCTTGTGTTCCCCCCCATCTTTTCCCCCTTTTCCTCCTCCTCCTCCCCCTTTAACCCCCTCGCTCCCGGGTTGACCATACTGTGCCCTGTGTTTTGGGGGCAGGTGTGTGACATGATAAAGGCAGGGGGGCCAGGGGGAAACAGTTTTCCAGACAATGGTCCCCTTAAAGGCCCACCAGGGCACACGTGGGGGGGCTACGACGCCCTGACAGCCCCTCCTTAACAAGGTCAGTGGTCAGGGGTCAGTCGGAAACAGACAGAGGGGACCAGAGAGAGAAGGAGGGGAGGGGGGGGGGGGGGGGCGGAGGGGGAGAGAGAAGGGGGGAGAGGGGAGAGAGAGAGAAGAGAGAGAGGGGGGGGGGGAGGGAAAGGGAAAAAAATAGGGAGAGGGGGAAGGGGGGAAAAAGAAAAACAAAAGAAAGGGAGGGAGGGGAAAAAGGGAAAAGAGAGAGGGGGGAAACGGAGGGGGAAAAGGAGAAAAAGGGGGGAAAAAAAATAGAGGGGGGGGAAAAGAGAAAAAAAAAAAAAAAACAAGAAAAAGGGGGAAAAGGGGGGAAACCCCCCTTTTTTTTAAGGGGGGGGGGAGAAGGGAAAAAAAAAAAAAAAAAACAAGGGAAAGGGAAAGGGGGGGAAAAAAAACAAAAAAAAAAGAAAAAAAAACTTGGGGGAAAAAGGGAAAGAGGGGGGGGGAGGAGAAAAATGGGGCCCCCAAAATTATAAAAGGGGAAAAAGGGTTTTTAGTTTTTTCTTTTCCCCAACCATCGGTTAATAAGAAACCAAAAGGCTTTTTTTTTTTTTTTAAAACATCCAGGTTCCCCCTTTTAATCGGTTCGAAATTTGGTGTCAGCCCCCCTTCCCCAAGGCAAAAAACCTAAAAAACCAAACCAGGAAAACTGGCCCCAAATTTTCCCGTCCGGGAAAAGGGGGGGGGGGGGGGGTTAAAAATTAAATTTTTAAAAAAGGGGGGAAGGAAGGGAGAGGGACGGAAGGAGAAAAGGGGGAAAAAAAAGGGGGGAAAAAGGGGGGGGGGGGAAGGGGGGGGGGGGGGGGGGGGGGGGGGGGGGGGAGGGGGAAGGAGGGGGGAAAGGGGGAAAGAAGGAGGGGGAAAGAAGGGGGAGGAAGAAAAGGAAAAAAAGGGGGGGGGGGGGGGGAAAATTGGAGAAAATAACAGGGGGAAAGAGGGGGAAAAAAAAAAAGGGTTTGGGGGGAAAGAAGAAAAAAGGGAAAAAAAAAAGGGAAGAAAAAAAGGAAAAAAAAAGAAGAAAAAAAAAAAAGGGAGAGGGGAAAAAAATTAAACCCCCAAAAACCCCAAAAGGAAAAAAGGAAGCAAAAAAAACGAAAAAAAGAAAGGGTGGGGGTGGAAAAAAGGAGGGGAATAAAAAATTTAAGGAAAAGGGCCCTTTTCCCACCCTTTCCCGCCCCCCCAATTGATCCATATCCGTTTCTGTTTTTTTCCCCCCCGGCCCCCGTCCCCTTTAGTAAAACCGGAACCCCCCCCGAATTTAAAATTTGGGAAGGAAATGAAAGTTTTTTAAAACCACTTTGTCCCTTTTGCAAATTAATAAAATAAAGGGCTGTTTTTGTTCCCGGTTGTTTTAAACGTTGTTCTGTTGCTTTTTACCCACCCACGCTGTTCTGTTGCTGTTTTTTTATAAAACCTTTTTTCTGTTGCTGTTTTTTTACCCAACGTTTTTCTTTTGGCTGTTTTTATAAACTTTTCCCCCTTTTTGCTGTTTTTAAACAGGGTTGTTCGTTGCTTTTTTTTACCCCACTTGTTCTTTTTGTTTTTGCGTTTTTTCCCTTTTGCTGTTTTTAATCACACTGTTCTGTTGCTTTTGGAAAACCAACTTTTTCTGTTGCTGTTTTTCCACGTTGTTCGGGTTGTTGCCTTGTTACCCACGTTTTTCGGGTTTTGCTTTTTGTTATCATTGTCCTTTTTGTTATCACTTTGTTCTTTTTGTTGTTTTTAACCCACTTTGGGTTCTTTCCTTGTTTTTTAATCCAGGGTTTTTCCCCTTTGCTGTTTAAACCCACCTTTTTTCTTTTTTGCGTTATAATCACGCTTTTTCTTTTTGGGCTTTGTTATCACTTTGTTCTGTTGTTGGTTTTTTTTCACGTTTTTCCCTGTTGTTTGTTTTTAAATCACTTTTTTTCGGTTGCGGGTTTGTTTTCTCACTTTTTTTCGGTTGTGTTATTAATCACTTTTGCCTGTTGCTTTTAATTATCACTTTTTCCCGTTGATGTTTGTTACCCACTTTTGCCCCTTGTTTTTAAAACCACTTTTGTTTTTGTTCGGGTTTGTTATAAACATTGTTTCCTGTTCCCTGTTTTTGTCCACAAATTTTTTTCGGGTTGCTGTTTTTATCACGCTGTTTTGTTTGTTGTTTGGCTTTTGTTTTACACTTTTTTCTTTTTTTTTGTTGTTATAAATTTGCCCTTTTGGGGCGTTGTTTAAAACGTTGTTTTGGTTGCTGTTGTTACCCACGGGTTGGTCTTTGTTGTTACCATCACCTTTGTTCTGTGTTGCTGTTGTTACCCAAAATTGTTCTGTTTTTTTTTTTTATCAGGGTTTTTCCTGTTGCTGTTTGTTCAGGGTTTGTTTGTTTTTTTCTTTTTGTAAATCAGGGTTTTTTTTTTGTTTTTGTTTGTTACCCACGTTTTTCGGGGTTTGTTTGTTTTTACCCCACTTGTTCTTTGTTTCTGGTTTTTATCATGTTTTTCTTTTTGTTACTGTTTTTATCACTTTTGTTCTGTTGTTGCTTTTAAATAAACTTGGGTCCTTTTGGTTATCACTTTTGTTCGGGTTGCTGTTTTATCACGTTGCCTGTTTTTTACCCTTTCTGTTGTTTTGCTGTTGTTACCCACGTTGTCTTTGTTGTTTTTTTATAAACTGTTCTGTTGTTGTTGTGTTTGTTTGTTTCGGGTTTCGCACGTCAAAAAAAAAAACGGTTTTGGGGCGGGGTGATGGGTGGGCCTTGCCTCTGGAGGGACTTCTGGGGCACACTGGGGCGGGGGGCCCCCCTTCCCCCCTCATGCCCCCCAAATCAATCCCCCGAGTGGGGCCCATCCCCCCCAGGCCCATGTGACCCCTCCCCCCCTACCCCTCCCCCTTCCTCCCCCCCGCCCCCTCCCTCCCCTCCCCCCCCTCCCCCCCCCCTTTGTTTTGTTTTGCGGTTTGTGGGTTTTTGCTTGTTAAAATTTCCCCTTCAATAGTAACTATTGTGGGGAAATGCTAGAAACACCCCTAGGGACGGGAAAGCTCAGGGGCCAGAAGAAAAAACTCGCCCGTTTTTCCCCAAAGCAATTTAAAACCCAGAAATCGAGCTTTTTTTGGGCCGAGTGGTTTGGGTAAACCTTTTTGGCGCCCCTTTGGGGTTTCCAGAAAATTTTTCCCCCCATTTAAACCCCACTGTAAAGGGGGGTACCTCCCCTTTTTTAAAAGGGAAAAGGGGAGGAAAAAGAAACCCGATGCCCTTTTTAAAGGGGTTTAAAGGGAAGTAAAGCACGGGGGGAAGGAGAGGGGCCCACCCTCAAAAATGCGGGGCCCCCTAAAAAAAGGCTGGGGGCCCTCGAAAATTTTCGTTTCCCCTAGGGACCCCCCCATAGGTTAGGGGAACATTTTTTTCCCTTTAACGAAAAAACCGGGAAGCTCCCAGGGCCATGAAGACTGAAAACCCAGGGGGGGGGCAGAGAGGAAAGGGAAAACCCAAAACCATTTTCCCTTCATAAAAAAACAAAAGCAAAGGAAAAAAAAAGAAAGTTGGCGAAAAGACGAAACTACTGAAAGGTAAAGCAAAATGGGGGGTGGATGGAAACAAGTGACGGGGCATTTCATCCGGTAAAAGGGGTTAAAAAGGGGTTTTTCCCCTAACCCCATGGGGGGTCGTAGGGGAGCGGGGCCCTTCCCGAGGGGCCAAAAAAGATTTTCCCCCAGGAGCCCCGCAATTTAGGGGGGCCGGGGGCCCCCAATTTCCCCTCCCTCGCTGCATTTAAAACCCTTCCCCCACCCTAAAAGAGGGCAGGTACCCCCCCCCCTTTACCCCGCTGGTTAACTGGGGGGTTGGGACCCGAAGCCCCAAGGGGCGCCAACGGGCACCCATTTCCCCCAACCTAAACCCACGCCCGATGCCTTTCTTTTAAAAAACCCTTTGCTGGGGGGAAAACGAGTGCTCTGACCACTGAACTATCCCGACCCCAATGGCCTCAACAGCGTTTTCCATCAAAACAAGATGCGCCGACAGGCAAACAGGTGACTTGATTTATCTGACTTCCCCCTTAAAAAACCTGAGAAGTCGTTGGGGCATTGCAGCACAGAATCCCCTGGGTTCCGGAACAAAACCGCAGCAGAAAAACAAAACCCAAACCCCAAAAGCAGCGGCCGCCAAGGGAGTGCAAATAAATGGAAAAGGCTGTGGAAGGGGCGGGGGATGGTGGTGGGGATGGGGTGGTGATGGGGGTGGGATGGTGGCGGTAGAATGGGGGAATAGATGAAGCAGTGGGGAGTGGAACTGAGTAAAGTTTTTGTGCAGCAGCAGAAACGTCCCTCCCTCGTCGGGGCGTCCGTCGTCGCAAAACGTCATCGGCCAAACATCATCACCATTTCCCCCCTCACAGCAGCGCAGGGAGCCCGCAAATCCATCATCAAACCCCCCATTTTAGCCCACCATCATTAAACATCATCGGGCGTCGTCAACTTCGTCCCTCCCTCATTTTGTCGGGCAACCCTCAAACCTTTTTTTCAACAACCAAACCAATTGGGGTTTTCGTCCCTCGGTCGGGCAATCATCTCAACATCAACCCTCACCCCTCGTAATCACCCATTTTTATCTTCTTCTTTTTCTTCTTCTTCTTCAACATCCCTCGGGCGTCGTCGTCAAAATCCCGCGCTGGGGAACGGGCAAACCATCATCTCATCAAACATCAGCAGCAGCAGCAGCAAACAACAGCAGCAAACAGCAACAAACATTTTAATTCACAAAATACTGGTTTTTCAGGAGCACAAACCCTCCCCCGGTCACAAAAAGCAGAAACCGCTTTAACAGGGACAGGGCCCCCCCAGGGGGACCCCCAGGAGGAAACCCCCAATCAGGGGGCCCACATCAGACCGGGAAACCCCCCAAACCAGCCAGGGGATGCCCCCCTTTTTTCTCCCTTTTTAAATGCCCTTCCTTTTCCTTTCCCTTTCCCCCGTCCTTTTTTCCTTCCGTTTCCCTTTCCCTTTCCCCCTTCCCCTTTTTTTCTTCTCTTCTTTTCCCTTTCCTTTTTTTCCCCCTTTTTTTCCCTTTGTTAGGACTGGGTTTGGGGGTGTTGGGGGGGATGACAGGCGGAGACTGAGGGGTGGATAGGTAAGTGGGAGGGAAGTGGGCTGTCTGGATAGGTAAGTGGGAAAAGGGGGAGTGACCCGGCTGGGTAGGAAGTGGGAGGGGGGGGAGGGTTGGAAAGGGGTAGGTAAGTGGAGGGTGGGGGTTGGGGGTGGCTGGGGTGGGGAAAGGGGGGAAAGGGTGGGGGATAGGGAGTTGGGGGGGTTTTGGGGGCTGGGGTAGGGGAAGTGGGTGGTTGAGGGGGGGTGGGGGGGGATAGGTTCGGGGGTGGGTGGGGGGCTGGGGTAGGGAAAGTGGGGGTTTGGGGGTTGGGGGCTGGAAAAAGGGAAGTGGGGGGGCGGGTGGGGTAAAGGGAAGTGGTTTTGGGGGGCTGGTGGCGCTGGATGAAAAGGGTGGGGTTGGCTGGACAGGGTAAATGGGGAGGTGGGTGGGCTGGATGGATTGGGCGTGGGTGGGTTGGGAAAAATTAAATTTTCGGGGGGGGTGAATGGATGCCAGTGGAAGGGGGAGTAGGGGGGGGGGTTTCAATGAGGGGAGGAAGGGGGGGTCGATGGGGGGGGTGGGTTGGGGGGGGTAGGGTTTGTACAAATGTGTTTATTCCCCCTAAAGGGGGCCCTTTTAATTTTTTTGCCCAGCTTGTTTTTTCAAAGGGGGGGGAACAAAAGGGGGCTTGTCAAGCACTGCTCCCCTTGTGCAAATTCCTCATTAACCCCAACTGGAAAATTTTGGTCCCTTTTTATTTTTTTTTTTTTTTTATTTCTTTTCTCGGGAAAAAAGGAATAGGCACTCATCGCTTTATTCCCCCCGTCCCCGGGTTTTTTAAAGCATTTTTTTAAAAATTTTTTTTTTTCAATTTCCTTTTCCCAAACGTTTCCCCCATGGGAAATGTTGTAAATGTTTTTTAGCCGCAAGGCCCGACATAAGACCTTTTTATAGCACGCAGATTAAACTGTACCTAAATGTGTGTCATCCCCCCTACCACTGGGCCCTAGCTGCTCCCCCTGTAAAGGAAAGGTATGAGTTGGTTTTTTGTTTTTTGGGTTTGGGGGGTGTGTGTGTTCGTGGGGCCCCACACCTCCCCCTATTTTTTTTTTTTTTTATTTTTTTTAGAGTAAGATTTAAAAAAGGCACTCCCTGTCTTTTTTTTTTTACAAATAATTTTCCCCCGGGGGTTTTTTGGATTTTTGGGAAATTTTTGGCATCTAGATTGTGCGCTCGGGGATCCCATTTTTTTTTGTCATCATTTTTTAAAACGATTCCCTTTTGTTGTGTCCTTCACCCTCACCCCGTCCCCTCCCTTAAAATTTTTTGAAAAAGGGGGAAATTTTCACGTAAAAAAAATAAAAATTTGCCCATGACTTAAAAAAAAAAAAGAAAGGAAAAACAAAACACATTTTTACCATATAAACAAAAACCCAAAAACCCAAACTCCCCCCCCCCAACCCCCCCCCCCCACCCCCCACCCCCACAAAACCCCCACCCCTTTCCCTCCAAAACCCCCCCCCCTCCCCCTCCCCCCCCCCCCCCCCCTCCCCCGTCCTGCCCCCTTTCAGCCCCCACAAAGCCCCCAAACCCCCAAAACCAATTTTACAGAGCAACCATTCAAAACCCTTTTGGGGCCAGGACGGCTTTTTAACCCCTTCCCCCAACCCCCCCCCACCCTCCTGCCCGGGGGTCCCCTTTATCTTCCCTCCGCGTCCTTTACGCCTTTCGCCCGGGGCCCCGACGGGCTGGTCTTCAACGCCCACAGCGGCTTCTGTACTGGCCCGAGCACTACCCAAATTTAAAACCAAACGGGGGCAAACCCCCCCCCTGGGCCCACCCGCAAAATTTCCGCCCCTGGCCCCCGGGGAGCACTTTTTTCCCCCGCCCCCTTTTGCCAGCAGCACTTCCGCCCCCCTAGCAAATTTCCCCCCCTGTTTCCAGCAGCAACCCTTTCCCCCCCTTTGCCAGCAAACACTTCCGCCCCTGTTTTCCGGGAAACAATTTCCCCCCCTGTTGCCCAAAAACAGCATTTTCCTTTCCCCCCCCCTGTCATGAAACCAAAAAGCATGCGCCTGCGATCACAACCCACCCCCGGGTTGGGACCCCTTTAAATAAGTGAATGAAAGGGTCGTGAAAGTTTGAAATTGGGGGTGTTTTTGTGGTGGGGGTGTGTGGTGGGGTGTGGTGTGGGGTGTGTTGGGGTTTTGTGTGTGTGTGGGGTTGTGTGATTTTGGGCAGGTCTGGTTTAAAAATGTGGTCACATTTTGGAAATGAAAAGGAAAGGGGCAAAGGTCTCGGTATTTTCCCCGGGGGTTTTTTACCTGTGGGAAATTAAAGGGTTTAAAAACAGGGCAAATCCCCTTTTTAAAGATACATAGGGGCCCACAAGAAAAAAAAAAAAATTTTCCCGCGAAAGAAGGTTGAACAAAAAAAATAGCGAAAGAAAAGGATTAAAAAAACGATTGAAAAAAACGTTTTTCCTTTAAAAAGGGCTTATTTTTTTATTTTTTTTATTTTTTAAAATCAGGGTAAAGGAAAAAAAGCACTCCCTGGCTTTTTTTTTTATCCAGTCCCCGGGGGAAAGCGGTTTTGTAAAATTTTTTCAAAAAGTTTCCCCCGGCACCAAATGGCCTAAATCTTTTGAAAAGAAGGAAACAGGATTTAAAAAAGGGGTGAAACAAAGTTCTGCGTGCGTTTCCCCCCACGGGGGGCCCTTTGGTTTTTTGTCTCATCCGAACGAATTTAAGAAATTCTTTTAAACTTTAAAAAGCCTAACAAAAATGAAAACATTTTTCCCTTTAAAAAAGTCTAAAAACCAAATAATTTTAAAAAAATTTCCTTTTCCCCCTTAAAAAAAACCCCAAACAACGGGAAAACATTTCCCCTTTTAACCCGTCAAGGGAAACATAGGGGATTAAATTTCAAACCTTTAACAGTCTAAAAAAACCTAGGCAAAATGTAAAACATTTTCCTTTTTAAAACAGTCTTAAAAAGCATAGAAAAATTTAAAAACAATTCTTTAAAAAAAGTTTTAAGAATCAGGCAAAAAAATAATTTCATTTTCCTTTAAATTTTTCCCTTTAAAAATAATAATAAAAAGCAAATTTTATATTTGCTGAATCTTGTAAAAAAAAAAACAAATCGAAGCCTTAAAAAGCCTGGGCAAACTTTAATTTTTTTCTTTTTTATCAGTCTTTAAGAAACCTAGGCAATGAAAAACATTTCCTTTTTCAAACCCTTTAAAAAAAAGGTTTTCCCAAAAAATAATTAAAAAAAACCAAAACCCAAAAAAAATAAAAAACGAACAAAAGCAAACAAGCATAACTAAACCCCAGGATGAAAGAAGGGGAGAGAGAGAGAAAAGAGAAGGGGAGAGAGGAAAGAGAGGGGAGAGGGGAGAGGGGGAGAGAGGGGTTTCCAACAAAGGGGAAAAGGCCTTTTAAAAAGTAACATACAAAAATAATGACACAATGGAAAAAACCATAAAAATAGGATCAATTTGAAAGGGAAAGAAAGCCCCCATAAACCCCGTTTTAAAACCATTCGATTCAATGGGAAACGTGGGTTTTTCAAAAACTCGGCGGCGTCCCCGGGGATGAAGGGGGGGAAATTTTTTAAAACTTTTTCCCGGCAACTTTCCAAAATGCAACCCGCCAAAAGGGCCCCTTTATTCCCTTCCCTTTTTAAGCCCCATGCAAAAAGAACGAACAGCCCCATTTAAATATCCCCGGGCACTCCCACATCAAGTTTTTCTGGGTTTCGGGAAACCCCGAATAACCCCCCCAAAGTCGGAATTGGGGGATATCTTCATGGGGGGCAAAAAAAAAATTTTAAACCCTGGGGAAACCCAAAAGCAAAAAAGTCACCACTGATGAACCTCGGAGCTTTGGGGCCCAGGAACGAAAAAAATAAAACCGATGGAGAAAAAAGACCTTCCCCCGGGGAATGGGGTGTGGGGGATTGCAAGGGACATCCACCTGATCCACATGGGTGACCTCCACCATGGGGCCAACCCACCCCCCCAGACCGGCCAAACCCCTGCCGGTAAGACTCCTTCACCACTCCCCCCTGGAGATCCAGGGGGGGTTTATTAAAAAAACAGCATCCCCCATCTTCCCGGCAAGGAATTTTCCCTTCTTTTTTCTTTTCCCCCCTTTTTTTGTTTTTGTTTTTTTGCCTTGTTCCTTTTTTCTTTCTTGGGCACCCCTCTCCTCTTGTCTATTTTTTTCTTCTTTTGGCCCTTCCCCCCACCCCCCTTCCCCCTGCCTCCTCCCCCCCCCCCCCCCCCCCCCCAAAAAAAACTTTAAAAAAAACAATTCCCCTCCCTTTTGCCCCAATCGGAAAGCCTGGTTGGCCTACTCTCAGGCGCTTTTAAAACGGTAAAACGCAACGGGCCTTTGCTCAAAAATGAAAAGACAACAATTTTGCTGCTGATTTTTTCGAAAAAAGAAAAAGGAGGAGGGAAAAGGGGGAAAAGGGAAAAAAGGAGGAGGGAGAAAGGAGGAGGAGGAAGAAAAAGGAAAGGGGGAGGGGGGAAAAAGGGGGGAAAAAAGGGGAGGAGGAGGAAAAAAAGAAGGGGAAAAGGGGGGGGGGGTGGGGGGGAGAGGGGGAGGAGGAAAAAGGAAAAAGAAGGGGGGAAGGAGGAGGAGGGGGAGGGGGGGGGGGGAAGGGGAAAAAAAGAAAAGGAAAAAGGGGGAAGGGGGAAGAAAAGGGGGAAAAAGGGGGGAAAAAGAAGAAAAAAAAGAAGAAGGAAAAAAAGGAGGGGGAAAAAAGGAGGGGGAGGGGAGGAGGAGAAAAGAAAAAAAGGAGGGGGGGGTGAAAAGGGGGAGGGGGGGGGAGGACGGGGGGGTTTTATTCGTCTGAACCCCAACCTTCCGAAAACCCAAAAAACCAAAAAAACCCCCAAACCCACAATCACCCCAACACTCAATCTTTTCAATAAATCAACAAAAAAAACAGTGGCTAACCAGCAACCAATCATCACCCCTTTCATTCAACCAGCCATAAATCAGCAAGTAAATTGGGGGGGGGGGTGAAACAATTTAACAACCACCAACTGAAAAAAATACCAGACCCCCCCCAGTCAAACCCCCCAAATTTGGTGTGGTGTGAGGGGGGGTTTGGTGTGTGTGGGGTTTTGGTGGTGTGGGGGGTGTTTGGGGTGTGTGTGTGGGGGGGAGAAGAAGACAGAAGAATTTAGAAAACGTAATTTTTTAAAAAAAAAATTTTTTTTTAAAAAAATATTATATTTATATTATATTATTATTTTATATGTAGTATGTATGTAATTTATGTATGATGCACATGCATGCCACACACCCCGTGTATCGCTTACTACACCCGCGTTTTTAAAAAAACACACCACTTAAACACACAACACAAAACCCACACTCATTAATCAAAAACCCCCCCCACCCCCCCCCCCCCCCCCCCTCCCCCCCCCCCCACCCCCCCCCACCCCCCCCCCCCCCCCCTCCCCCCCCCCACCCCCCCAACCCCCCCCGGTACCTTGCACGCGCTGGTTGCACACGCGGTTTTCCCCCCAACAACCCCCGCTTCCCACACAAAAAACAGGCCACGCCCTAAAACAACTTCTCCCAGGGGGGGGTGACGGGCTGCACCCCATCCCGACGACTGCCGATCCTTCGTGGAGGCTCCAAAGGCCACACCACCTCTTTTCCCCGCACTGCCGGCAACGTCTTCAAACCCCCCCGGCAACTGCGACGCCCGGGCCCCCAACGTGCCCTCCTGTCCCCGGGTTCCCCCTCCCCCCCACCCCCGGGGCGGGTGGTACCACCGCTGGCGGCCGTTAACCAACCAACGCCGGTCGTGAAACCCCCCACCCAATGCCCGCCCCGCAGCCCCCGTATGCCACCCAGGCCCCTACACTCCCCACCCCCCTTCGCGGGTGAGAAAGGGGGAGGGGAGAAGGAGAGAGAGCGAAAGGGGGCTTGTATTTTTTGGTTAGGGGGGAAAAGGAAGGAAAGGAAAGGGAAAATGGGTTGGTCGGGTCTTTGGGTCTAACCTGGGTTGACAAAGGAATGGCGGAAGAATCAATCAACTTTGATGAAGGGGCTTTTTCCCTTTTTTTTTTTTTGGTGCAGAAACTCGAGGTTTGGGGACATGTTCTTTAGAAGAATGTGTTGATTGAACTGCTGTTCTTCAGGCCTGGCAGAGTTCAAGGAAATGAAGAAGAAGACGCTGAAGAAGAAGAAGAAGAAGAAGAAGAAGAAGAAGAAGAAGAGAAGAAGAAAAGAAGAA
>CM054134.1:68898761-68923761 GCA_028751875.1 Rapana venosa | reverse complement strand
ACGACGAAGAAGAAGATGATTGTGTAGGGCAGTCTTCGGTTCCTTTGTTGAGCGGTTGAAGACAGCGTACGTCGTCTTTACGTGGCATTGATTTTCACAATCCACTGTTTCTCAACCCTCAAGAATATTCATTTTTGTCCTAGAAACCATCCTAAAATCGTTTTGGGCTGTGTAAGTCATTTGTTGATCCTCAGTGGAACGATGTTGTCTAAATCCTATCTGCTCTGGAGTGACGATAGTTGTTTTTCTCAAGGAGCCACACTGAGTATTGAGAATTCACTCCTAGAGCTTGCCACAAGGCTGTCAGGATGGTAGCTGCTGGCTTCAGTTCGTTCCTTCCCCTTCTTGTGGATAGGTACCATGCCATCTTGCTATCTTTGTGGAACATGCCATAACCTCCAGCTATCGTTGAGGAGAGCAAGAATTTGGACTTTGCTCTGGTGACAATGTGTTTCCAGCATGTCATTGGTAACTTTATCAGGGCCTGAGTGTTCTGGGCGTAAAGTGTTAAGGGATTCTTCTAGCTTCTTTTTGTTGCAATTTCTGCTCTGTTCTCTGGAGGGTCTTGGCCACCCTGGTGGTTCATTATGTTATCATGAAGAATCCTGCCTTCAGACCTGCTCATCATCACCTGTCTCACCTATCAGCATCACCGAGCGGCGTTTGCCGCTGCAACCCAATGACACGGCGTGATCCTCCTCTATGCGGCCCGGTCTTTGCTGGCCCTGCTGACTTCATGATTCCCACAGCGTTCGGTGATGTTGCCAATGAGAGAACCTGGTTGTCTGCCTTTTTCTCTTTTTTCCCTTGGTCATTGCAGTAATGACCTTGTGCCCCGTCATCCATAGCTTTGGTGAGCTCCCAGAGCTTGTTGCCATCTCTATCAAAGTTCAACTTTCCGGGTTGTTTTCCTCCAACTCATTCTCACAGCATTAATGTAGGCCTTCTTATCCATGGCAGTGCAGGCTTTGAAGGCCACCTTGTTCTCCAGTATTGTGTAGTTCTCCGCCTCCCCACAGCTTCTGTCAACCTCTTCATTAGGTTTCTAAAGCTCCTCCATCCAGTACAGCCTATAGTTCTTATGGGTGCCACACGAAATGGTTTCTGAGGCTGCCTACATGACGCTTAGATGAGATGTTTTGTGGATCTGTTAATGTTGTACTTATCTGCCTTAATGCCTTTATAATGATCATCAGAGAAGGTAGGAAACAGCTCCAAGTAGCCTTCCTATAGTTCTGTCTCAGAAAGGTTTTTGGGAAGCTGGGCTTGTATTGCAAAATGATGGCTAGTAATAGTGGCCTGTGGTCATTGGCTTCATCTTCTGCTGGTTTTTGTTTGTTTATTTGTTTGTTGTTGTTGTTTGGGGGGGGGGGGGTTAAGATGGATGTGCATGCTCAATCTGGTAGATGTTGTGATCCATCGATGTGAGGAGAAAGTTGGTAAACTATCAAAATAATTCAGCAGAGGCATGTTAGTCTCATCTGCCAGTCCTCTATTCCCCCCTTCACTCACTTTCATTATAGCCTCAACATGTTGAATGGCTGCCGAGGTCACCAGCAGCTATGCAGTTCTCATGTGGCAGATTCAAGTTTTGTCGGGCGAGAAATATTAGTGGCAGAACAGGTTGAAGATAGTGATATCAGAGTTGTTCACTGTGATGTTGATTCCGTGGATATTTCAGCGCGCTGATCTGTGTACTACTTAATGTCTCTGACTGTACTGCTGTTCCGACAAATATCATCCCTACTCCCTTGTGTCTTCCTTCCCCGTCCTTCCTGAAGGTCTGCTCCCCTCTGATGACAAACCTGTGGTTGAGATTCTGGTGTGGCTCATGTACACGAGACTGTGTCAATTCTCTCCGGATAAAGGCTCTTTGTCACTGGGATCGTCTTGTTATAGAATCCTTCTGTTTCCACTGCATAAGAGCAAGCTGGAGGTGAAGCCTGACCGGAATCCTAGCAGCACCAGGAGGTTTAAGTCCTGGTGTCAGGATGGTGACCACTAATGTGATGGATCAACACCAGCCAGACTTGTTTCTGTGATACACGTTCCCTGGACAGTATTAGATTGTGTGTACATATTTTATCAAGGAAGTTTTTTTCCCCAGTCATTCATCGACAGGAGGTTTTGCTGACATCAAAGACTAGATGATCAATAGTGTCTTTCTCAGAACTGCAGAAGTACGTGTGTTGTTTTTAACACTATTGGTTTTTCCACAGACTAATTTTGTTGCAAGAGTTCTGTGAGTTTGGGCTTATTTGAACCATTTTAGTCTAATTTGTTTTCTGTTTTCCAACAAAGAAAGATGGGTAAAATTAGGATAGTTGTTACAACAATAGTTTTGATAATTGATTGGAAAAAAAAAGTAATTTTTTTTAACAGAAAAATTTGATAACATTTTTTAAAAAAAAATTTTAGATAATATAATTTTAACCCCCCCTGAAGTAAAAAAACATAGACAAAAATTAACAAAACCAGGCAAAAAATTTCCCTTGATACCGAAACCCCAAAATTTAAAAATTTAGTAAAAATTTTTAAAATAATTTTAAAAAAAAATTTAAATAATTAATAGACGGGAAAAGTTTTTTAATAAATAATGGGATAAAGAAGATAGAAAAGATAGCCCGACAGAAGAAGAAGAAGAAGAAGAAGACAGAAGAAGAAAAGGGGGAAAAAGGAAGGACAGAAGAAGAAGAAAGAAGAAGCAGAAGTTTAAATGAAGATAGAAGAAAAGAAGAAAAGACAAAACAGACAAAACAGATAGATAGATAAAGATAGTAGATAGCAGAAGAAAGGAAGAAGATAGATAAAATAGATAGAAAAAGATAGATGAAGATAGATAGTTTGCAATAGAAAAATAGAAAGATAGTAACGGGTAGAAAGAAGTTTGATAGAAAAGATAGAAAATAATAGACAGTAGAAAAGTTAGATAGATAGAAGAAATATTAGAAAAGATAGACAGATAGATAGATAGATAGATGAAGAAAGATAGACAGATAGATAGTTTAAATAGATAGAAAGACAGACAGAAGTTTAGAAGGTTTGATAGAAAAGATGATAAAAAGATAATAGTTTAAAGATAGATAGAAGATAGATAGATAGAAAGATGAAGACAGAAAGATAGAAGATGATAGAAGAAAAGAAGAAGAAAAAGACAGATAGATAGTTTGATGTAGATAAAAAGGGTTGATAGACAGAAAATTTAAAATAATAGATAGTAGATAGTTAATAGACAGTAGATAGAAAGATAAAGATAGATAGATAGTTTAGAAGAATAAAGATAATAAAATTAGAAGAAAGATAGATAGATAATAATAAAACAGATAGTAGATAGATAGATAGATAACAGTTTGATAGATAGATAAAATAGATAGAAAAAGATAGATAAAACAGACAGACAGACAGAAGATAGATAGATAGTTTAGATAAAAGACAAAACGGGAATAGATAGTTTAAGTTTAGATAGATAGATAGTTAGACAAAATAGATAGATAGATAGTAGACAGAAGTTTAAAGATAGATAGATAGATAGATAGACAGATAGATAGAATAGATAGTTAGAAGATGATAATAGTTTAATAGAAGTTTTGATAAAAACAGACAGTTTAGATGATAGATAGATAGAAGACAAAGGGGTGGTTATGGTGACGTTTTTAAAAATTAATGAAAAATTTTTGTGATGTTGGTGCGTTTTTTTTTTGTTGTAGTGCAAAAAATCGGTGGTTAGATAGATAGATTGAGAGAAGATAGATAGGATTAAAAGATAGTAAAAATTAGATAGATTAGTGGGGGGGTAGAAGAAAAAATAAAAATGTTTTTAAAAGAGTAGAAGAAGTTGGTAGTTTTAGTAAAAATAGAAAATTTTTAAAAATAATTTTAAAAGGGTTGGGAAGTAAAAGAAATTAGAAGTAGATAGAAGTTTTAGATAGTAGTTTTTTTTAGAAAAAGAAGAAGGAAAAAGTTTTAGTGTAGTAATAGATAGATAGAAGCCCAATTTAGATGATAGATAAAAGTTAAAAGGGAAGATAGAAAGATAGAAGATAGTAGAAAAAAAGACAAAGTAAAAGTAGAAGTAGTTAGTAGGTAAAAGATTTAGATTAGATAATAGATAGTTTAAGAAAAATAGAAGACAGAAAGAAGAAAAGAAGAAAAGAAGAAAGATAAAAATAGATAGACAGAAGAAAAGACAGATAGATAGATAGATAAAACAGATAGATAGATAGATAGATGATAGAAAAAGGGATAGATAAATAATAGACAGACAGTAGAAAAAGGATAGAAAACCCAGAAAGATAGATAGATAAAATGGGTAGATAGATAGATGGGGTTAGATAGAAGAATTAAAAAGACAGATAGATAGATAGAAAAAGATAAAATAGATAGATAGAAAATAGGATAGATAGATAGATAGACAGAAGAAGAAAAAAAAACAGATAGATAGATAGATAGTTGTTAAAGACAGAAAGAAAAAGTTTAAGATAGCCCAGATAGAAGATAGATAGAAGATAGTTTAGACGATAGAAGAAGAAAATAGTGATGATAGAAGATGTAGATAAAAACAGATAGATAGTAAGATAAAAACGATGCGTGGGTTGATAAAATAGAAATAGATAGTAAAAAAGATAGATAGATAGATTAGTAAGACGGGACAGAAGAAGTAAAGATAGAAGATAGATAGTTAGATAGATGGGGAAATAGATAGAAAAGAAAAAGAAGATAGATAGATAGATAGATAGAAGATAGTAGAAAAGATTAGACAGATAGAATAGAAGAAGAAAGACAGAAGATAAAAAAGATAGATAATAGATAGTAGATAGATAGAACAAAAGATAGATAAAATAAAAACGGGATAGATAGATAGATAATAATAGAAGATAGAAAGATAGACAGAAAAAGATAGATGGGAAGATAGATAAAATGACAGAAGAAAGAAAAATAGATAGATAGATAGATGGGACAGAAGAAGAAGGATAGATAGAAAAGGATAGAAAAAGATAAAATTAAAAATAGATGGGAAAAAGACAGATAGATAGATAGATAGTATAGAAGAAATAAAATAGATAAAAGAAAAGAATAGATAGATAGAAGTTAAAAAAGATGATAGAAGACGATAGATAAAGATGAAATAGATGTTAGATGGGATAGATAGATAGTAGACAGAAATAGATAGATAGATGATAAAAAAGATAGAAGATAAAAGAAGTAGATAAAAACAGAAAAGATGGGATAGATAGTTTGTTAGATAGGAAGATAGATAGATAGATAGATAAAAATAAAGACAGAAAGAAAGAAGAAAAAAAAAAATAGATAGATAGTTTAGATAGACAGAAAAAGAAAAAAGATAGAAAAGATAGATAGATAGATAAAAAAGTTAGATAATAGATGATAGATGGGCAATAAAATAGATAGATAGTAAGGAAGGGATAGATGAAGATAGAAGAAGAAGATAGTTAGATAGATAGATAGATAAAAATCGATGATAAAATAGTTTGATAGAAAAAACAGAAAAGAAAAATAGTTTAGTTTAAAAAGACAGATAGAAGATAGATAGATAATAGATAGAAGATAGTAGAAGAAGATAGATAGATAGATAGTAGATAGAAAAGTTTAAAAAAGATAATAGATAAATAGACAGAAGTTAGAAAAAGATAGTAAAAAGATAGAAGATAGATAAAATTGAAGACAAAAGAAGAAGATAAGTTTAGATAGATAGATAGAAAAAAGACAGATAGTTTAGAAAGATAGATGAAGAAGATAGATAGATAGATAATAGTTTAATGATAGCAGCCAGAAAATAGTTAGATATAGTAGAAGATAGACAGATAGAAGTAGTTTGGGAAGAATAGATAGAAGATGGGTAGATAGATAGATAATAGATAGACAGAAAAGATAAAAATTTAGATAGAAGATAGATAGATGGGTTGATAGATAATAAATAAAATAAACGACAAAAGTAGATAGATAGAAGATAAAAATAGATGATAGTTTTAAAAACCAGATAAAATAGATAGTAGATAGATAGATAGATAGATAATAGTTTAAAAGGGAAATAGAAAAGATAGAAGATAAAAATTAGATAGACAGATGGGATAGAAAAGATAGATAGAAGATAGATAGAAAAAGATAGAAAAGATAAAAAATAGATAGATAGAAAAAATAGATAGATAGATAAAAAATAGATAGTAAAAATTAGAAGACGGGTTAAGATAGATAGAAAGATAGTAGATGATAGAAAAAAGAAGAAGATAATGGGATAGATATATAGAAGCCAGTAAAGAAGATAGATAAAGGGATGATAAAATAGAAACAGATAGATAGAAAATTTAGAAGACAGATAGTAGATAAAAATAGATAGATGATAGATAGACAGATAGTTTTAGATAGATAATAGATAGATAGACAGGAAGTTAGTAGATAGTAGAAAGATAGACAGAAGTTAGAAAAAAAGGTTAGATAGATAGATAGAAAAGATGGGTAGATAGATAGATGATAGAAGTAGATAGGACAGAAAAGATGATAGATAATAGATAGAAGATAGAAAGATGATAGATAGTGGGAAGATAGAAGAAGAAGATAGAAAAGACAGATAAAAATTAAAAAGGATAGATAGATTAGGGATAAAAAAGTTTAAAAGGGGTGGGGTTCAATGAAAAAAGTTGGGAAGATGGATAATAGATGGGAAAAAGGGATAGATAGATAGATAGATAAAAGGGTAGAAGAAGATAGATAGATAGATAGAAGATAGATAGATAGATAGATAGAATAGATAGAAGACAGACAGATAGAAGATAAGTTAGAAAGATAGATAGATAATAGATAGATAGTAGATAGATAGGGGGTAAAAGGACAAGAAGAAGATAGTAGATAAAACGTGTTTGGAAGATAGATAGAAAAGAAGAAGAAGATAGAAGACAGATAGTAGAAGATAGAAAAAGATAGAAGACAGAAAACAGAAAAGACAGATTTTCTCAAGTTTTTGGCTCGGGTTCGGCTGCGAAACCCCATACCTTTTTTTCATTTATACTCCCCCTTTTAAGACCCATTTTTTGCTTCTGCTGCAATCTGAGGAAATTTCCTCCCCGGGGACGATCCGACGGCATCCTTTGCTAAAACCCAAAGGGACTTTTAACACTTCTTCGAATGCGCCAACGGCATTATTTTGGGGAAGAGCTTGCTCCCGGCAACCCTGGAATCCAAAATTTCCCCCTTTTACCTAATTTCACTTTTCCCCCGGATGTTTTGGGAGTATCTTCCCTTTTTTTGGAGGGCTGCCCTTCATTAAAGGTTTTTTTTTTTTTCTTCTAAAAAAACTTTTTTTAAAGCTTTTAAAGTTCCGATTTGAAAATAAAAACTGAATGAAAGAATAAAAGGCTTTTCTTCATTTCTACTGTTTTGGTTTTTGGGGGTGTTTTTATTTTATTTTGGGGAGCAAATTTGAAATATCGTGAAAATTTAAACCCTTAAATCTATTGGAATTGGTGGGAAAGGGTCGCTGTTACCCCCTCGTCGGGCCCCCAGTCCCCTTTACCCAAACATTTTGAAAAGAAAAAGTAAGGGCCCGGGGGGAAAAAAAATTTAAGGGTTTAAAAAGTTTAAAAGGGTCCCCAAAAACCCATTGGCGTAGGGGAGCGGGGCATCGGAGACCTTTGACTTTTCCCGGGGGCCCGCTATTGAGGGCCGCGTCCTTTTCCCCTCCATTGCTGTTTACTTTTCCCCACCCAAAGAAGCAGGCACCCAACCACAGCTGGGGAAATGGGGGACTGTACTTAAGCCAAGGCGCGCAAATTTGGTCACCCATCCACTTTTTTAACCATACTGGGCACGCTCAACCCTTTGGCCCGGGGCAAAGCAAGTGCTCTCAAACCCCTGAGCTTCCTCTGAAGTCGGGGGTATGGCGCCTATATGGCGAGGTACTTGAAAAGAGTCATACACGCAAGGTTCTCACCCGGTTTTACTTTTTAAAACTCACAGTGTTTCCCCCGGAGGGTTTAGGGGAGTCAGGGGTGCATGTTTTTTGGTGGACCCCCCCGGGGGTAAAATGGGAAGCAAAAACAAAAAAACAAAAACCACTGAGCTATCCTTCCCCCTTTTTTGGGGGAAAAAAGGAAAGGGGAAAAAGATAGAAAGGGGGGAAAATGAGAAAATTACGGGGTGGTTCAAAAAACAAAGGGAAGTGGTGGGAGCGGGGGTTTGGGGTTTTTCGGTGGGGGATGGGGGTTGTTATCTATTATCTATCTGTCCCGGGAGTCTGCCCACCGGGGGGCAACCCCCAAAAAATCAACAACCCTTTTCCCTCCATTCCTCTCTCCCGTTTTTGGGCCCTTTTTCAGGGGTTTTGTTTTAGTTTTAGGCCTTCCAAAAAGCTGATGTTATCCTCCCCGCTCTTCCTTGGTCTGCCCTTCTTTTTTCGTCCCCTTTGGGCAGTGGGCCCTTTCAAAACTGTCTTTGCCAAATCCTTTGGTCTTGTGACATGGCCCCATACCATTTAAGTTTAAAGCTTTTTTCAAAGATCGTTTAGAAGGCTCCCCCAAGGGTCCAATGGTTTGCTGGGGTTCTGTTATGCACGCTTTCGTTGGGTTATGTGGTCTTTGTAGGGGATGCCAAGGGGTCTCCCAAACATTTCATCTCCCTTTTTCCCGTACCCCTTCCCCTCCAAATCTGCAAATCAGGGGCCATGATTACAGGCAAACAGAAATATGGGGGAAAAGACAAAGGGGGCGCTTAGTCTGATCCCCTTTGGGGATAAGTGGGGATTTTTTATCTCTCCAGATGGGTTTTTAGGTTTTTACAAAGCTGTTATTGTCTGTTTCTTTCCCGCAAACACTTTGGGCTTGGATCCCTGGTCTGTACAAAAGTAAACGGTAAAATTAATCAATCTACCAAAAGGGGCACCCAAATGAATCGAACTGGCGAAATTTAAATTTTGGGAAAAAGTTTAAATAAGGGGGGTTTTGGGCCCCGCGTGTTGCTATTTCTCTCCCGCTTTTCCCCTTTCCCGAAAAAAAAAAAACGTTTTAGGGGTACACACACATGCGAATTTCCTCCACGCGGGCACTTTCCCCCCACACGGGGCCGGGGCGCAAAAACCACCACAAAACACACCACACACACCACACAAAACACCACACACACACAAAAAAACCCCACATACAAAAACCAAAACCCCCCGGCGCGCGCGCCCGCGCTGAAGTAGAAACCCATGTTTTGGAAAAAGAAGTCAAAAGGGAAACGTTTAATAAGGATGTCCCCAAAAACCGGCCCAAATTTAATTTTGGTTGTACAAACATTGTCATGGGAAAAAAAGGAGCGGTGGGCTTTGCGCTTTTTAAACGACGACCCGGGTTTGGGGCCCCGTTCAAGGGGGAAAACTTTCCCATGGAGCTAAAATCAGTGCCCACCCACTCTCCCAAAAAAGTCCTTGGATGAGACTATTTAAAACCAAGTCCCGTGGGGCGAACGCACACAGAACGCCTTGCGCCCCCGTCAAAACCCTTTTTCCCTTTTGGAGAGTAGGCTAAATTTGGGGGCCCGGGGGTAAAGGATGACAAAATTTACAAAACTGCATATCACAAAGGGACTGGATGTAAAAAAAAAAGCATATGTTTGCTTATTCTGTTTTCCTCGAAATACATGAATTAAAAAAATGACAAAAATAAAAAAAGGATAAAAGTGAGGGGCAGGGTCTTTGTCGCCAAAAAAAACAGCTTGGTCCCACCCGAATGGGACAGGGGAATTTAATTGAATTTAATTGAAATTTTTTTTTATTTAAAGAGGGGTTATGGAAAAAGCAAACATGGGTTTTTTTACAACCAACCCTCTGGGCAAAACCACAAAAAACAACCCAAAAAAACTCTCCCAAACCCAACCCAAACCCAAAAAACATAGTTTTTTTTTGGGAAAAAAAAGGAAAAAAAACAAAAACATCCCCAAAAAGTAAAAAACATAAAATTGAAAAAATTTAACTTTTAAAAAAAACCCAACTGGGGGGAAAATAAAGAAAGACAAAATTTTTTTTGGGAAGTGAAAAAGAAAGTGGTTTTTTTAAAAGGGGGGGGGGAAACTTAAATAAAAAACCCAAAACATCAGCTCCCTTTTTAAAAAAAAATTTTAACCCCCCTTTTTTAAAAGGGGGGGGGCCCCCCAAAACCCCCAAAACAAAATTAAAAGGAAAAACCCCGTCCCCCCCCAACCCCCCCCCCAAAAAATAAAAAAACAAAAAAACAAAAAACCAAAGGAAGTTTTTAAAAAACCCCCCCAAACAAAGATATTTAAAAAAAAAAAACCCCGCAAAAAACCAAAAAAAGAACAAGGGGGGGCAAAAAAGGGAAGGAAAAAAAAAACAAAAACTTTTTAAGTCAAAATTAAAAATTTTTAAATTGCCTGGGGGTTTTTTTCCCCAAATTTAAGGTTTGTGGGGAAATTCTTTGGGTCGCGTCCTAAAAATTTTTTAAAAAAAATTAAACCCATCCGGATATCTTGGGTAAAGGGGCGATAAAAGGGAAGGGGGGGAAATTGGCAGAATTTTTTTGTGTTTTTTTCCCAAAAAATCCTTTTTTTAAAAAAAAAAGTATGGTTTTTTTTAAGGGGGATTTCCCTTTTTAAAAAATTTGAAATGGAAAAAATAAATTTTAAAACCCCTAAACCAACAAAAAAACCCAAAACAAACCAAAAAGAAAATAAAATATAAACTTTTTTGGGGGGAAAATTGATATTTTTTAAAAATGTTTTAGTTTTTAATGGTTTTTGATTTGCCTTTTCTTTTTTTTTAAAATTGTTTTGGGGGGGGGGGTTGGGGTTTTTCAAAAAAATTTGTTTTTCACAAAAGGTTAAAAAAATCCCTTTTTTTATGGTTTTAAAATTAAACTTGAAAAAAAAGTGGAATAACCCTTCACCTTTAAAAAGGGGGGGCCCCTTGGGCAAAAAAGAAACAAACAAGGGAATGCCTTTTTTTTCCTGGGGGGGAAATTGAGAGAGGTGGAGAGAGAGAGAGAGAGAGGGCGTTCTCATAAACCATCATCAGCATCATTTTATCATTGTACATTTTTAACGGTAGGGGAGGGGGGGGTCAGTAACAAATTTTCGTGACATGGATTCCTCTGTCCTTGAATGCAGCTTGAAAAAGAAAAGAACACACGACCGTGTTATTTTGTAACTTTTGTTTTTCATCTTTTCTTCCCAAGGACACAATTTTTCCCTCATGTATATTCCAGCTGACTCTAACTGATAGGGGGGATCACTAGGGAAGTAAACGGAAACGAACGAGATTAAGTCGTTTTTAAAAGGGTTTCTGTAATCCGCTGTTTGTTTTTTTCTCCCCCTTTTAGCTTTGTGGATTCTTTGTGTCTGCTGTGCGTTTTTTGTTGATTTTTGCTGAAAACATCCTGGATATGCTTGGATAAATGTGTGTCGTTTTATGAATTGGTGAGGTGGTTGACAATTCCGTGTTCTTTTCAATTTTGCATTTGTAGAATTTTTTTTCCCCAAAGTCTGTTTTTAAAAAAAAGAATAGGGTTTTTTTTTAGGGGTTTTAACTTACAAAATGTTGAAACTTGAAAAATAAATAGGTGTGTAAATTCCATATCCTGAAGCGATCTGCTGCAAAACATTTTGTATTGGGTTATCAGTATTCCTAGTATCAAAGTAAAATATAAACTCAGATGGAAAATTGATATTTTCACATAAAGATGTGTATGTTCTCAATGGTTTTTGATTTGCCATTCATTTAAATCTTTAAGATTACCGATTTTGGGGTGAAATGTTCCGTCGCTATTGTCAAATTGTCGTTGTCACAGAATGTTGATGAAAGTCGATTTTGGGTGATTATCTTGCACACACGTGAATACCGTTCTACCTTTGGAAAGCCGGGGGCATTGGTACAGGAAAGAACGGATGACAGGGCACCTGCTTGTTTTCCAGCAACCCAGAGCGAATAATATCTGTACTTACACTGATCCTTTTACAACAAAGAATCCGGGGAGAGCGGAGCGAACTGAAGTATGGGCCTAACCAGTAGGCCACCGAAATCCGCTATTCCACCAACCATTGACCCCCAGCTCTACAGTGTATGTGACGACCAAAAAAACAAAAAACAAAAAAACCAAAACCTGCGACATGGGTTCAAGTAGGTACCAATCTAATCCAATCTTCTTGTTATAGCCCCGCCGACCATAGAGGCCATATGTGGAGGGGGTGGAGGGGGGGGGGGCTGTCACCTGTAAAATTTTAAATCACAAAAACTTTTTCGTCGTCGACCACTCTGACAGCAACTGTTGTCTGTTATATGAACGAAAATGCTGTCACACTGAGGTTAAGGGCCTGAAAAAGTCAGACCCAGCGCATCCGACTTCGGCATGAGAGAGAATTGTCATTTTTTAAATCTTTCTGGCTGTCCCGATGGTGCGTCACCTTGTGGTGGTGGGATGGCTTGCGTGCTTCAATGACCCCCAGAGCTATGTGGGCGGGGGCTTCGGCCTCTGGCAGGTTCAACCATGCTCAACAGGTCTGGGGGGGAGGAGACAGACTAAACGATGCACCCTGGTCCTCCAGGTTGGGGGTTGTGCATTGGGCTAACGACCCATTCACTTAAAAACCACTCTGTTACGGAAACTGCAACATTACCTCTCGCGAGCGACATGGTTGGGGAAAAGTCCTCTCTGGTAGAGCCTATGACACGTGCTGGTGAAAGCCTTGGGAAGCCAGTGCGCCGACAACTCTTCTAACAACCAAGTCAACAACCAGGATAGGGACCTGGAACATCAGAACTCTGTACGAAACTGGTAAAACAGCACAGGTGAGTAGAGAAATTACAGGTACAACCTAAAGATCCTTGGCCTGTGCGAGACCAGATGGAATGGAACGGGCAGACAAAACTTGCGAGTGAGCACTATCATCTACTCTGGACAGGAAGAAGGCCAGCCCCACACCAGGGGAGTAGCGCTGCTGATGAGACCCGAGGCAGCGCAAGCACTGCTGTCCTGGGAACCAGTGTCACCACGGATCCTCAGAGCACGTTTCAACTCAAAAGGCAGAAAGGTTACCATCCTTCAGTGCTACGCTCCAACAAATACAGCAGAGTTAGAAGATAAAGAAAACTTCTCGAACAAGTCCAGACCATCAGGACAAAGCACCAAAGAAGGACCTAAAAATACTAATGGGAGACTGAATGCCAAAGTGGGGACAGACAACACAAACAGAGAACTGATCATGGGCAGATATGGCACTGGAGAACAAAATGAAAATGGAGAACTTTTAACAGAATTTTGCTTGTTCAACGACCTGGTCATTGGAGGCACCATCTTTCCTCACAAGAAAGTCCACAAGACCACTGGGACTTCCCCCGATGGCAAGACAGAAAACCAGATTGACCACATCCCATCGGGCCCAAAAGTGGAGAAGGACCCTGCATGATGTCAGGGTGAAGCGCGGAGCAGATGCAGCATCAGACCATCATCTTGTTGTTGCCATCCTCAAGACCAAGCTCAAACCCTACATCGACCGGGCAAAAAAGACCATCACACAAGTTCAACGTGAAAAGCTGAAGGAAAGAGAAAAAATAGAAGAATTCAGGCTCGAACTGAGGAACAACTTCAGTGTGCTTTTCCAGCTGCCAGAGGAAACAGTTGAAGAGCAATGACGAGTCTGCGTGGACCTGGAAGACAACATGCAAACAGTACTGGGAAAGAAAACAAGAAAATACAAGGAGTGGCTGACAACAGAAACATGGGCACTGATCACCGAAAGAAACAGTTTGAAAGATCAGATCAACCAAACACAAGATCAAGGAAGAAACAGGAACTGCAAGCATGCTATTGGACAAAAACCGGGCAGTAAAGAGAAATGCAAGAAGAGACAAGAGAAAAATTCATTGAGGAACGGGACTCAGGAAGCAGAGACTGCAGCAGGCCAAAGAAATATGAAGAGACTGTATGAGATCGCGAGAACCTCTAAGGAAAAAACAACAACCTAGCTGCCCTGTCAAAGATAAGAATGGCAATACCATTCCAGGTGAGGAGGATCAGAGAGCAAGATGGGCAGAGCCTTCAAAGAAACGCTCAACAGACCTGCACCACCCATGCCGCCAGACATCCCCCCACCTATGAAATCCTTGGGATTTAACACCGCCCCCCCCCCCCCCCCCCTACCAAGAATGAGGTCACCAAAGCCATCAAGTCACTCATATCAGGCAAAGCAGCAGGCCCAGACGGTTACCACCCGAAGCACTGAAGGGAGACATCCAAACTTCCACTGAGATGTTATACCCACTCCTATACAAAATCTGGGAAACAAGAGAGTGTACCAGAAAACTGGAAGAAAGGTTATCTCGTAAAGCTGCCAAAGAAAGGGGACCTGTCCTCATGCAACACTGGAGAGGAATCTTGCTACTGTCCATCCCAGGGAAAGTGCGACAAAGATCTGCTAGACAGACTGAAGACAGCACTGGACAAGACACTTCGGGATGAACAGGCAGGCTTTTTGGGAAGACATATCGTGCACAAATCAAATCGCCCCATTGGCATCATCATTTGAGCGGTCCTGGAGTGGCAGACCCCCCTATATTCAGTCTTTGTCGACTTTTAGAAGGCATTTGACAGCGTCGACAGAGATGTCATTTGGAAACTGATGCATCACCCATGGCTTTCCACCAAAGTTCATCACCATCATCAGCAGCTATATGAAGATGCCACCTGTCAAGTCATCCATGAAGGAAACTGACGGAAGCCTTCTCCGTACAGACCGGTGTTCATCAGGGCTGTCTGTTGTCGCCAACCATCTTCCTGTTGGTGGTTGATGGATAAAGTGGCAAGCCACAGCAGGCAGGAGACCGGGGATACAGTGGACCTCATGAAACAGCTGGAAGACCTGGAAATTCGCAGACGACATCAGCCCTTCTCTCCCACAGGCAACAAGGCGCACAAGAGAAGCTTTGTCGTGTTGCTGACGAAGCTGAAAAGACTGGCCTCCAAATCAACATCGGGAAGATGGGGATCATGAGGGTGAACAACAAAACACATGACCTAGTGCGACTGCAACAAGAAACCATCAAAGAAGTCACCAAGTTTATTTACCTGGGCAGTGTCATCAGTAAAGATGGGGGAACAGATGAAGACATCAAGTGCCGAATCAACAAAGCCCGTCACGCCTTCAACACCCTTCGGCCAATTTGGAGGTCAACAGCCCTCTCATTTCAAAAGAAGATTCGGATCTACAACACCAATGACAAATCGGTCCTACTTTATGGCTCAGGAAAACCGGCGGGTAACAAAAAAAAAGCACCCACAAACTCCAGTCTTTTACCAACAAATGCCTCAGGTACATCCTCAACATCAGGTGGCCGGAAGTCTTATCCAACAAACAACTGTGGGACAGGGCCAGACAAACCCCAATCGAGTCCATTATTAAACAAAGGAAGTGGGGATGGATCGGCCATACCCCTCCGCAAGCCTGCGTCAAACGTCACCAGACAGGCCCTTGACTGGAATCCACAAGGGAAGCGGAAAGTTGGTCGACCAAAGCAGACCCGGCGCAGAAGTGTTTGACGAAGAAACGAAGGCAGCCGGGAATGACATGGGCCGAGCTGAAGAGGATCTCCCAAAAACCGAGTTCGTTGAGGGTGTTTTTTGCGCCCTATGTTCCCCCAAGGAACCAAGAGGATAAGTCAAATAATCAAATCTTTTTGGAACAAAAAGGGGAGCAGAATGGGTAAGAATGCGAAAAACAAGGAGGGGGGACAGGAAGCAAAGGAAAAAAGGCAAAAAGAGAAAAGGGGCTGAAAGAGGAAATTTCTTGCACGAATTTTCGGAATGTTGGAAAGAATTATACTGACAGGCCCTTGGGATCCCCACAGGAAAACACAAAGCCCAAAAAACCCAAAAAAAAAAAGAAAAACTAAAACTTCAAAAACTAAAACCTCTGCCCCGGGTGGTGTATTTTATTTTTTTTTTTTAATTTCAAAAGGGTAAGGAATAAGCGTTCGTGTGTTTTTTCATCCTACCCTCCCGTTTTGTATGCAATTTTTTAAATTTTGTCACCGTTTCAACCGTACCATGGCCTACTCTTCAAAAAGTGGAACAGGTTTTTAAATTTTTACGCAAAATGTCCTGCACTTTGCCACGGGACCCGTTTTTTCTCGGGAAGGGCTTCTAGGGAAAATGGGGTCTGCTGATGTACTCAATAGGAAAATATCCCTTGAACGGGATTAGAAACTGGGTCAGCAGATCACGAGCGCAATGCCCAACGCTCTAACCAACCAGGGTATCCGACGGGATAGCCTAGTGGTTAGAATATTGCGCTGGCAATCTGACGACCCGGGTTCGATTCCCGTTCAAGGGGATCTATTCCCCTGGAGTTAACATCAGTGCAAACTCCACTCTCCCCAAAAGTCCTTCGGATGACACTATAAACTGAGGCCCCCGTGTGCGAACGCACGCAGAACATCTTGCGCACACGTTAAATCCTGTTCCGCTTTTCGTAAGAGTAGGCCCTTGTGTGCCGGTGGGAACAGATAACAGAATTTACAAAACCGCATACACACAGGGACTGGGTGTAAAAAGCACATAAGTGCTTATTCCATTATCCTCGATATATAAAAGATTTTTAAAAATTTAATTTTAAAAATCCCCCTCGTACACACTGTGTACAAAGGGGTTCAGGGCATTAACATGTCTGCCAATAGGGTAACAGGAGAAGACAAAACTCCAGTCCAGCCTTACCTTCCCCCAAGTGTTGCACGATTTTGACCCCGCTACGACTACTACACCAAGAGTTGACTTCAAGGGTCTAACCACTTAGACGTGCTCACCATATCTGTGTGTTTTTTTTAAATAAATTTTATTTATTCTTTTATATTGAGGATAATGGAATAAACACTCATGCGCTCTTTTACATCTAGTCCCCGTGTGTATGCGGTTTTGTAAATTTTGTCATCTGTTCCCACCAGCATACAATGGCCTACTCTTTCGAAAAGCGGAACAGGATTTAACGTGTGAGCAAGATGTTCTGCGTGTGTGTGTTTTGTGTGTGTGTGTGTGTGTGTGTGTGTGTGTGTGTGTGTGTGTGTGTGGTAAGTGTGTGTGTGTAAGTGTGTGTGTGTGTGTGTTTGTTTGTTTTGTTTTGTTTTGTTTAATGTTATTCACTACATGTGATTTAGACACACCCGCATTCATACCAAAGTACCTATTATTACACTCCGCATCTCTCTCTCTCTCTCTCTCTCTCTCCTCTCTTCTCTCTCTCTCTCTCTTCTCTCTCTCTCTCTCTCCCTCTCTCTTCCCTACACGCAAACCACATCCACACACACATAAGTATTTAAATATATACATACATATAAATATACATACATATATACATATATATATATATATGTATATACATATATATAAACATATACATATACACATCATATACATATATATATATATGTAATTACAGTAAAGGTTTTACAGGTGAAGAATATATGACTTCAGCAACTGACACTATGAATTGCTGAGAGTCATATAAAACTTCTTGACTAGTGGCATATTTCTTATGAATATCTAAACCTCTCCTTTTATACATGTCAAGAAGAATTGGGCAATCAAACAACAAATGGTGGACTGAAAGTGGAATAGAACAACAACATGTTACATTTTTGAATATTTAGTATTCCATGCATTTAATCTCAGTTTATGTATTAGAATTTCTAATTTCCGTGGGCAAGGAAACTGCTGATAATGTTTTTCTATGATCTTTGAATGTATGCATTTCATTAACTTAGAATGAATTTCATAAGACGACAATGCAAGATTAGAATCAAACACTTCAGTACTGTATTCAGAGGCACCTTGTTTTGCCAAAGAATCAACCAGCTCATTCGAAAAAATTCCACAATGAGAGGGGATCCAGCAAAAAGTTATGCGGATGCCTCTGCTTGAAATAGAATGTATCAGGAATTTTATCTCAAATACAATATCATTCCTTATTTTACCATGCCATGACTTTAATGCCATTAACACTGCCTTTGAGTCAACGCAAAACAGAATTTGGCAAACATCAATAGCAGTATCAGACAAAAAATTCAAAGCCATAAGAAATTGCAAATAATTCAGAAGTAAAAATAGAAAAATGTTGTCCTAAATGAAAAGATTTTTAACTTTTAAAGTCGGAAACACATATGCAGCACCACTTTTGCCTGATTCTAATACAGATCCGTCAGTATACACTTTTAAGTGATAGAATAATTATTGTTCTAAGTGACTTTTTACATCAACGGTGAGAAGATTTTGATCTTCATTTTTCTTTATTTCCGTGTAGTCCAAAGTCAAATTTAGCTGAAATATGTTCCCAAGGAGGTAATTGTGGAACAATCGGTAAAATTGGAATTGTTGATATATCGATGTCATTTTCTTTCATAAATGTGTCTGTATAATTTTTAATTGGCTGCAGAAATGAAATATTGCGTGCCCGTTTAGGAAAATCAGTGTCTTGATTAATAAATATTTCCTCTTTTACTGAATTTGGAATAGAGATACTAGAACCACATATTTTGATACTGCCAGTTTTCGCTGATCAGAAAGAGATAGTAAATGAGCTTCTTTATAAGTATTAGCTGTATTTGCATGAGCCGGAACACCAAGAGCTATCTTTACTGCTTTACTGTCTAGACTTTGTAATTTTTTAAGTAGATAATCTGCAGCAGAAAAATAAACTCTTGTCCGTATATTAATTTTGAACGTACCAAGGACAGAGCCAGATGTACAGAGTCGTAGTGTCCTTGACTCCATGCCTGAGAACTTATTATCTTTAGGAAATTAAGTCTTTTCCTGCTTCAGTTATCATTTGGGGTTTATTTTGCATCTTCCAATCAACTTTCTAGTTAAAAATTCACCTAAAAATTTGACATCTTGTTTTTTATGAAGCACCTTTCCTTTTAATTTCAGTATTTTTAATTTTTAAAGCTTTTTTTGTTTTTGGGGTTTTGTGTGTGTGGTGTGTTTTTTTGCGTGTGGCCCCTTGTGTGTGGTGTGTGTGTTTTGTGCGGCGGCCCCGTGCGGGCCTGCCCTGCCCGCGTGCGCGTGTGTTTGGGGTAGAAAAGTATTTTTTTTTGAAAATGGGTAAAAAAATTAAAATAACCCAAAAATAATGGACGCATTTTAGAGCGCTTTCCCCACCCTATAAGGGAAGCACAAAGCGCTTTAAAATTAAAAAAAAAAGTCAAACACAATCACTCAAACTTTTAAAACCCAAAACCATCTATACTACATTTAAAAAGCCAAAAAGGGGGATTTAAACAACGTGGCATAGACAACGCTTCCCAAACCAACAAATGATAACCCGAAAAAAAACATTTTACATACCACATGATTCCCCACACACACCCCCACACAACCCCACACAAACATTGGGGATTTAGTAAAAAGTGCCTTTTAAATCTCTCTTCACCCCCCTCCGGGTTTGTTTTATTTTTTAAAACCCCGGGCAAGGAAAACAATTTTTTTTTCCAAATTTTTTTTCTTAGACAATTGTTTTATTCATGCTTTGGTTTTGGGGTTGGGGGGGGGGGGGTTGTTTTTTATTTTTTTGTGTTTTTTTTGGGTCAAAATTTGGGTTTTTGGGTTTTGGGATTTTGGTTTTGATTTTGATAGGTAGGAAAATTTTGTTTTTTTTGCTTTTTTTTAAAAAAAAAATTGACAGTTTAAAAAAAAATACGGGAAATTTTAAAAGAACTATTGGGGAAAATACTTTTTGTTCAATAAAGAAACTATCTACCCCAAAATTTAAAATAAAATTTTAAAAACCCCCAAAATCTGGGAAAAAAAAAAAAGAAAAGAAGATCAAAAAACAAAAAAGGAAAAAGGGAAAGGTCAGAAAAGAAAACGGAAAGAAAAAAGAAAAAAAAGAACCCAAAAAAAAGGGGAAAATCCCTTAGGGCGAAATAAAAAAGGGGTGGGGGGGGGGGGGAGATGGGGGTGGGGGGGATACCCAATGACATCATTTGAAAAACAAGTCCCTTCCCAAAAAGGAACAAAAAACAAACCCCCAAAAAAAAACCCAGGGAGCCCCCCGAAGAAAAACAAGGAAAAACCCCAACCCTAAAATCATCTACCCATCCCACATCCACTTGGAAAACCCGCCATCCCCATTCCTCCCCCCTACTTGCTCCTAAGGGCCCCCCCACATCACCCACCCCCTGGGAAAAAATGCAATCCCTTTTTGCAATATTTTAAGGCAAGGGGGGTGACCCGGCCCAATCAATCTCTCCCCCAACCCCGGGGCATCCCCGTAACCGTGGGTTTGTCATAAATTTCCCGCCCTTGGGGAAACGCTTTTAACCCAAAGGTAAAACCCCACCTACCACCACCCCACAGTGTTTTAAATTTATTGTATCAATCAAAGAAGTTCAAGGGGAAGGGGGGGCATGGAAAAAATGTCGTTTTTTTGTTTTATACAAAAATGGGGTTTTTTCCTTCTCAAGATTTCGACAGTAAAAGTATTTAATTCTTTGTTCACATTTTTTAACCCTTTTTTTTTTTTTAAAAATTCAAAAATATTTGGGTTTAACGAATAAAAGTGGGATTGATGGTCGAGAAAAAGAAAAAAAATATAATCATTCCTTCCCCCTTTTTTGATTGTAAAAGTTTATTTCACTTTTTTCGATTTAAAATCTATCGGGTGATTTAAGCCATACAAACTTAATCTTCATTTTTTTTACTTTGGGAAGTACAAATATTGCCCCGCCTTAAAAGCCCCAAAGGTCTTTCCATGTAAACCCTTTTCAGGCCCACTGATTGCCCTGCTGGGTAAAGTTCCTTATCCAAGGACCAAACCCGCCTTTTATTTTGGCTACTCTTTAGCAACAATTGGGTGGGGGTTTTAAAATTGTAATAAGCGGGGTTTTTGGTTCAAGGGGGCCTCATTTTTTTTTAAAATCCTTTTTTGGGAAAAAGGATAGTGGAAATAGCAACCCCTGGTTTTTGTTTTACATCCAGTCCCCATTGCAGCGGGTTTTTTAAATTTTTTCATGTTCCCGCTGGGAAGAAAAGGCGTATTTTTCAAAAACGAAAAAATTTTTTTTAAAAGGGGTTTCACAAGCTTTTCCCGCATGCCTTTCCCCCTCGGGGCCTCAGTTTTCCCACTTTTAGGGGGGTGGAAATCGGGCAATGAGTTAACTCCAAGGGGGAAAAATCCCTTTTAAAGGGATCTGGGGGGTGGGCCTCGAGCCCCTCTCTCCCTCTCTGTCCCCTTTTTTCCTTTTTTTTCCTCCCCCCCCCCAAAAATTGCTTAAAAGGGGGTGAAAAAACCGGGGGTGTTTAAAAAAAAAGGGTTCCCGTTCACCGGGCCACTCTCTGTCTCTCTGTAAAAAAAACTGAAACAATTCTTTTTTGTTTGGGGAAAATTCTATTGGTTTTTGTGGGTGGGCCCGTAGGATTTTCTTTTTACAAAAAATTTGGGTCACAAAACAGATTGGGGGTTCCTAGGGATCCCGAAACATCTACAAACCAAAAAATTTTACAAGTAAAAAATTATCCTTTTAAGGGCCCTTTCATTCTGAGGGGCACTCTCCCCCAAAAAGCCTTTGGATGAGACTATAAACCGAGGCCCTGTGCAAAGCCCGCAGGGACCTTTTTGCGCACACGTTAAATCCTGTTCCGCTTTTCAAAAAGAGAGGCCATTGTGTCCCTGTGGGAACGTGGAAAAAATGTACAAAACTGCATACCCCACGGGACTGGAGTAAAAAAAGCACAGAAAGTGCTTATTCCTTTTATCCTCGATATAAAAGAAAAATAAAAATATTTTAAAAATACAGTTTTGTAGTTGGAAAAAAGCGTTTTGTCTTTCTGTCTGGTAAGAGAAACACTGATTTCTAGCTTTTGAAACATAGTGCTCATAATTTTTTCGCTTGAAGTTTCAAGTGATCAGTTGTAGAGTGAATATCTTTATTAAAGTAGGCACCGGCAAAAGACGGATATACGAGCTGACACAATCGGGTTGATCTTTTATCGTGACTCAGAAAAACAGAGAAAAAGGGGCTAAGTACAGTCCTCTGGGGACTTGTGATAGAACTAGATTTTCCGAGACCCATCACCACATTTTCTGTCTATGCGGGGGAAGGATCTGAACCAGCGGATCTGTTATCCTTGATATCATGGCTTGCGTGCTTGGGGAGAATAAAATGGTGCGGGACTTTGTCAAACGCTTTCTGAAGTCTAAGTTTGTATTGGGGGCGGTGTCAGTTTGAACAATTCGTCGAAATGGAGGGAGAAATATCTGGGATAGTAGCGGCCAATAAGAATAGTTTAGCAAGAAAATTAGCACAAAGCTATTTACTGTGGTTTCAGACATAAGTATTTTTTCAGGATTTGCAGAATGCGTTGGTAACACACACACAACACACACACACACACACACACACACACACACACACACAACACGAACACACACACACACACACATCTCTCTCTCTCTCTCTCTCTCTCCTCTCTCTCCACAATTTCACACACACACACACACACAACAACATAAATATAATATATATATATTTATATTATATTATATATTTATATATATTTTTTTTTATATATTGTGTGTGTGGTGTTTGCGCGCGTGCGACTTTTTCTGCTCACATATTGATTGTTTTACACGGTGTAAAAAAGTGTAAAAAAACCATTTTGGGTTCGAAAGAAAAAGGAAATATTGATACATTCTTCACCCCTCGGGCGTGTACGGCACGCTATTAACTTCGCACAATATGCGGACTACCTTTTCCCCAGATTGAACCCCCGCACCTACCCGTGCTAGCTGTTTCATTCCATAAATTCCCCCCTCAAGTCTGGGATGGTTTTTTTTTCCTTTCTAGGAAATTGAATTTTTGTAGGAGAAAAAAAAAAAAGTAAAAGAAAAGTCGAGGACTGATTTATCACTTCGAATTATTCATTCAAACGCAGTTCCTTTGTGCAGTAAAAAAAAAAAAAAAAAAATGAATTCCCAAATCCTATCATAAAAATCCAAACGCTATCAAGTTCCACGAATTGTTTAACACCCAGTGTAAAAAGATACTTACCAAAATGTGTAACTTCTAAAGGAAATTTTTTTTAAGATATTACTGATCAGACAACTCGCCACAACTAGCAGTGAGTCTTTCTGTTTTCTACTACGGATCATTTTTTCAGATTCTTCTGAAGTCCGAGTATGGCGGGCCTATATGGCGAGGTATTAAAAAACAGTCATACACGTAAACTTCTCTCCAGTGTGCAGTTTTCAATCTCACAGTGATATTTCCCAGGTGGGACGAGTGAGTCAGAGTGCATGATTATTCTGGGAAACCCCCGTGGTTGTTAAGCTGGGGAACGCACAACAGTACAACATAACATTCTGTTCAGCTGTTGATGGGGTTGTTTTTTTTCGTTTCCTCGGCAAGAGCTTCTGAATTTCACAAAGGTGGAATTTTGGCAAAAAGGGGACCGTTTTTGCCAACCCTGAAGGTAGCCGCATTCCGCTTCGGGGATGATGTAACTATAAATAGCCGTGCCAGCTCCTTGTGTGATGAATGTGGCTTCGCAGCGGGAGTGTCAGGGTTCCCATGAAATTATATCATGTTTTTCTCCCAAGAGTTTCTGTATAGTTTTAGACATTATTCATCAGGTGTTTTTCTTTTGTACCTGTATACCGCTTTAAGGTAAACGGCAGATTTCTCTGCGTGACATTCGGGCTGCTCTCCTCGGGAAAGCGCGTCGCCACAAGAGCAGCGCCACCCACTATTTTGTTTCGTCTGCATGTGTGTATTTTTTGTTTCTCTACAGTGTGGCTTTTTTTCCTACAGATTTTTTTGCCAGGGACAATTTTTCTTGCTGCGTGGGTTCTTTCTCTGCCTGTTGCCACAGGACCTCGGTTTTTATCGACTGTATCCCAATGACTTGCACACAGTCATCACTCACGGTCTAGGGGATGGGGTTGTGTGTGTGTGGGGGGGGGGGGGGGGGGAGGGGTGGCGGAGTTTCGGGCAACAAACGGGTATTGAACCCGGACCTGGACAAACCCGGACTTTTCGCTTTTAAAGCAGGTGCGTTACCCTCTAAGAGCACCCAGTCTACTATCTTTGAAGTGGGGATGGCACTGTAGAAAGGAGTGGGCAGCAACTTGAGTGCTTCACAGGCCACGTCTGCTCCCTTCTAGAATTTTTAAATTTCATGTACCCAGTAGGTTTTATTTTAAAAAATTTTAAAAATCATTTTAGTCTGATTACAGTTAACTTCTATTATTGTCTGGAGCGTGTTGGTCTTGCGTAGGGCCTGGTTGTGTGTGTGTGGGGTGTGTGTGTGTGTTTGGTGGTGTGGTGTGTGTGTGTGTGTGTGTGGTGTGTTTGTGTTTGTGTGTGCGCATCGCCCGAAGGGGGTGTGTGTGTAAAGAGAAAGAGAGCAGACAGACAGAGAATAAAATAATTGATGAACGATCCCTTTAAAACGTTAAGATGGAAGCATTTAGGCCAAGCCTAGTTTTGCAATATGTCATTGTAAACAATCATACGTTTTAAACAATCAATAGAAATTTAGAGAGAGAGAGGATAAACTACAAAACAAATCATAATAGATATCGACTGTGACACAGCGTCTTCTTTTGATGTTTTATTGTTTTGCTCTCCCCTCTTTGAAAAAGAATTTTTTTACGAGTACACACCGCCTAAACCCAAGATTTCAAAGCTGCCCGCAAAAATTTCCCGTTGTGCAAAAAAACCCTACACCCCAGGGATTCTAGTGCAAGTACTGCAGTATAAACAGTTTTGTGGGGACAGTTTTCCCTGTCCATTCTGTCATCCCACATCTTGTAGGTTCGCAGCTTATCATCAAATTTTTACAGTCTTCGGGTGGATGTCCCAGGGGTTTCGAGTAAGACAAGTTGTATGCCAAAACCCCTTTTTTTTTAAAATTTTTGATTTTCCGTACTTATCGGAATTGTAGTTTTTATCCAATATTCTTCGCGCAATCTCCCCCCCTAGATCCTCTCCGTAGGCTTAGAAGCAAACGGACAC
>CM054134.1:68882088-68898261 GCA_028751875.1 Rapana venosa | reverse complement strand
TATTTTAGCTTCAGGGGCATTAAAGTAAATAGTGATGGATCTAATGATTTTTTTTTAAAAACCTGTGTATACAATTTTGACTGTTAAACAAGAATGTGACTTTTTTTTTTAACAACAGTCAAGTTGCTGACAAACTGCGGAATACTGTGATATGTAGAGCAATGCAATGCCAGATAAGTTCAACCCAGTCGAGGTTTACATTTGATAAAATGGATAACAGAAAACAAATTAGACTGAAATGGTTCCAAATAAGACCAACTCACAGAACTCTTGCAACAAAATTAGTCTTTGAAAAACCAATAGTGTTAAAAACAACACACGTACTTCTGCAGTTCTGAGAAAGACACTATTGATCATTTAGTCTTTGATGTCAGCAAAACCTCCTGCCATTGAATGACTGGGAAAAAACTTCCTTGATAAAATAATATGTGCACGCAATCTAATACTGTCCAGGGAACGTGTATCACAGAAACAAGTCTGGCTGGTGATAATCCATCAGATTAGAGGCCTCCATCCTGACACCAGGACTTAAACCTCCTGGTGCTGCTAGGATTCTGGTCAGGCTTCACCTCCAGCTTGCTCTTACGCAGTGGAAACAGAAGGATTCTATAACAAGACGATCCCAGTGACAAAGAGCCTTTATCCGGAGAGAATTGACACAGTCTCGTGTACATGAGCCACACCAGAATCTCAACCACAGGTTTGTCATCAGAGGGGAGCAGACCTTCAGGAAGGACAGGGAAGGAAGACACAAGGGAGTAGGGATGATATTTGTCGGAACAGCAGTACAGTCAGAGACATTAAGTAGTACACAGATCAGCGCGCTGAAATATCCACGGAATCAACATCACAGTGAACAACTCTGATATCACTATCTTCAACCTGTTCTGCCCACTAGATAATTTCTCGCCCGACAAAACTTGAATCTGCCACATGAGAACTGCATAGCTGCTGGTGACCTCGGCAGCCATTCAACATGTTGAGGTTATAATGAAAGTGAGTGAAGGGGGGAATAGAGGACTGGCAGATTGAGACTAACATGCCTCTGCTGAATTATTTTGATAGTTTACCAACTTTCTCCTCACATCGATGGATCACAACATCTACCAAGATTGAGCATGCACATTCATCTTAACCCCCCCCCCCCCCCAAACAACAACAACAAACAAATAAACAAACAAAAACCAGCAGAAAGATGAAGCCAATGACCACAGGCCACTATTACTAGCCATCATTTTGCAATACAAGCCCAGCTTCCCAAAAACCTTTCTGAGACAGAACTATAGGAAGGCTACTTGGAGCTGTTTCCTACCTTCTCTGATGATCATTATAAAGGCATTAAGGCAGATAAGTACAACATTAACAGATCCACAAAACATCTCATCTAAGCCGTCATGTAGGCAGCCTCAGAAACCATTTCGTGTGGCACCCATAAGAACTATAGGCTGTACTGGATGGAGGAGCTTTAGAAACCTAATGAAGAGGTTGACAGAAGCTGTGGGGAGGCGGAGAACTACACAATACTGGAGAACAAGGTGGCCTTCAAAGCCTGCACTGCCATGGATAAGAAGGCCTACATTAATGCTGTGAGAATGAGTTGGAGGAAAACAACCCGGAAAGTTGAACTTTGATAGAGATGGCAACAAGCTCTGGGAGCTCACCAAAGCTATGGATGACGAGGGCACAAGGTCATCTACTGCAATGACCAAGGGAAAAAGAGAAAAAGGCAGACAACCAGGTTCTCTCATTGGCAACATCACCGAACGCTGTGGAATCTATGAAGTCAGCAGGGCCAGCAAAGACCGGGCCGCATAGAGGAGGATCACGCGATGTCATTGGGTGCAGCGGCAAACGCCGCTCGGTGATGCTGATAGGTGAGACAGGTGATGATGAGCAGGTCTGAAGGCAGGATTCTTCATGATAACATAATGAACCACCAGGGTGGCCAAGACCCTCCAGAGAACAGAGCAGAAATTGCAACAAAAAGAAGCTAGAAGAATCCCTTAACACTTTCACGCCCAAGAACACTCAGGCCCTGATAAAGTTACCAATGACATGCTGGAACACATTGTCACCAGAGCAAAGTCCAAACTTCTTGCTCTCCTCAACGATAGCTGGAGGTTATGGCATGTTCCACAAAGATAGCAAGATGGCATGGTACCTATCCACAAGAAGGGGAAGGAACGAACTGAAGCCAGCAGCTACCATCCTGACAGCCTTGTGGCAAGCTCTAGGAGTGAATTCTCAATACTCAGTGTGGCTCCTTGAGAAAAACACTATCGTCACTCCAGAGCAGATAGGATTTAGACAACATCGTTCCACTGAGGATCAACAAATGACTTACACAGCCCCAAAAGATTTAGGATGGTTTCTAGGACAAAAATGAATATTCTTGAGGGTTGAGAAACAGTGGATTGTGAAAATCAATGCCACGTAAAGACGACGTACGCTGTCTTCAACCGCTCAACAAAGGAACCGAAGACTGCCCTACACAATCATCTTCTTCTTCGTCGTCGTCGAACGCTCAGACAGGAACTATTGTTGTTAGTCATATGCGTGAAAATACGTTGTGCTGCCGTTAACTGCCTGAGAAGTCAGACCCAGCGCATCCGACTTCGGTGTGAGAGGAAATTATCTTTTACGCCTTTCTGGGGAAAAAGGCAGGAGAATGGACCAAGAAGACAGAAAACAGACAAGAAAGAGGTGACAGGCGGAAAAAGAACAAGGCAGAAACGGGGAAAAGGATAGAAAAGAGGGAATTCCTAGCGCAGAATTTCCAGAAGGTGGGAATGCTATTTGTACTGACAGGCCCCCCGGCATCCCCACAGCGAAACCCTATGTAGCAGCAGGCAGGCCTTGTTTGCTGAGGATAACCCAACCTACCTTGGGCTGACTTTTGAAAGGCAGCTGATATGGAAGCTGCAGGCAACAAAAACAGAAGCCAGTGCCAAGGTACGACTCGCCCTAAAAAAACAAACAAACTGGCAGGAACGACCAGGGGTGCAATTGCAATGGCTCTCAGAATCAGGCCAGTACACGAGCATGGCGTGGCAACACTGGGCACAACTGCCAAATGCAACTTTGATCAGGTTAGGAAGGCGCAGAATCAGGCAGCCCGCATCATCTCAGAGGACATGAAGTCAACACCGATACCAGAGTTTGAGAGCACCTCAGGATTCCATTCAGTCTCTGAAGATTGTCGAGACACCACGATTCTCACCCCGGCTGCCAGGATCAAGAGGCCCTAAGGCCATCCCACCAAAGACAGACTGTCGCAACCAGGAGCGCTGACTCCCTAGCAAAGAAATGCACAGAGCAAGGGCTGGAAAACTGGTCTTTGAATCATTGTGAAACCAAGGCTATTGTCAACAGCCCAGCAACCAAGCAAGTAGACACAGCAGCATCCACACTACATCAGGTCTGACCCCTACCATACTGCCTGCTGACATGATGAGACTATAAACCGAGGCCCCGTGTTCGAACGCATACAGAACATCTTGCGCACACGTTAAATCCTGTTCCGCTTTTCGGAAGAGTAGGCCATTGTGTGCCGGTGGAAACAGATAACCGCATACACACGGGGACTAATTGTAAAAAAGCACATGAGTGCTTATTCCATTATATAAAAGAATAAATATAAATATATGGGAACAGACTTCTATATTCAGACTCGGGACAGGCCACAGCAGCCTGAACTACCATATGTACACGGAACTCCGCATAGGCCACACACACACAGAGCGGTGCTCTTGCAAGACTGGCAGCCAGACAACAGAACACGTGCTGCAGTCCTGCCCGCTACATGAGGCACTCTGAAAGAAAGATGAACTGGCCTGACCCCACCACCCTTGTGGCCGAGATCCTCTGCATGGACTTGGAAGACACACAGTGGACCGCTGCCTTCACCGCAGAGACTAGCTGAGCTGAAAGAAAGAAGAGGGAACTAGTTTTTTCTTAATCCTAAAGCGACAAATATTTGATGACTTAAAGATTTTTGTAATTTTGTTTAGTAGTCAGATCCAGAGTTCAAAATGTTGAGGTTTTGTTGTAATTTCTTTTAGAAGAATATGTTGTGTTCATGTGATATTAAAGCGAAAAAATGTGTGGCCATGACAAACATAAGTCAGATTTATTTTGTAACTTAATGGTATCATCATATACTTTTGTTAAGGCAGTGCTAGCCGCATTATTTTTTTTTCTACAAAACAATTGGATTTTCATTTCAGATACTCTCAAACGTACACCCGTTATCACCTTCTATTTGAATTTTCTGTTCTGCTTGTGAGTCTGTTTGTCTATTTTTGTCTTATTTGTTTCTCTTCATTTTATCTGTTGCTGTTGTTTGATCTACATGTTATATATAAATATTACTATCACTATGCATTATTGTCTCTTTTGTATTTTGTTTTTGTGTTCTAGACACACACAAATATAGCAGTGATTATTAGGCTATGCACTGTTCATAAAAGTGAATTATGATGATAGAATGGTAATCGTTTTGTAAAAAACTGAAACATGGAAGACATTCAGATTCAACAGGCTAGAGAAAACAAATGTAAACCAATCTCTAAAAAAACATCCCACCCACAAAAGAAACTCCATCAAACTCGAAAAACATCACAAAAAACAACGCACCATCGACATCAACCGCCAAAGATGGACAAAAGGCCTCAGGTTATCACAGCTGTCATTTGTTCAGAGAAGACGGAAAGGTAGGACACATTGATTTAGAGGCTGCAGCAATTGTTAAAAAAAGGACAACGCAAACTATTTAAGTTTTTACACTGTCCATATTAGCTTGTAAACAATCTGGTGTTTCTTTCTGTCGATTCTATTGTTGTTGGTTTTGTTTTAATCTTTTTATTTCTCCAATGTGTTTTTTTTTCTATTTCAAGTTATTTCTTTTCCATCTCAAGGTGGTGTGGTGGTTTTTTTTGGTTTTTTTTTTTACTCCAGAAACTATAGTACTCCTAACACATTGTCATCAGAAATTGAAGGCTCTCTCTCAATCTCTCTCTCTCGTGAGGATCAAACTATGTGAGTTAGGATTTGCTTATGTATGGTTCAATTAAGGAGTAGATGATATAAATGGGTTTATACGAGTACTGTGCACTAGATTGATAGATTGTAGGTGGCAGGAGTGGTCCAGACATATTCAGGTGAGTGATCGTTTTAGCTTGTATAGGCAGTTTTGTTTATCAGGTTAAATTCCTGTATATTTTGTTGATGAACATGGATAGACATCTTAAACATATAATGGCAAAATTTAAATTTGGGGTATCTGATTTGTTTGTGCACAATCTTTGCTATAGACAACACTCTGATACAGATCTTCTTTGTCTATTATGTAAGGGGTCCGTCGATGACGAGGTTCATTTTGTATTATGTTGTCCTAAGTTAAATGACCTTAGAAGTCAGTTGATACCGCAAAAAAAATACGAGCTGTCCTTCTATGTTTAGACTTTGAATTACTATTGTCGTCTGCTAAAGAAAACATTAATAAGCGGCTAACACTTTATTTGTATAAAACTTTTAAAATTAGAAATACTGTTTGTACTTGAGGTATTATTCTTCTGTTCATAAATGTTTTGGAATGTTGATTATATCCACACAACCCCTTCATGTGGGGCCAAGGCCTATAATGAATAAAACTTTCGCATTCGTATTCGTATTCGTATTCGCATTCTCTCTCTCTCTCTCTCTCTCTCTCTCTCTCTCTCTCTCTCTCTCTCTCTCTCTCTCTCTCTCTCTCTCTCTCTCTCACTCTCTCTCTCCAAACCCTAGATTTAGCAAGAGATCACATCAAATTCAAAAATAGTAGTGACCGTAATTCTATCCACCAGTGTAACAGCAATCTCTACAGTTACAGATAAAAAAGGACGACATCTACCACCCTTCCACCATCTACCCACTTAAAGCACACACACACACACACACACACACACACACACACACACACATACACACACACACACACACACACACACACACACACAACACACACACACACACACCACACACACACGCACACACACGCGCGCGCACACACACACACACACACACACACACACACACACACACACACACACACACACACACACATTTAAGATTTTGTTATTATGTTTCAGACAGCCTTTTCTCTGACCTTGCATTCATGTTGACATTTGTTGTGCTTCGTATTTTTGCTTTGATATAATACAATAAAGTTGAGCGTGTGTGTGTGTGTGTGTGTGTGTGTGTGTGTGTGTGTGTGTGTGTGTGTGTGTGTGTGTGTGTGTGTGTGTGTGTGTGTGTGTGTGTGTGTGTGTGTGTGTGTGTGTCTGTGTGTCTGTGTGTGTTTTAAAGGCTTTTCTAAGTGGCGGGGGGTGGGTGGGGAGGGGGTCCTTTTGGGTGAATTTGTATATGTGTGTGTGAGGGCAGGATGAAAAGAAAAGTTTTAAGCTAACTCTTTTTACTCTCAATAAAGATCTTTTGAACTTGACTTCACACACACACACATACGCGCGCGCACACACACACACACACACACACACACGCACAACACACACGCAAATACGCACGCACGCACCACCCACCCACCCACCACACACACACACACACACACATACACACACACACACACACACACACACACACACACACACACACACACACACACACACACACACACACACACACACCAGAGTGATTAGAAAGACCAGGTATCAGTGACAATTTTCAAGGAAACACATCTACAGCAGGGATCGTGCGACTGTCGTGCCTTACAGAGAGAGGTAACCTTCACAACCTTTAGGAAAAACAGTACGCCTGCATACTAGATATTTTTGTGTGCAACGAACCTCTCACATTCAGCCGCATGATGCTGTTAGCCATGTCTGACAGATCTTTCTTCTTCTTCTTCTTCTTCTTCTTCTTCTTCTTCTTCTTCTTCTTCTTCTTCTTCTTCTTCTTCTTCTTCTTCTTCTTCTCTTCTTCTCTTGTGATTCTTACTACTACTACTACTACTACTACTACTACTACTACTACTACTACTACTACTACTACTACTACTACTACTTACTACTACTACCACACCACTATTTCCTCTACGTTCTTCTTCTCTTTTTTTTCTACTACAACTACAACAACAACTACTACTACAACTACCACCACTTCTTTTCTTCTTCTTCTTCTTCTTCTTCTTCTTCTTCTTCTTCTTCTTCTTCTTCTTCTTCTTCTTCTTCTCTTTCTTCTTCTTCTCTTCTTTTCTCTTGTTCTTCTTGTTCTTCTTCTTCTTCTTCTTCTTCTTCTTCTTCTTCTTCTTCTTCTTCTTCTTCTTCTTCTTCTTCTTCTTCTTTCTTCTTCTTCTTCTTCTTCTTCAGCGTCTTCATATTTCTTCTACTTCGTCTTCTTCCTTCTCCTCCTCCTCTCCCCCTCCTCCTCCTTCCTCCTCTCCTCCTTCTCCTCTCTTCTTCTTCTTCTTCTTCTTCTTCTTCTTCTTCTTCTTCTTCTTCTTCTTCTTCTTCTTCTTCTTCTTCTTCTTCTTCTTTCTTCCTCTTCTTCTCTTCTTCTTCTTCTTCTTCTTCTTCTTCTTCTTCTTCTTCTTCTTCTTCTTCTTCTTCTTCTTCTCTCTTCTTCTTCTTCTTCTTCTTCTTCTTCTTCTTCTTCTTCTTCTTCAGCGTCCTCTTCTTCCTTTCCCTTGAACTCTGCCAGGCCTGAAGAACAGCAGTTCAACACATTCCTCTAAAGAACATGTCCCCAAACCTCGAGTTTCTGCACCAAAAAAAAAGAAGAAAAAAGCTCCTTCATCGAAGTTGATTGATTCTTCCGCCATTCCTTTGTCCAACCAGGTTAGACCCAAAGACACCGACACACCCATACTTCCTTCCTTCCTTCCTTCCTTTCCCCTAACCAAAAAATACCAACGCCGCCCTTCGCTCTCTCTCTCTCTCCCTCTCTCCCTCTCTCACCCTGCGAAGTGGGCTGGGGAGTGTAGGGAGCCTGGGTGGTCATCACAGGAGGCTGCGTGGCGGGCATTGGGGTGGTGGTGGTGGTCACGACCGGCGCTTGGGTCTGGTAGACTGGCACGCCAGCGGTGGTACCACCCGACCCGGGGGTGTGGGGATTGGAACCCTGGGGACAGGAGGGCACGTTGGCGGCGGCGTCGCAGTTGCCCAGGGCGGGGTTGAAGACGTTGCCGGCAGTGCAGCGGAAGAGGTAGGTGTGGCCTTTGGAGCACTCCACGAAGGATCGGCAGTCGTCGGGGATGGGGTGCAGCCCGTCACCCGCCCCTGGCAGAAGTTGTTCAGGTCGTGGCCTGTTTTGTGTGTGGGAAGCGGGGGTTGTTGGGAAAGCCGCGTGTGCAACCACGCGCGTGCACAGGTAACAGGGTGTGGGGTGGGTGGGGGAGAGGGTGGGGGGAGGTGGGGGGAGGGTGGAGGGGGTGGGGGGGGGGGGGGTTGTTGATTAATGATGTGTGGGTTTGGTGTTGTGTTGTATGTGTGTGTGTACATGTATAATACACACGCAGGTGTGTAAGTAAGCGCATACACGCGCGTGTGTGTGCATGCATCGTGCATGCATACATACATACATACATACATACATACATATATATATATATATATATATATATATATATATATATATTATATATATATATATATATATATATTATATATATATACTGTTCTCTCTCTCTCTCTCTCTCTCTCTCTCTCTCTCTCTCACACACACACACACACACGCACACGCACACGCACACACACACACACACACACACACAGAAATGGTGGTTTGACTGGGTGTTGGGGTCTGTTAGTTTTTGCTAGTTGGTCGGTTGTTAAATTAGTTTCACCCCCACCCCACAACTGACTTGCTGATATTACTGGCTGGTTGACTGATAAAGCGGCTGATGATTGGTTGACTGGTTAGCCAGCTGTTGTTTTGTTGATTGATTGATTGATTGATTGATTGACTGATTGATTGATTGATTGATTGATTGACTGATTGAGTGATTGAATGATTGATGGATTGTTTGATTGACTTGATCTTTGGGTTTGCAGGAAGGTTTGTTTTCAGCTACAGAATAAACCCCACGTCCTCCTCCTCTTCCTCCTCCTCCTCCTCCTCATCCTTCTACTCTTCTTCTTCTTCTTCTTCTCCTCCTCCTTCTTCTTATTCTCCTCCTCCTCCTCCTCCTCCTTCTCTCCTCCTCCTCCTCCTCCTCCTTCTTCTTCTTCTCCTCCTCCTCCTCCTCCTCCTCCTCCTCCTCCTCCTCCTCCTCCTTTTTCTTCTTCGAACCCTCAGACAGCAACTATTGTTGTCTGTCATATGAGCGAACGTGCGTTACGCTGCCGTTAAGCGCCTGACGAGTCAGGTCAACCAGCGCATCCGATCTCGGCATAAGAGAGAATTGTTATCTTTTAAGTCTTTCTGGGGGGTGAAAGAAAGGCAGGAGAATGGGACCAAGAAGGCAGAAAATAGACAAAAAGGAGGTGTGACAGGAAGAAAAGGAGCAAGGCAGAAACGAAGAGAGGGGTAGAAAAGAAGGATTTCCTTGCACAGAAGATGGGGATGCTGTTTATACTGACGGGCCCCTGGCATCTCCACGGGGGAGTGGTGAAGGAGTCTTACCGGCAGAGGTGCCGGTCTGGGGAGGCTGGGTTGGTCCCATGGTGGAGGTCAGCATGTGGATCAAGGTGGATGTCCCTGCAATCACCACACGCCATTCACCAGGACAGTCATTTTCTCCATCGGTCTTATTTTTTTCGTTCCTCGGCTACAGCTCCGAGGTTCATCAGTGGTGATATTTTGCGTGTCCTACCGGGTTATTTTTTTTGCCCACCATGAAGGTATCCGCATTCCGACTTTGTGGGGTTATTCGTGTTTCCGTAACCCACCGAACTCTGGTATGAGTGGACAGGATATTTGACGTGCATGTTCGATCTTCTGCATGTGCTTACACAAGAAGGGAATGAAGGCACTGGCAGGTCTGCACTTGAAGTTGACCTGGAAGATTGTAAAAATCCCCACCCTTCATCACCAGACGCCGCCGAGATTTGAACCCACGATTCCATTGAAGTCGAATGGTTTTAAAGACGAGTTTATGGCGTCCGTCTTTCCCTTTCGAATGATCCTATAATTATGGTATGTCCATTGTGTCATACTTTTGTATGTTACATTTGAAGCCTTTTACCCTGTTAGGAACCTCTCTCTCTCTCTCTCTCTCTCTCTCTCTCTCTCTCTCTCTCTCTTCTCCTCTCTCTCTCTCTCTCTCTCTCTCTCTCTCTCTCTCTCTCTCTCTTCATACTGTAGGTTTGGTTATGCTTGTTTGCATGTTCGTTTGTTTATTTGTTGGGTTTTTGTTGTTGTTTTTAATTATCTTTAGGAACCATTTAAAGGTTGATAAAGGAAATGTATTCAGTTGCCTAGGCTTCTTAAAACTGATAAGAGAAATGTATACAACTGCCCAGGCTTCTTAAGCGCTTCGATTTGTTTGTTTTACAAGATTCAGCACTATATAAATTGCATTTATTATTATTATTAAGACATAATAAAGGAAATGTATTCAGTTGCCTAGACTTCTTAAAACTGATAAAGGAATTGTATTTAATATCTATGCTTTTTAAGACTGATAAAGGAAATGTATACAGTTGCCTAGACTTCTTAAGACTGATAAAGGAATTGTATTTAATATCTATGCTTTTTAAGACTGATAAAGGAAATGTATTCAGTTGCCTAGACTTCTTAAAACTGATAAAGGAATTGTATTTAATCTCTATGCTTCTTAAGACTGATAAAGGAAATGTATTCAGTTGTTTAGGCTTTTTAAGGCTGATAAAGGAAATGTATTTAATATCTATGCTTCTTAAGACTGATAAAGGAAATGTATTCAGTTGTTTAGGCTTCTTTAGACTGATAAAGGAATTGTATTTAATCTCTATGCTTCTTAAGACTGATAAAGGAAATGTATTCAGTTGTTTAGGCTTTTTAAGGCTGATAAAGGAAATGTATTTAATATCTAGGTTTCTTAAGACTGTTAAAGGAAATGTATTCAGTTGCTTAGGCTTCTTAAGTCTTAAGAATGTCAAATTCGTTCGGATGAGACAATAAACCAAGGCCCCGTGTGCGAACGCATACAGAACATCTTGCGCACACGTTAAATCCTGTTCCGCTTTTCGAAAGAGTAGGCCATTGTGTGCCGTGGGAACAGATGACACAATTTACAAAACCGCATACACACGGGGACTGGATGTAAAAAAGCACATGAGTGCTTATTCCATTATGCTCGATATAAAAGAATAAATAAATAAATAAATAAGTCCTTCTAAAAGGAAACGTATTCAATCGTCTACACTCCTTTTCCTTCGTTATTTCTTTTGTTCAATCCTTCTTTCGCATGGAAATTATTTTGTCGTCTTGTAGACCCTATGTATCATTAAAGAGTATTTGAATTTTTTTCCAACCTAATCCTCACAGGTCAACACACTAGCAACTACTCGAGACCTTGCAGCCTCCTTTCAGTACAAAATGCTGACCACATTATCACCAGACCTGACAAAATCACACAACACACACACACACACACACACACACACACACACACACACACACACACACACACACACACACACACACACACACACACATCAATCATCTCACATACTTGAAGGTACAATCGGGGGCTGGGTTGTGATCGCAGGCGCATGCGTGGTCATGACAGGGGCGGAAGTGCTGCTGGCAACAGGGGCGGAAGTGCTAGGGGCGGAAGTGCTGCTGCTGGCAACAGGGGCGGAAGTGCTGCTGGCAACAGGGGCGGAAGTGCTAGGGGCGGAAGTGCTGCTGGCAACAGGGGCGGAAGTGCTGCTGCTGGCAACAGGGGCGGAAGTGCTGCTGGCGCCAGGGGCGGTGTCCCCGATGGTGCAGTGGTAGTGCTCGGGCCAGTCACAGAAGCCGCTGTCGGCGTTGAAGACCAGACCGTCGGCGCAGCGCACGGCGTAAGAGACGCGAGAAGCGCAGATGAAGTAGCCCTGGCAGGAGGTGGGGGAGGGGTAGAAGCCGTCCTGCGCCCCACAGGTGAACTGGTTGCTCTGCTCAATGGTGTGGGGCTTGTGCGTGGTGGCTGAAAGGAGGCAGAGACAGAGGGAGGGGGAGGGGAGGGGAGGGTGGTAGGAGGTAGGGGTGTGAGGTGGGGGTGTGGTGGGGGTGTGGGGTGGGGGGGGAGTTCGTGTTGAATGTTTATATGGTAATGTGTTGTGTTTTCCTTTCTTCTTTTTTTTAAAGTCATGGCAAATATATTTTTTTTACGTGACAAATTTGCCCTTTTCAAGAATAAGAGTGACGCTGATGAAAAGGACACAACAAATGTATCGATTAAAATGATGAAAATAAAAAAATAGCGTCAGCGAGCGCACACATCTAGATGCCAAAATTTACAAAAACTGCACACATATGGGGACTAAGTGTAAAAAAAAACAACAGCATATGAGTGCTTATTCCATTATCCTCGAAATAAAAGAACAAATTAAAAAAATAGGCGAATGTGTGCGCGCACGAACACACACACCCACCCACCAATAATAATAATAATAATAATAATAATATATGGAATTTATATAGCGCTGAATCTTGTAAAAAAACAAAAACAAATAACAACAACCATTCATCCTCCTTTCCTTTACAGCGGAGCAGCTACGGCCAGTGGTAGGGATGAAACACAGGTAGGTATCAGTATACCATCTGCGTGCTATAAAAGATCTCTATGTACAGCCTTGCAGGCTGGAACAGTACAACACTCCCATGGAGAACGATAGGAAAGGATGAAACAAAAAATTTACAAAACTGCATACACACGGGGACGGGATGTAATAAAGCAGATGAGTGCCTATTCCTTTATCCTCGAAGTAAAGAAAAAAAAGAAAAAAAAGAAGACCGAAATTACAGTCAGGTTAATGAGGAGTGCACAAGATAACAGTCAGGAGGAGCAGTGCTCTGACAAGCTCCCCTTCTTGTTCCTGCCCTCTGAAAAACAAGCAGGGCAGAAAGAAGGCCACCTTATTGGGATAAACACATCTGTACGAACCTACCCACCCATCCACCCGCCCATCGACTCCCCTCCTCCCCTCATTGAACACCCCCCCTACTCCCACCTTCCATCTGGCATCCATTCACCCACCCAGCCACCTAACCTTATCATCCACCCAGCGATACATCCACCCAGCCACCCACCTACCCACTTACCTGTCCAGCCAACCAGCCTGTCATCCAGCCAGCCAGCCAGCCACCGACCTACTTACCTATCCAGCCGCCCACCCACTTACCTATCCAGCCACCCACCCACCCACATACCTATCCAGCCACCCACCCACCCACATACCTATCCAGCCACCCACCCACCACCCACTTACCTATCCAGCCACCCACCCACCCACATACCTATCCAGCCACCCACCCACCCGCCCACATACCTATCCAGCCACCACCCATCCCACCCTTACTTACCTATCCATCCAACCATCACCACCCTCCACTTACCTACCCAGCCAGTCACTCTCCCTCCCACTTACCTATCCAGCCAGTCACTCTCCCTCCCACTTACCTACCCAGCCAGTCACTCTCCCTCCCACTTACCTATCCAGCCAGTCACTCTCCCTCCCACTTACCTATCCAGCCAGTCACTCTCCCTCCCACTTACCTATCCAGCCACTCAGTCATCCAGCCTGTCATCCACCCAACTATCCATCCACCCAGTCCTAACAAATGGAAGAAGGAGAAGAAAGGAAGGAAGAAGCAGAAGAAAGGAAGGAAGAAGCAGAAGAAAGAAAGGAAGGACGGAAGGAAGGACGGAAGGAAGGAAGGACAGAGGGAAGGAAGGAAGGAAGGGCATTAAAGGGAGATAAGAGGGGCACTCACCTGGCTGGTTGGGGTTTCCAGGTCCTGATGTGGGTCCTGATGTGGGTCCTGATGTGGGTCCTCCTGTGGGTCCTCCTGTGGGCTGTGCTGTTGACGCGGCTGCTGTTGTGACCACTGGGGATGGTGTGCTCCTGTAACCAGTATTGATGCTGATTAGATGCTGTTGCTGCTGCTGCTGCTGCTGCTGCTGCTGCTGCTGCTGCTGCTGATGATGATGATGACGTCGCAGTCGCTGATGATGACGACGACGACGATGATGATGAAGAAGAAGAAGAAAAAGAAGAAGATGATGGTGATGACGATGGTGATGATGATGATGATGATGATGACGACGACGACGACAACGATGGTGATGATGAAGAAGAAGATGATGATGACGACGACAATGATGACGACGAAGATGACGACGACGATGATGATAATGATGGTGGTGCTGATGGCGATGATGATGACGATGCTGCTGCTGCTGCTGCTGATGATGGTGATGATGATGACGATGACGATGTCGACGACGGACGACGACGACGACGACGATACTGCTGCTGCTACAATAACTTCTACTCAGTGCCACTGCCACTGCTTCATCTACTTCCACCATCTCTACCGCCACCATCACCACCACCATCACCACCACCATCACCACCACCATCACCGCCACCATCACCACAGCCATTACCACTAGTGCTACTACTGCTGCCGCTGCTATTGTGGTTGCTTTTGCTTTTCTGCTGCGGATTCTGTTCCTGCATCCACGGATTCTGTGCTGCAATGCCCCCAACGACTTCTCCAGGCGTTAAGAGGGAAGTCAGATCAAGTCAAGTCACCTGCTGACCTGTCGGCGACATCATGTTTTGATGGTAACCGCTGATGCATTGGGGTCGGGATAGTTCAGTGGTCAGAGCACTCGCTTTCCCCCAGCTAAGGTTAAGCAGCATCGAGCGTGGTTAACGAGTGGATGGGTGACCGTTTGCGCGCCTTGGCTTCAGTGCAATCCCCCAGTTCAACCAGCTGTAAATGGGGTACCTGCCCTCTTTTAGGGTCAGGGAAGGTAAGACAGCGAGGGAGAGGAGATGGGCGCCGCCCTCAATATGCTGGCTCCTGGAGAATCTGATGTCTCTGACGCCTCGCTCCCCTACGACCTCATAGGTTATGGGAACACCTTTACCCTTTACCGCTGATGCATGCCCCGTCACTTGTTTCCATCCACTCCCCATTCTCTGCTTTACCTTTCAGTAGTTTCGTCTTTCGCCAACTTTCTCTTTTTCTTTCTCTTTGCTATGTTTTCTATGAAGGAAGTCGGTGGCTTTCCTTGCCGTCTCTCGCCCTCCCTGGGTTACAGTCTTCATGACGTGGCAGCTCTGATGTTTCGTTAAGGGAAAGATGTCCCATAACCTATGTGGTCGTAGGGGAGCGAAATGTCAGAGACCTCAGCTTCTCCAGGGGCCAGCATATTGAGGGTGGCGCCCATCTCCTCTCCCTCGCTGCTTTACCTTCCCTTAACCCTTAAGAGGGCATCGCTGCTTTACCTTCCCTTTCCCTTAAAAGGGCAGGTACCCCATTTACAGCTGGGTGAAATGGGGAACTGTACTGAAGCCAAGGCGCGCAAACGGTCACCCATCCACTCGGCAACCACGCTCGATGCTGCTTAACATTCGCTTGGGGAAAGCGGCGAGTGCTCTGACCACTGAGCTATCCCGTCCCCTATGGATGTTTCATAGCATGCCCCACAATAGTCATACTACTAGCAAGGGAAGTGAACAAGCAAGCCCACAACCGCAAGCACACACAGGGAGGGGGGGAGGGAGGAGGGGAGGGAGGGGGGGAGGGAGGAGGGGAGGGAGGGAGACTCACACTGGGCCTGAGGACTGGGCACACTCGTCATTGATGGCGTGCATGAGGGGGAAGGGGCCCTGACCACAGTGACTTCCCGAGAAGTCGTCCAGAGGCAAGGCCCACACCATCACCCCGCCAAAGCCGTTCTGCTTGACGTAGCGAACCTGACAACAACAGCAGCAACAACAACAGAACAGTGATATAACAACAACAGAACAACGTGATAACAACAGCAACAACAGAACAGCGTGATAACAACAGGACAACGTGATAACAACAGCAACAGAACAACGTGATAACAACAGGACAACGTGATAACAGCAACAACAGAACAACGTGATAACAACAGTAACAACAGAACAACATGATAACAACAGAAACAACAGAACAACGTGATAACAACAGCAACAGAACAACGTGATAACAACAACAACAGAACAACGTGAT
>CM054134.1:68869588-68877088 GCA_028751875.1 Rapana venosa | reverse complement strand
TAGATATAGATTGATAGAGAGATGTAGATAGATAGATAGATATAGATAGATAGATAGATAGATAGATAGATAGATAGATAGATAGATAGATAGATAGAGAGAGATAGAGAGATAGAGAGATAGAGATAGATAGAGAGATAGAGAGAGAGAGAGATAGAGAGTGGGTGAGTGAGTGAGTTAGTGAGTGTGTGTGTGAGTGTGGGAGTGTGTGTGGGGGTGTGGGGGTGGGGGGTTGGGGGTGGGGAGGGGGTGTGGGTTGGTGAGTGTTGTGTATGTATGAGAGAGAGTGAGTGGTGTGTGTGTGTGTGTGTGTTTTGTTGTGTGGTGTATGTGAGAGAGAGAGAGTGAGTGTGTGGGTGTGGATGTGGGTGTGGGTGTGGGTGAGTGTTGTGTGTGTGAGAGAGAGTGAGTGTGTGTGTGTGTGTGGGGGGGGGGTGAGTGTGTATATGTGTATGTGTGTGAGTGTTGTGTGAGAGAGAGATTGAGAGAGAGAGAGTGTGTGTGTGTTTGTGAGTGTTTTGTGAGAGAGAGAGAGAGAGAGAGAGAGAGAGTGTGTGTGTGTGTGTGTGTGAGAGAGAGAGAGAGAGAGAGAGAGAGAGAGAGAGAGAGAGAGAGAGAGAGAGAGAGAGAGAGAGAGAGAGAGAGAACTCGAACTCGAAAGATTTATTCACAAAAAGGCCATTGACCCATACATGAAGGGAGGGGGTTGCTGAGCTGCTTAGTATTTTAGTGTGAGAAAAATCAGGAAGCACCAAAAAAATGTTATTGTATAACCACAACCACCACAATAAAAATCAGTTTTAAAAAATATGACTTAAGAAACCAAGATATATCTTATTCTAAAGGTTTAACACAAATATAAAGCAAGGCTGCACACAATCTCAGGGTGACTAGATGCCATGAGTAGACAGAATCTAAATAAATTAGGCTGTCTACTATACTTTACCTGAATGTAATTCTGTCTTACATCTTCTAATACTGGACAGCACAGCACAAAAGGCACTTCGTCTTCCACTGTTTCCTTACATAATGGGCATAGCAACCTGAGGTCATCATCATCATGTTCTATATATCTAAATTTATGAACATTTATGTCTGTATCAGACGTATCATCTGTATCAGATGTATCATCAAGTCTAAACTTAGACATAATTCTTTTCAAATGTATGTGCATATCAAGCTTTACATAAGGTTTGACATCGTGTGAGCCTATAAACTGTACATTTGAAATCTTTCAGATAGAGAATGAGAATGCGAATGGTTTATTCAAAAGGCCTTGGCCACATTTGAAGGGGGAAAACACAAAGCACACACTATCATACAAGTGATATTCACATAAACAATCAATTCACAAAACATTAGCAAAACACGATCATTTTTCAAGAATTAATAAGGGTGTCCCGCAGTCTAAATGCTTTATATAGAAAAAGAGCTAACTGTTTTGTAGTAACTTCATTTCCAGACGTAATGAGCATGATTAACCTATGGAGACATGGTTGACGTAAGAACTTTCGAGGTATAAACTGCTCTTTTAATTCCGTAAGTTGTGAACAAGTGAATAGAAAATGTATTTCGTCTTCAATAGAACTATCACAAAGAGGACAAATCAAAGCTCTCTCGTTTACATGTCTATAATAGAAATGATGCGTGTTCAATTCTGAGATACCAAATCTAAATTTTGTTAATATTCTTTTCAAATGCCTATCCATTTTCATTGTTAAATATAAAGGGATACAATGTGATGGATTGATCAGACTATACATTTCATATCTGCTACTATTTTCAATGTGTGAATGCCAGTCTTGCCACTGACATTCAATTAGTCTTTCACGAAAAAGTCGTAAGAACAAAGAGTGATTTTCAACGCCCTGATTGAGCCACACATATCCAAAACCGTTCTCGTATAAATTTCTTTTAACTTTAGTAACCCAGTTTGACTTGCCCTTTTCATCTAACAGATATAACATTTTATAAGCTTTACGAGGAAGTCTATGTTGTTGAGAGAGAGAGAGAGAGAGAGAGAGAGAGAGAGAGAGAGAGAGAGAGAGAGAGAGAGAGAGAGAGAGAGAGAGAGAGAGAGAGAGAGAGAGAGAGAGAGAGAAACAAAGAGTAGGTGAGTGAGGATTTTATATTATTTGTTCTTTTATATCGAGGATAATGGAATAAGCACATATGTTCTTTTTTACATCCAGAGTGAGTGGGTGAGTGAGTGTGTGTGTGTTTTTGCTTTATTAGTTTTTTTTAAATGATTTTTAAAATATTATTCTTTTATATCAAGGATAATGGAATAAGTACTTGTGTGCTTTTTTACATCCAGTCCCCGTGTGTATGCGGTTTTGTAAATTCTGTCATCTGTTCCCACCGGCACACAATGGCCCACTCTTACGAAATGCGGAACAGGATTTAACGTGTGCGCAAGATGTTCTGCGTGCGTTCGCACACGGGGGCCTCGGTCTCATCACTGCGGGCGTAGAGAAGATTGTTGTGACAAGCAGACAGACAGACAGACACACACACACAGACAGATCGACAGACAGACAGACAGACAGACGGACGGACGGACGGACAGACAGATAAAACAGTACAATGTTCAGGTCGCGGTCATCCCCAGTCTCATCACTACGGGCGTACAGAGGGCTGTTGTGACCAGTCACTGTCTCCCAGGATCCGTGAAGGTCATAGGACATCAGGTTGATGAAGTCCACCTCCCTGCAACACACACACACACACACACACACACACACACACACACAACACACACACACACACATCACCACACACACACACATTCACACACACACACACACACCACACACACACAACACACACCACACACACACCACACACACACCACAACAACACACACACACAACAACAAACCACACCACACACACACACACACAACACACACACCACACACACACAACACACACCACACACACAACACACCACACACAACACAACACACACAACACACAAACACACAACCACACACACAAACCACACACAACACACACCACAACCACACAAACACACACACACACACACACCACAACAACAACACACACACACACACACACAACACAAACACACACACAACACACACAACACAACACACCACACACACACACACACACCACAACACACACACACACACACACACACAACACAACACAACACACACACACACACACACACACACACACACACACACACACACACACCACACACACACACACACACCACACACACACACACACACACACACACACACACACACACACACACACACACACACACACACACACACAACACACACACACAGAGTCATCCTTTATGATTGACCATTCTCTCGTTCGGTTTTTACACCGTCAGATGAGTTTGGGAGAAATAGTGGCGGCAAGTCCTTTCCAGCTCCTCTCGTGAGCCGTACAGCTTAGTTTGCAGAGTTTTGACTGAGAAGTGAAAGAGAAAGAAAGAAAGAAAAGAAAGAAAGAAGAAAGAGGAATGGAAGGAAAGGAAGAAGAAAGGAAGAAGGAAGAAGAAAGAAAGTAAGAAAGGATGGAAGAAAGGAAGAAGAAGAAGAAGGAGGGAAGGTCGGCAGAAAGAAAGGAAAGAAGGAAGGATGGAGGGAATGAAGGAAGGAAGAAAGGAAGAAAAAAGAAGAGAGGATGAAGTCTACCTCCCTACAACATCACACACAGTCACCCTTTTGACTGACTGAAAGAGAGAGAGAGAGAGAGAGAGAGAGAGAAGAGAGAGAGAGAGAGAGAGAGAGAGAGAGAGAGAAAGGAAGAGAGAGAGAGAGAGAGAGAGAGAGAGAGAGAAGACAGACAGACAGACAGACAGACAGACAGACAGACAGAAAGGCAAGAACGAAGGAAGAATTAAAGAAAGGGAGAAAGAAAGAAAGAAAGAAAGAGAAAAAGAAAGAAAAACAAAAAGAAAGAGAGAAAGAAAGGAGGTGACAGAAAGAGAAAGAACAAGGCAGAAACAAAGAGAGGGATAGAAAAGAGAGAATTCCAAAACACAAAATGTCTAGAAGGTGGGGATCCCCGACATTCCCCACGTGGGATTTCACTGTCCAAACTACCTCCAAAGAAATGGACAGCCATCTCATCCTTAGTTTTGTCATGTCCGTATTTTATTCATTTTACATTTATTTCATTTTATACCACTTTAAGTCACGGCAGATTTCTCTGTGCGAAATTCGGGCTGCTCTTTCCCGGCCCGGGGGAGAGCACGTCGCCACAAGAGCAGCGCCACCCATTTTTTTTCTCTTCTTTTCCTGTCTGCTTGTGTATTAATTTTGTTTTCCTATCAGAGTGGCTTTTTTCTACAAGATTTTTACCAGGGACAACTCTCTTTTTGCCGTGGGTTCTTTTATGTGTGCTAAATAATTTTGGGTCACACACGGGACTTCGGTTTATCAACTCATCTTTTTTTTCTTATTAATATTGATTCTTTTATTTCGAGGATAATGGAATCAGCACTCATATGCTTTTTACATCCAGTCTCCGTGTGCATACATTTTTGTAAGACTAGCACCCAGACCACCATTCATAGTCTAATGGATGGGGGGAGAGGGAAAGTTTCGGGCCCAAACGGGGATCGAACCACGGTTTATGGTTTACGGATCGAACCTTCCGACCTGGACTTTTTTGCTTTCAAGGCAGGCGCGTTACCTCTAGATGGGGACGGAATAGCCTAGTGGTTAGAACATTGCGCTCGCAATCTGACGACCCGGGTTCGATTCCCGTTCAAGGGGATATTTTCCCCTGGAGTTAACATCAGTGCAGACTCCACTCTCCCCAAAAGTCCTTCGGATGAGACTATAAACCGAGGCCCCGCGTGTGCGAACGCACGCAGAACATCTTGCGCACACGTTAAATCCTGTTCCGCTTTTCGAAAGAGTAGGCCATTGTGTGCCGGTAGGAACAGATGACGGAATTTACAAAAACCGCAAACACACGGGGACTGGATGTAAAAAAAGCACATAAGTGCTTATTCCATTATCCTCGATATAAAAGAATAAATAAATAAATAAATAAATAAATAAAATAGACCCCCGATCCTGCCAGCCTTACTTGGAAATGGCAGGGACGTCATAGGCAGTGTCGATCTTTTCCTTTCCTGCCGCCACGGCAGCGGTCAGCAGAAGTCTGGGATTGCCAGAACTGGCTGCCTCCGCCTCGAAAGCTGCCTTCAGCTCCTGTGACAGCAAACACACACACACACAATACACACACACACACACACACACGTACACACACACATACACATACACACATATACATACACACAGAGCACGCATGCACATGCACGCACGCACACACAGCACATACATACACACACACAGAGCACGCATGCACATGCACGCACGCACACACAGCACATACATATATACATACGCATAAACAGCGAACGCATAAACGCAACACAACATACACACACACGCGCGCACGTACACACACACGCACACACACACACATGCACATGCACGCAGGAACACACATATACACCCACACACACACGCACACATGCACGCAGGAACACACACATACTCACACACACAAAACACACACACACACCACACACACACACACACACACACACACACACACACACACACACACACACACAACACACACACACACACACACACACACACACCACGACGACGATGGCTTAGAACAGGTTTGGTTGAATATTTCTGAAGGGATGGGATCCAGGAGCAGCAGTGCCGGGCCATTCTGGCTGGTGGCCGCTATTGTTGGTTGTCTGCCATATGAGCCAAAATGCGTTGCGCTGCCGCAAAGCTCCTGACAGTCAGGCCCGGCGCATCCGACTTCAACTTAGGAGATATTTGTTACATTTTAAGTGTATGTTTGTCCGTCGTGTTCGACGATGACCTCCAAAACAGCAGAGGAGGCAGCTGCTGTTTCGGAAATTGGGCAGAAATTTGATTATAGTGGAGATGCCTTGCCCACAGTACATCCCCACTCTCTCGGCCAAGTGGGCATAAGGACAGTCAGCGTTGGAGATGTTCTCCAAAGGCCAACTAGCCCCCACGGCTGCAGCACATAAGGACTGTGCGAGTCAAGCCTCCTAGTCAGAGAGTCATAGTCGATCACTAAAGACTAAGCTGTAAAGTGGAATTCCAAGAGTGGAAAAACCACTGGTCATACAGCGGTATTTCTGGCCCAAAAAAAGGAAGAAAATGGACCAAGAAGGCAGAAAATAGACAAGACGGAGGTGACAGGAAGAAAAGGAACGAGGCATAGACAAAGAGTGGGGATAGAAAAGAGGGAATTCCTAGCAGAGAGTTTAGATAAGAAGGGGAAGCAAATTACACCAACAGGCCCCTGGCATCCCTGCAGAGGAATTCTTTAGCCATAACGCCACTTCTCATGAACTGACTGTTTTCAGATAAACTACCAACAGTCGTGAACATTCCCACCCCACCCCCATTAAACGGAGACGCCTCAATGGAGACTCGAAACTGCATCCCCAGATTCTGTCTGATCATGAGTACGGGGCTGCAACACTAAGCTATTCCGCCCGCTACTAAATCATAATAATAATAATAATATATGGAATTTATATAGCGCTGAATCTTGTAAAAAAAACAAACCAAAACAAATCGAAGCGCTTGCACTCAATCATTTACAGGCATGCAACTCTCCTTAAACATAATGAACAACAGATTTCAAAAACCATGCGCGCGCACGTATGCACGCATGCACGCACACACGCACATACACACACACACACACACACACACACACACACACACACACACACACACACACACACACACTCGGAACAACACTTAGAAGGTGAAAGATACTGTTGAAAATTAGGGACAGATATTTGGGGGGAAAGTCTCAGGTAGGAAATAAGTGTGTTTTGAGGCTGGATTTGAAGGTATCAAGTGAAGGCTTTTGGCGAAGTGAAAGAGGGAGGTCATTCCAGGTGGATGGACCAGAAACAGAGAAGGAGCGACGGCCAACAGTGGTTTGTTTGAATCTGGGTGTTCGAAAGCACAAAGTATCTGCGGCTGAACGAAGGGAACGGGATGGAGTGTACAGATGAAGACAGTTACAGAGATAAGAGGGTGCAGATTTGTGGAGACATTTGAAACGGAGGGTATTGATCCTCACAACACTGAAGCCAGTTCTCCACGCACACCAGTACTGACGCGGTACTCCAACCCACCTGGACAAACTCGGTGAAGTGCTGCTTGTCCTCGGGAGGACTTCCCCGGTTGGCAGGGTACTCCCAGTCCAGGTCCAGCCCGTCGAAGCCTCTGTCCCTCAGGAACTTGATGCTCTGCTTGATGAAGTCCTGGCGGTTGGAGGCGGACTGAACGATCTGGTGGAACGGGGCGGAGCCCAGGTTCCAGCCTCCCACAGCCAACAGGGTCTTGACGCTGGGGTTCCTCTGCTTCAGGTTCTGGAACTTTTCGTAGCTGCAGAAAGAGAAGGGAAATGGGTATGG
>CM054134.1:68792088-68862088 GCA_028751875.1 Rapana venosa | reverse complement strand
ATTTTGTATGGATGGGGATATAGATGCGTTATGAAAGAATAAAACCTGCAACGCAAGGGACCAAAACAAACAAACAAACAAACACCACAAACACAACAAACCTACCAACAAAATAAATGACAAGATTCTCCGCAATATATAACCCTGCGACATTGTGTTTAGGTCAAACTTATCACAAGACATAAACAAACATATAAACAAAGATTAAGAGGAAAAAACGAAGATATAAAAATAATCATCAAACACAGATATAAAAAAAAACAACCTCAACAACAAATATTATTTTTACGTTGTCAAAGAATTCATGTGCTCTGAATAAACTGATACTTTGACCTTTTCCTGTTCAACCTGAGGTCGTTATCTCTGACCTTGCCTTGTTCAACTTTCTTTGCTCTGGAAACATGAGCAGATGGCCCGTGTTACGGCATTGCTCTACTTTGGTGTGATAAGGAATTGATAGAAGAAGAAGAAAGAAAGAATGAAAGAAAGAAAGAAAGAAAGAAAAGAAGAGGAAGGAAAAGGAGAAGAAGAAGCAGAAGAGGAAGCAGAAGAATTGCGAGCAAGAGGAAGAAGAATTGCGAAGAAGAGGAAGAAGAAGAACTGCGAAGAAGAACTGCAAAGAATTGCGAAGAAGAAGATGAAGAAGAATTGCGAAGAGGAGGAAGAAGAATTGCGAAGAAGAATTGCGAAGAAGAATTGCGTAGAAGAATTGCGAAAAAGAAGAAGAAGAAGAAGAAGAAGAAGAAGAAGAAGAAGAGAAGAAGAAGAAGAAGAAGAAGAAGAAGAAGAAGAATTGCGAAGAAGAGGAAGAAGAATTGCAAAGAAGAAGAATGCGAAGAAGAAGAATTGCGAAGAAGAAGAAGAAGAAGAAGAAGAAGAAGAAGAAGAAGAAGAAGAAGAAGAAGAAGAAGAAGAAGAAGAAGAAGAAGAAGAAGAAGAAGAAAAGAAGAAGAAGAAGAATTGCGAAGAAGAATTGCGAAGAAGAAGAAGAAGAATTGCGAAGAAGAATTAAGAAGAAGAAGAAAGAAGAAGAAGAAGAAGAAGAAGAAGAAGAAGAAGAAGAAGAAGAAAGAAGAAGAAGAAGAAGAGAAGAAGAAGAAGAAGAAGAATTAAGAAGAAGAATTAAGAAGAAGAAGAAGAAGAAAAGAAGAAGAAGAAGAAGAAGAAGAAGAAGAAGAAGAAGAAGAAGAAGAAGAAGAAGAAGAAGAAGAAGAAGAAGAAGAATTGCGAAGAAGAAGAATTGCGAAGAAAGAATTGCGAAGAAGAAGAATTGCGAAGAAGAAGAAGAAGAAGAAGAAGAAGAAGAAGAAGAAGAAGAAGAAGAAGAAGAAGAAGAAGAAGAAGAAGAAGAAGAAGAAGAAGAGTTGTATTATTGATGTCAAACAAATGTAATCTATCTATCTATCTGTCCCGTAGTCTGACGACCGTGGGGGCACCCTTACAGACTCAACAACCAGTTCCCTCCATTCCTCTCTCTGTTCTGCCTTTCTCAGGGTTTTGTTGAGTTCTAGGCCTGTCCATTCGCTGATGTTATCCTCCCAGCTCTTCCTTGGTCTGCCTCTTCTTCTTCCTCCTTACAAATGTAAATTTACTGAAAATACGGATTTACTGAAATACGGTTCTGTTCCTACCATTAGCACGAGTTTATATCTTTTCAAAAGCGGATTTAAAAATTTTTTTTTAGGTAACTGACAAGAAGAAAAGCAATGATAAATATCGATTGCTTAAAGCAAATGATTAGTCTTATGATTTAGAAGGATCCATGTTGAAGTTTGTCGTACTTTGGCAATTGCCACAAAATATGCCCATGACGTTTCGTTTCGTTTTTTGCTTTGTTTAGTTTTGCTCCGTTTTGCTAAGGTTCGTTTGAATATATTTTAAGAGCTGGAGGCCTGATCAATTGATCTTGTTCATTATGGATTGTTCTCTGTTTGTCTGCTATCTGTCTGTCGCTCTCTCTCTCTCTCTCTCTCTCTCTCTCTCTCTCTCTCTCTCTCTCTCTCTGTCTCTGTCTCTCTGTGGGAGTTGCTGTGGCGCGGCAGTAAAGCATGACTGAAAGGCCTGTTCAGCAAGCTGAATCTTCTCCCTGTTCTCCTTTAACTGCCTCGGGAGTCGTTGCAGTCCTTGTTTTAACCCGAACTTTTCCCCTATCCACGAAATCATGAGTAGTGGTCTGGGTGCTGGTATTTCGGAAGAGACGATCAAGGTCTCGTGTGCAACATGCATTTAGCAGATGTAAAAGAACCTACGGCATCAAGACATTTTGTTCTTGGCAAACTTCCGTGGGAATAAAAGTCATTGTCGTAGAGATAGAAATACAGGTACAGACAGGAAAATGATTAAAATCAGACCAAAAAAATTAGTGGGTGGCGCTGCACTTGTGGTTAAGACATACTCTCTCCGGGAGGAGTAGACTGAATTTCACACAGATAAATATCCCCTGAGTAAAAATGGTATTCATTTCAATTCAATTCACGTACACAAAACGAGAGATCCCTGGTTCCATTACAGTGACAGCAGAAATCTTTACCCCCGACCCCCTCCTCACAGAGAGAGAGAGAGAGAGAGAGAGAGAGAGAGGAGAGAGAGAGAGAGAGAGAGAGAGAGAGAGAGAGAGAGAGAGAGAGAGAGAGAGAGAGAAAGAGAGAGAATCTAGGTAAAATTCTGCAGCAAAATCGACTATAGTGAGCAAACAAATAATATACACCAATTCAGGAATCCTCTGAGATCGGAGTATGGCTGTCTGTATGACCAGAATTTCTTTCTTTTTTTATAAATTGAAAGTTCATTTTTCAGATCCTTTGTGGGCAACCCTTCTCATTGACTGACCTGCAAAGTTTGCGTATTCTCTTTGCGTCAGTTTTATTCTTTCAGTCTTTCGGACGAGACTATAAATCGAGGCCCAGTGTGCGAACGCATGCCGAACATCTCGCGTACATGTTAAAATCTGTTCTCCTGTTTGGCAGAGCAAGCCATTCAGGCTGGTAAGAACCGAAGACAACAACTTTTTGTTTTAAACCCGCATGCACACTGGTGTCGTGTTTAGACAACCATCCCTGAAGCCAGAATGCAGCTGCCTTAACGGAAAAAAACGGTCGTATATACAAAATCTATCTATCTATCTATCTGTCCCGTAGTCTGACGACCGTGGGGGCACCCTCAAAGACTCAGCAACCAGTTCCCTCCATTCCTCTCTCTGTTCTGCCTTTCTCAGGGTTTTGTTGAGTTCTAGGCCTGTCCATTCACTGATGTTATCCTCCCAGCTCTTCCTTGGTCTGCCTCTTCTTCTTCCTCCTTGGACAGTGCCTTGCAAAACTGTCTTTGTAATTCCTTGGGATCTTGTGACATGCCCATACCATTTAAGTTTACGCTTTTTCACGATTTTTCACTTTGAAGGTTCTCATAGGGTCCAATGGTTTGCTGGATTCTGTTATGCACGCTTTCGTTGCTTATGTGGTCTTTGTAGGAGATGCCAAGGAGTCTCCGAAAGCATCTCATCTCCACCGCCTGTACTCTTCTCTCCAAATCTGCAGTCAGGGTCCATGATTCACAGGCATACAGAAATATGGATATGACAAGGGAGCGCATTAGTCTGATCTTGGAGATAAGTGAGATATTCTTATCTCTCCAGATGGTGTTTAGTTTTGACAAAGCTGTTATTGTCTGTGCAGTCCTGCATACTACTTCTGGCTTGGATCCCTGGTCGGATACAATGGCTCCCAGGTACTTGAAGCTTTGAACTGTTTCCAGCTTCTGGTCATTAACCCTGATATCAGTGCTAATGCCGTTGGTGTTATTAGTCATCAGTTTGGTCTTCTCTGCACTGATTTCCATGCCGTATGTTTTGGAGGCCTTATTCAGGTGTTCTGTTAGGCTGGCAAGCTCTTTTTCTGATCCTGCTATTCCATCAATGTCATCTGCGAAGCGGAGGTTTGTGATCGTTCTGCCACCAATGCTGACTGATCCTTCATGATGTTCCAGTGCATCAGCCATGATTCTCTCAAGGAAGATGTTGAAAAGAGTGGGTGAGAGTAGACAGCCCTGTCTTACTCCAACTGTTGTTCGAAACCATTCTCCAATGTTGTTGTTGTAGTACACTGCACTGGTGGCCTCGCTGTACAGCTGTTTGATGACTCTGATCAGGTTTGCATTGATGCTGTACAAATTCATGGTTGCCCACAAAGCTGCATGCCACACCCTGTCAAATGCCTTCTTAAAATCGATAAATACGTGGTAAAGGTCTTGTTGATGTTGAAGGTACCGCTCACATAGTATTCTGAGGTTGCATATCTGTTCTGTTGTGCTGCGCCCTGCTCTGAAACCTGCTTGTTCCTCAGCAATGATGGTCTCTGCTTGTGGCTTCAGTCTATTCAATATTATCTGCAGCATGACCTTGCTTGGGTGACATATGAGGCTGATTGTGCGGTAATTATGGCATTGTTGTAGATTTCCTTTCTTGGGGAGGGTGATGATGAGTGACTGCGTCCATGGTGTTGGCCATTTTCCTGTCTGCCAGATCTTGTTGCAGATTCTTAGTAGGGCGCTGATCATGGCTTCCCCTCCAGCTTGGACCAACTCAGCTGGAATGTTGTCAGCCCCTGCTGACTTCCCCTTTTTCAGCGATCTGACTGCTGTTTCCACTTCTTCTCGGAGGATAGGGTGACTGTCTGTGTCTTTGCTTTCGGGTACATTAAGGACTTCTGGATCTCCTGCGGTTCTATAGTTATACAGGTCGGAGCAGTATTTTGTCCATCTGTTCAGAATATCCTGGTCGTCAGTGAGACACTTCCCATTTTTGTCTTGGATTGTTAAACCTTTTCTCTGTTTCGTGCTAGTCAGGTCTTTCACCAGCTGATATGCTTTCTTGCTATTGTTTTTCTTGATGTTCTCTTCAATGTCTTGGCACTGTTCACCGATCCATTTCTCTTTTGCCTCCGTCATGGACTTCCTGATTCTTTTGTTGACTGCCCTATATTGTTCTGCTCTTTCTTTTGTTTCATTTTTCTTTTTCTTCAACTCTCTACGCTTGTCGCATAGTTGTAGGATGTTAGGTGTGACCCATGGTTTTTTGACTGGTCGGCGTTTGCCAAGAAGCTCGTTTGCTGTTTCAGTCACCGCTGTATTGAAACTATTCGTCAGTGTATCTATGTCTGAGTCTATCACAGTGAGTGCTGCAAACTTTCCACCTATCCTTGCTTGAAAAATTTCTAATACCTCTGGGTCCTTTAGCTTCTCGAGGTCAAATTTGATCCTGATGTTGTTCCGCTTGTGGATTTTCTTTAGACGTAGTCGGAAAGTCATCATCACAAGATCATGATCACTCCCTATGTCTGCTCCTGGAAAACTTCGTGTCTGTGCGATGTTAACGCTAGACTGAAACCGTCTTTTCACCATGATGTAATCTATTTGGTTGTGGTGTTCTCCATGGGTAAACCTCGGAAATCTTACCGAGGAACGACCAAAAAACCCACCACAACCCCCAACCCAACAAATTTTATTATTACGATTACATAAAACAACATTTTTTAGACAATGATACTGACTGATGATTTCCTTTTTTTTCAACCGCTATTGGGATAGAGCTCCGAGGTTCACCAAAGGTGAGATTTTGCGTATGCGACCGTTTTTTTGCCCACCATGAAGGTAGCCGCATTCCGACTTCGGGAATAGACTGATTGGTTGCGGTAGTACTAATGAAGCTAGAAGACGACCAGGAAGACAATAATGATGACGAGAATGATGATATTGATGCTGATGGTGATGATGATGATGACGACGACGACGATGATAATGATGATGACGACGACGACGATGACGGTGATGACGACGACGATGATGATGACGACGATGATGACGGTGACGACGACGACGACGATGATAACGATGACGACGATGATGATGACGACGACGATGACGACGGTGATGACGATTACGACGATGATAATGATGACGACGACGATGATGATGATAATGATGATGGCAACATACACACGTTATTTTACCTCCGGTAGCGGAGATCTGGCAAGCGGCCACAAGGCCGAGGAGGAGAAGAGACAACATCTGCAACACACGGCAGCACCTTGCTCATATGAAGTAAAGGAAGCGAACACAAAACAGTGTGCAGCAATGGGACACAAGCCCGCAATCACGCACACGTACATAGGCTACATGCACGCGCATGCTCTGACAGCCATACATACATACATACATACATACATACATAAAGGAGGAGGTAAAGGAGTCCCATAACCTATAAGGTCGTAGGGGAGCGAGGCGTCAGAGACCTCACTTCTCTAGGGCCAGCATATTGAGGGCGGCGCCCATCTCCTCTCCCTCGCTGCTTTACCTTCCCTGACCCTAAAGAGGGCAGGTACCCATTTACAGCTGGGTGAACTGGGGGAACTGTACTGAAGCCAAGGCGCGCAAACGGTCACCCATCCAACTGGTAACCACGCTCGACGCTGCTTAACTTGGCTGGGGGAAAGCGAGTGCTCCGACCACTGCGCTATCCCGTCCCCCATACATACATACAGACATACATACATACATACATACATACATACAGACAGACAGACATACATACATACATACATACATACGTACATACATACATACATACATACATACATACAAACATACATACATACATACATACATACATACATACATACATACATACATACATACATACATACATACATACATACATACATACATACATACATACATACAAAAAAAGCAAATGCATTGCTTATTCAACGTACCATCTGGAAATAACATTTTGACTTGACTTGACTTGACTTGACATACATACATACATACATACATACATACATACATACATACATACATACATACATACATACGCGCGCATGCACACACTGAATGACAGAATTTACAAAACCGCATACACACGGGGATTGGATGTTTAAAAAAAAAGCACGTGAGTGCTTATTCCATTATCCTCGGTATTTTAAAAAAAAAAAAGGCAAAAGAAGGAAAGAAAGGAATGGGGAAGAATAGAAGATGGTAAACAAAAATACCCCCCCCCCCCCCAAAAAAAAAAAATGGAAAGACAAAAAAATACACACAAAAAAGAAAGAAACAAAGATAGCAGGAAAGAAAAAAAAAACGACAGAAGAGAGGAGAAAGCTAGAAAGAAAAAACGTGGGGAAAGAATGGAGACAGTAAAAAAATAAAAAAGACAGAAGAAATAAACACAGAAAAAAAGTAAAATAAACAATACACACAAAAAAAGAAACAAAGAAGTTAAGAAAGAAAGACAGAAAAAAAGGAAAATAGAAAGAAAGAATGGAGAAAACGAATGGAAGACAGTAACAAGTTATAAGAAATAAAAAGGAAATAATTAAAGAAACACACACACACACACACACACACACACACACACAACGCACGCACGCACGCACGCACGCACGCACAAAAGAAAAACAAAGAAAGTAAAAATGAACGAAAGGAAGAGAGAAAGAGCGAGGAAAAGAATGGAAGCCAGTAAAAAGATTTTTTTAAAGTAAAAATTAAATCCAAAAAAGAGAAGAAGAAAAAGGAAGGAAAGGCATTAAAAAAACGAAAGAAAGAAAGAAAGAGTGTTGTTGTTTTATAAAAAGAAAGAAAGACAGCAAGAAAGAAAGCAAGCTTTTTTTAAAAAGAAGAAAGAAAGAAAGAAAGACAGCAAGAAAGAAAGAAAGCTTTTTTTAAAAAAGAAGAAAGAAAGAAAGAAAGATTTTTTTTAACGAAGAAAGAAAGAAAGACAGCAAGAAAGAAAGTTTTTTTTTAAAGAAGAAGAAAGAAAGAAAGACAGAACGGGAGAAAAGAATGGAAGACTCAAACACTTTTAAAAGTAAAAATTGTTTTTTGTTGTTTTTTTAAAGGAAAGAAAGACACAAAAAGGAAAGACGGCCAAAAAAAGTTAGCAAAAAACAGAAAGAGAAAGAGAAAGAACGGGAGGGAGAGAATGGAAGACAGTAAATAGATGAAAGAAAGCACAAAAAGATACGAAAAGAAAGACACACGATCAAGAAAGAAAGAAAGAAAGACACGCAAGAAAAAAAGAAAGAAAGACACACAAGAAAGAAATAAAGAAAGAAAGGAAGGAAGAAAGAAAAAGAAAGAAAGACAAAAAGGATAGATACAATAAAGAAAGAAAGAAAGACACGCAAGAAAGAAAGAAAGAAAGGAAGAAAAAAGGAAAGACACAATAAAGAAAGAAACAAACAACAAAGACAGAAAAAAGGAAAGACACGATAAAGAAAGAAAGAAAGAAAGACACGCAAGAAAGAAAGAAAGAAAGAAAGAAAGAAAAGAAAGAAAGAAAGAAAGAAAGGAAGGAAAAACACACAATAAAGAAGGAAAGACAAACAGACATACAGACAGGAAGAAAGAAAACAAGAAAGACACAAAAGAAAGAAAGAAATTCGTAAAATTAAAAAAAAGAAAACACACACAATAGAGAAAGAAAGAAAGAAAGAAAATACACCCCAAAAAAGAAAGAAAAGAAATTCACACAAAACAAGAAACACACACAATAAAGAAAGAAAGACACACAAAAAGAACACATACAAATCAAATAAAAAGTAAAAGAAACGAAACACAAAAGAAACTTACAAAAACAGGCAGAGAGAACACAAAAGAACAAAAACACACACAAAACCAAACCCGTTGGTTTTTTCAAGACAACAAAGCAAAAACTCTAGGCAGCTAGCTACTACCTTCCTGAAGACTGTGCTGCCGAATTCCTAGTGCTGGACTGACAAGGAATGGGAAAGCAGTGAGTCCCTCGCTAAAGTCAGCTGACCCCACTAGCACAGGAAGGCGCAGATATATATAGACAGTCCTCTAACCCTGCTATTCCTTCTCCTTCTTCTTCTCCTTCTCCTTTTTCTTCTTCTTCTTCTTTCCCTTCAGTCTTCCTTACATTTGTTTGTCCGAGCAAGGGAAGTTCCATTTAGCGTAATCTGGATAGACTGACATAAGCATCTCATCTGGGTTATTGAATCGGGGTCAAGGTTTACTTCCTTTCAAACAAACAAACAAACAAACAAATGCACGCACGCGCGTGCGTCACAGTCAGTCAGTCAGTCAGTCAGTCACTCTCTCTCTCTCACACACACACACACACACACACACAACGGGAACAGATGACGAAATTTACACAATCGCATGTACACGGTGACTATAAAAAAACAGCCAACAACAACCAAAAAGCATATGGGAGCTTATCCATTATCCTTGAAATAAAAGAATGTAGATCACACACACACACACACACACACACACACACACACACACACACACGCACGCGCTCACACACACACACACACAACACACACACACAACACACACACACACACACACACACACCAGCTTTTCAAGAACTTACTTTATATGACCTTTAGATCCTTTAAAAAAAAGTATTGAAAGAAATAGAATGGGGATGTTTGTTCGGTTGGCCTTTTTTTTTTTTTTAATCGGCCATGCTTTGTTATCTCTTGTCAGTCTATAAGTCTATCTTCGAGACTACGAGTTCATAGCTCCGCTGAGCACAAAGGCCATATCAGGACTGCCACGTCATTAACAAGGAATCAAAGCTTAGATCGAAACTGCACGGCTAGGCTCTATACATAGTAGAACTGCAATAAGAAAACCCTATCTTTCCCCGTGGGGATGCCGGGGGTCCTGTCAGTATATTTTTTATTTATTTATACCACTTTAAGTCTCGTCACATTTCTCGGCGTGAAATTCGAGCTGCTCTCCCCGGGGAGAGCGCGTCGCCTCAGAGCAGCGCCACATTTTTTTTTCCTGTCTACAACTGCATTTGTTTCCCTATCGGAGTGGCTTTTTTTCTACAGAATTTTGCCAGGGACAACTCTCTTGTTGCCGTGGGTTCTTTTACGTGCGCTAAATAAGTTTTGTGTAACGCACGGGACCTCGGTTTATCGTCTCATCCGAAAGACTAGCGCCCAGACCACCACTCAAGGTCTAGTGGATGGGGAAATTTTTCGGGGCCAAACGGGATTTGAACCCACCGCCCACTTCCGACCCGGACTTTTCGCTTTCTAGACAGGCGCGTTACCTCTAGACCACCGATCCACACCCAAGGATAAACAGCACCCTCCACCTTCTGGAAATTCTGTGTTAGGATTTCCCTCTTTTCTGTCCCTCTCTTTGTTTTTTCCTTGTTCCTTTTTCTTCCTCTCACCCCCTTCTTGTCTATTTTCTGCCTTCTTGGTCCACTCTCCTGCCCCCCCCCCCTTATTTTTTTCTCTCAGAAAGATTTAAAAGGTAGCAATTCTCCCCCACTCCGACTTGGGGATGCGCTGGGCCTGACTTGTCAGGCGCTTAACGGCAGCGCAACACATTTTCGCTGCTATGACAGACAACAATAGTTGCTGTCTGAGCGTTTGAAGAAAAAGAAGAACCCCTTTCTTTAGTCGTCCTCAGCACCAATACTCCAGCCAACTACAAAGGTCAATCCAGAGCGGCTTAAATGAGATAAAATCAATACTCCAAACCTCAAAATAACAGTGGTTGTCCAAAACAAATGACTAAATAAAAATTTTAAAAAACTTTATGTTAAAGTTCTCCAAATGAGACTGTAAACCGAAGTCCCGAGTGTGTATGCATGCAGAACATCTTGCGCACACATTAAAATACATTTCGTCTTTTGGAAGAGCAGGATATTGTGTGCCGGTGGGAAAGATGACTAATATATATATATATATATATATATATATATATATATATATATATATATATATATATATATATATATATAAGCATACCACGACGTTCTTCTCTTGCTCCTCTTCTTTTTCCTTTTCACACCTCTGTCTTTCAAAACTTATAACAATGATATGATGCAAAGCAACTGTTGCCATGGTTGATTCATCATCTGACCTCCTCAACAAACAGTTTACCTTCCTTATAGAACTCTCTTAAAAATGAAGTATAGCTTTCCATAACAAAACAGGATCATACAGACACACACACACAAAATCCACGACTCCTACGTTGGGTAGGAAGAATTGTTTTGAATATTCATTCGGAAACTGAAATGAAGGCATTTGCAGACTATGTACGTAGATGAAGAAACACACTTTTGGAGCTGCTTGAAGTATGCAGCATAGGGCACGAACAAACGAAAAAAGAGCCTACACATAAAAGATACACCACGTCAGTATTTCAGGTTTGGAGTGCATTACGGGAACATTCCCAGCATGCACACAGATACTTGACTCCCCCATATTCAACTTTCCCACGAGACACTGCCTGTAAACGTCCTTGCAGTGCCCCAGCAGCTCCTCCACGGGTCAACGGATAAAAAAAAAATCAAGTCAAGTCAAATGAAGTCAAGTCAAACCAAGTCAAGTCAAACCAAGTCCAGTCAAGTCAAGACAAATGAAGTCAAACCAGGTCAAATCAAATCAAGTGAAGTCAAATCGAATCAAGTCAAATCAGATCAAGTCAAATCGAATCAAGTCAAATCAGATCAAGTCAAATCAAGTGAAGTCAAATCGAATCAAGTCAAAAAGCAGATCAAGTCAAATTAGATCAAGTCAAATCAAGTCAAGTCAAACCTGTTGACGAAATCAGAAGAATGCGCCGGCGAAAAGACAGAACAAGGGACGTAACCGACTGCTCTACGGAATAGGTTCATTACCGACTTCTCTTTTCTTGTTGTGGATTGGATTACTGTCGTCCTTGAAGACGGGGAGGCGCTGTGTCACCCTGCCTGAGTGAAAGAACCATTCAGGAATCAATTTATCTTCCTCTTGACAACAGAAAAAAACTCAAACAAAATCAAAACAGGACGCGCGCTCACAAACACACACACACACACACGCACGCACGCACGCACGCACGCACGCACACACACACACACACACACACACACACACACACACAGAGTGTATTTAGACATGAAATTGAAGTTTGTCAATAGCTTATTTAAATCAAAGGACGCCAGATTCGGAAAAGCAGTAGACTGGGCTCTGAGATATTTTATTTTTATTTATTTATTTTATTCTTTTATACCGATGATAATGGAATAACACTCATGTGGGTTTTTTTTTAATCCAGTCCCCGTGTATATGCAGTTTTGTAAATTTTGTCATCCGTTCCCACCAGCACACAATGGCTTACTCTTCCGTAAAACGGAACGGGTTTTTATGTGTGCGCAAGATGTTCTGCGTGCGTTCGCACACGGGACCTCGGTTTATAGTCTCACCCGAAAGACTTTTGGGGAGAGTGGATTCGGCACTGATGTTAACTCCAGAGGAAAAATCCTCTTGAAGAGATACGAACCCGAGTCAGCAGATCACGACTACATCACTCTAATCACCAGGCTATCCCTTCCCAGAGAGAGAGAGAGAGAGAGAGAGAGAGAGAGAGAGAGAGAGAGAGAGAGAGAGAGAGAGAGAGAGAGAGAGAGAGAGAGAGAGAGAGAGAGAGAGAGAGAGAGAGAGAGAGAGAGAGAGAGAGAGAGAGAGAGAGAGAGAGAGAGAGATTTTTATGGCACTTTATCCAATCTCTTTGAACCGTATCTCAAATAGCCGAGTATACACCCACGGTTTTAGGGGGAGAGAGAGAGAGAGAGAGGAGAGAGAGGGGAGAGAGAGAGAGAGAGAGAGAGAGAGAGAGAGAGGGGGGGAGAGAGAGAGAGAGAGAGAGAGAGAGAGAGAGAGAGAGAGAGGAGAGAGAGAGAGAGAGAGAGCACTAAAAGTCTGTTCACTCCTAATGATCGCGGACATAAACAAGAACCGAAATTAGACAAAGACAAATCAGATGATTAAAATAGATGCAACATATAAAACCTACATAACATTAACAGCAGACGTAGAAATAGTCCAGCCGTTAATGCAAGGATAGTGGTCCAAACCTGCAAATGAGAGTGACAGCGTGCCTCTTGGCATACACCTACTTTGGATCCTCCTCTACAATACTGGCATGGGAAACACTATATTGGCCATCTGTTTCCCACTTGATTTGATACTTAAAGAGATACGGCCTACTTATCATAGACCATGACAAATGTAAACCTTTCCCTAAACTACCCCTGCCCTTCCCTCCCCTACTCTACCCCCTCTTCCTTCCACCTAAACTACCCCAATACCTACCCTTCCTCCCCTCCACCAACCTATCCTCTAACCTACCCCTCTCCTCCCCATATATTTTCACCTTCTCCCTCCCCAAAACCTACCCCTCCTCCTCCCTGACCTATCTCCTCCCTCCCACGACCTAATGGTTAGAACATTGCACTCACAATTTGATGACCCAGGTTCGCATCCTGTTAAAGGGGATTTTCCGCCTGGAATTAACATCAGTGCAGACTCTACTTCAGATGAGACTATAAACCGAAGTCCCATGCGCGAACGCACGTAGAACATCTTGCGCACACATTAAATCCTGTTCCACTTTTTGAAAGAGTAGGCCATTGTGTGCTGGTGGGAACAGATGACAAAATGTACAAAACTGCATACACACGTGGAATGGACATAAAATACCACATGAGTACTTATTCCATTATCCTCGATATATAAAAAAAAAACTGACCTTCTTCTCTGTTCTACCGCTTCTTCCATCCTAAATTACACCTACCTCCCCTCCATCCCCTATTCTATGCTCTCCTCCACCCCCTAACTTTAAACACCTGTAAGATAAAATCACAGAACAGATATTCAACCTGAGGGTTCTGTGTGAGAAATACAGCCAGCATCAACAAGACATCTTCCACGTCTTCATTGATTTTAAGAAGGCCTTCGATAGAGTATGGCATGACGCTCTGTGGGCCACCATGAACAAATTCAACATGGGCCAGAAGCTGATCCACACCATCAAGGAACTCTACTCAAAGGCCACCAGTGCAGTACTCGTACAGGGCACGGTAGGGGAATGGTTCCGTACCTCAGTTGGGGTCCGACAGGGATGTCTGCTGTCGCCGACACTATTTAACATTTTCCTCGAACGCATCATGACTGACGCCTTGGAAGACCACACAGGCACAGTCAGCATTGGAGGGCGAACAATCACCAACCTCAGGTTTGCCGATGACATTGACGGTCTGGCAGGAAATGAAGAGGAACTGGCCAACCTAGTGAAGAAACTGGACGAAATATCCTCACGATACGGCATGGAAATCAGCGCCGAGAAAACCAAGCTCATGACAAACAGTGCCCAGCCAATCACCACCAAGATCACTCTCAGCGGAAAAGAACTGGAGACAGTTGACCATTTCAAGTACCTTGGAGCCATCATAAGTGAGGAGGGATCGAAGACCGAAATCCTAGCAAGAGCGGCACAAACAGCAGCAGCAATGGCAAGACTGAAGACCATATGGAGAGACAGAAACATCCCTCTCGGAACCAAGGTAAAGTTACTAAACGCGCTAGTCACCTCAATCATGCTTTACGCATGTGAGGCATGGACATTAAACGCAGACCTACAAAGGAGGATCCAAGCAGTAGAAATGAGATGCCTCAGAAGGCTCCTTGGCATCTCATACAAGGACCATGTCACCAACAATGAAGTCCGCAGAATGATCACTCAACAGGTGCGGGACTATGAAGACCTACTGACCACGGCGAAAAAGAGGAAACTCAGATGGTATGGGCACGTAACACGCTCAGAAGGACTTGCAAAGACCATCCTGCAAGGAACAGTCCAGGGGAAGAGAAGACGGGGCAGACAGAGGAGAAAGTGGGCCGACGACATCCGTGATTGGACAGGGGAGGACTTCAGTGTCACCCAGGCACTTGCCCACGACCGCGCTAAGTGGAGCCAGCTGGTCCACCGTTCGTCCACCATGCAGCGCCCCCACGACCCTGGCGGGTTACGGGACCAGTCAACAGTGAACAGTGAAGATAAAATCAAATCTTTATCATGCAAAACTCTAAACACACGAACATTCACAGCTTGAAGAAAGTTGTAGAAAATGCCAGTATCATAAGGAAACAACTACACAGACAGGCACAAAGATAATGAGAACTGATTTTCCCTGTAAGAGATGCTGAATCAGTCCTGTCATTGCTTGTGGCTGCTGCACCTTCCTCACTCCTCCCCCACTTCCCTATTTCTCCCCCAGTTACCCTCCCCCTCTCTACACCCTAGTGTACACCTCCCACTCTATACCCCCCCTCCCCTATCCCCCCCCCCAAACTGCCCTATCCCCTTCTTCCCCCCCCCAAACTGGACCCTATCCCCTTCTATTTTCTCCCCCCCCCCCCCAAACTGGGCCCTATCCCCTTCTATTCTTACCCACCCACCCCATTGCCCCTGTCACCTTCTATTCTTCCCCCCAAGCTGTCCCTCTCCCCCCCTCTCAAAACCCCCTTTTTCTTCCTCTCTTTTCTCCTCTTCCTTCCCAGTGAAAGTGAAAAAAAACTGACACAGACATGGGAAAATAGACAACACATCTCCTCCAAACCACAGAGGATTAGAAGTTAGGGGTGATCCCCATGGAGATCACAAAATCCTGACTCACAATTTAAGTTGTGGCGTCCTAATTTTTATGATATATTATCAAAGTAACAACTCCAAACTTTGAAGGTGTCTTTTTATATCATTTTACAAATTCCAAAAAAGTCATGTCTACAATAATTTAGCTTCACCCATCACTTGTTTCAGACAGGTAAACAGCAATTTGTGCAATGTCATAAAATATTGTTGCTTCATTTCCATCAGATGGGAACTTTGATCTGGACTATGAAACAACTTCAAACAAAAAAAAGGGGATGTAATTGTTTAAGATACCTGTGAAGGAGAAGTAATACTGACTTGAAATACCACACAGGTTGTGTTTGTCAATCTAAACACAAGTAAACAAGGTTCATATGTAGTAAAATAATTCACAGCTTGAAGACAGTGGTCACTTGCAAAGTTTCTGTAGAAACTGTCACCCTTAAAGCAAAACAGTTACACATGCAGGTGCAAACTAAATAAATGAAAATATAATGAAACGAACAATTTGGTCGCACTGCCTTTGTGGTGACCTGCTAATTTCATTTCATGTTTGTTTGTTAACATTTATTCTTATTATAGGGGTGGGGGTGGGGGATGTTTTGTAAAATGTTTCAAAAGTGCCTAAATAAAATACTCTGGACACAATGAACTTTTTTGAGACACTGAAAATGAACGTCTTCAAGATAAAGACACAGTCAAAGAGGATGATGATATTAGTTATCACGGTTAGCATGTCAGTCTTTATCAGGAACACATTTTATGTTTTTGTTTTTATTTTTGGGATTTGTTTTTTTGGTGGGGTTTTTCAGGTTTCATCTCATTTCTACGTGTCATTAATGGGGGTCTCCTACAACGCAGTTACCATCTTTGTTTGACCCTTATGGTTGGCTGGGGCGTTGATACCAGGAACGACAGAGGAGCTGGTTTTAACCTTGTTTTCATCGTAAATAATTGCGTGGCTGTTTATCTGCTAGAGCTCCCAGGTTTACCAATGGAGAGATTTTCTGTATGCGGCTATTTACCCACCGTTAAGGTTGTAGGAATATTCAGACATAGGGGATGGATTTAATATGACATTTTAACATTTATAAGATGACAATTATGTCTAATTCGACTTCTGTGATCGGCGGGGCTTAAAACCTTGGGATTTACTCCGTGGGGATGCGGGGAGGGGGGGGGGCACCTTCTGGAAATTCTGTGCTAGGAATTCCCTTTGTTTCTGCCTTGTTCCTTTTCTTCTTGTCCATTCTCCTACCTTTTTCCAGAAAGACTTATACAATAACAAATCTCTCCCATGCCAAAGTCGGATGATTCGTCGCATTTTCGCTCATGTGACAAACGACAGTAGCTGCTGTCTGAGCATTCGATGACGACGAAGAAGAAAACCTTTCGATTTGATTGAAAAAAGAGGATTTTGAGCAGCGAACTGGTGCCATATGACCTAGACAATAAAATTAAAGGTGGAGGGCTGTTTAGATTCAAACAAGCCATACATTTTTTTATTGAACAGGGAAAAAATCATTCTAACTCCTTTATATCTCTCGATACGTATATATGTGTTTTTCTCTCCTCCTCCACCCCCACAACACCCCCCCCCCCCTCTCTCTCTCTCCTCTATCTGCATCTAAACATAACGTGTCTAAATATCATATAATGTACTCTTGCGCTCTAATAAGTTCATATGCGTTTGCATGTATGTGTTGAAAGTGTGTGTGTGTTTGTGCGTGCGTGCATGCGTGCGTGAGTGCACGTGTGTGTCTGTGTTTATCTTTCTCTATTTCTAGTCCATTGATCTGGAATGACCTTCTTCTCTCTCTCTCTTCAATGAATGCCTACTAATGACACTTTTTAATCCAGCCTCCAGACATACTTACTTCAAATCTAAGATTTCCTGTTCTGTTTCCTCTCATATCTGTCCCTGCCTTCAACAGCCAAAATTCCCATCACCCGGCCAAAGTGTGTGTGTGTGTGTGTGTGTGTGTGTGTGTGTGTGTGTGTGTGTGTGTTGTGTGTGTGTGTGTGTGTGAGAACCATTTTGAACCAGTTTTATTTTTCAGAGGGTAGTAGATTAAGCATTGCATGCTTTTTTTTTTACATCCAGCCCTCAAAATAATAAATAAATAAATAAATGAATAAGAAGCGAAAATATGCATATTGACATAGAATTGCATGGAAAACAATACACACACAGACGCACGCACACATACTGGAAGGCAAAAAAGATATAGAGAATATCAGAGAAAGTGCTTAAATATACTCAGAAATAATTAAAAACAAACAAACAAAAATTGAATAGAGACAATTTGTGTAACTGAAACTACTAACGGTTTGATTAAAACATTTGTGGTGAAAGAAATGTGACATTTTCATAGGTCACTAGAAAATCATAGAACAGACTCTTAAATCTTGAAAATCCTGTTTCATCTTTTAGAAAGGTTGGGAGCCTATTCCAAAACCAGCTTCCAGAATATACTAAACTTGATTTTAACAGAGTAATAGCTGGTAAAGGAAGGTAAATTTTATGTGAATGTCGAAAATTGTTTTCGCTGAACATGCTGCTCAAGGAAGAAGGGGCACTACCATGAAGAATCTTATGCATATTAAACAGCAATCTTGTTTTGAGAGGAAGAATATTAACATTTTTGTAATCTGAAAATGTTAATGAAGATGACTTATCTAATACTATTTTGACAGCTCGTTTATGTATACTGATTAATGGTTTGAATAAGTTATTACTGGCTAAATCCCATAGTGTAGATGCATAATCCACAGAAGACTGAATAAATGAATAAAAAATATTTTTCTCGCATGCAGATTTACAAAGTGTTTGATCTTATTTAACTGGTAGGTTTTGGAGGCAATTTTCTTTGTTAGATTACGTATATGTACAGACCAAGACAAATTATTATCGATGGTTATTTTAATTTTATGACTAGAAACTTCTTCAATTTTGACACTGTTGACGTAAATAGAAGGCAAGCTTATGTTAAGATTTTGACGTTTTTGTCTTGTTGATAACAGCATAAATTTTGTTTTACCTGGATGAAGGACCATGTGGTTCATTTGTGTCCAATTGACAATTATGATTAATTCTACCAGTTCAGAGAGAGAGAGAGAGAGAGAGGGAGAATTTCGATTTGTAAAACTATTTGTGATTTGGTTAGAATAGGTTGAACACAAGCGCTTTGATATGTTGTAAGAACATATGATAAAGATATGACAGATAAAGTACCATATAATTTACATATCATTATTATTATTATCAGTAATGTCATTATTTCATTTCGTGTTGTTTAAAGCCCTACTGACCATGAATGCCATATTTTGACTGTCACCTTAGTAACAACTTATAAACGTTGCTCAACTGTATTCAGCGTTTTGAACACATTATATGTGCGAAGTAAAGCCTTCATTGTATCTGATGGCAATATTACCTCCCATTCATAGGCTATCACAAACAGTTACATTCCTTTTCATTGTTTGACATTGCTCAGAAGTCCAGATAAAACTTTGTATCTGATGGAAATAAAGCAGCAATTTTTATATAGAATTGTAGCCACTACTGTTTATCTGTATGAAACAAGGACAGGGTGAAACTGAGTATTTAGGAAAAGCATTTTTGCTATTTCCGAACTAATATAGGAAAAGACACCTTTACAGTTCGGAACTGTTAGTTTCAATAAAATGTTGTAAAACTATAAATGCAGCAACTTAGCTGTGAGCTATAGGAATTTGTGATCTTTATGAGGGTCACGCCCTAACTTCTAAACCTCTGATGTTTGGAGGAGATGTGTTGTCTATCTTCCCATGTTTGCGCTTTTTTTCAATTTTATGTTTGGTTACAGCCGTCAGTGCCTGGGGTTTATCATAGTTCTTGATTAAACCACTGATGTGAGAGGCTGTACGACCAGCGGCTTTTTCACTCATGGAATTCCACTTTACAGCTTAGTCCTTAGTGATCGACTATGTCTCTGACTAGGAGGCTTGACTTGCACAGTCCTTATGTGCTGCAGCCCTGGGGGCTAGTTGGCCTTTGGAGAACATCTCCAACGCTGACTGTCCTCTTGGCCGAGAGAGTGGGGATGTACTGTGGGCAAGGCATCTTCACTATAATCAAATTTCTGCCCATTTTCTGAAACAGCAGCTGCCTCCTATGCTGTTTTGGAGGTCATCGTCGAAAATGACGGACTAACATAATAAATGTTTGGGAAGGGGTAGCTGGAGGAAGGAGAGGGGTAGGAAGGTAAGTTGGGAGGGGAACAGAGAGGAGGGGGGCGGTTAGGGTAGCTTGGGAGGGGGAATATGGGGGGGGGGGTGTAGGATAGCTTGGGAGGGGAATATGGGGGGGGGGGTGTAGGATAGCTTGGGAGAGGAATGGGAGGGGAGTACAGGGGGGGGGGGGGCTAGCTTGGGAGGAGAGGTAGCTTGGGGGGGTATTCAGGGGGAGGGGAGTGCAGGGATGGAAAGTAGGGTGAGGGGTAGGTACAGAGAGGGAGGGGTAGCTAAGGTCAAATGGGGAGGCACAGATTCATTGTTTCCCACGCTAATATTGGTCATTATAATGGTAAGTATATGTATGCAAACTGGCTAGCTGTCACTCTGCACGTCAGAATTTCTTCCTTGGCGGCTGTGCTAAAATAACTAGAAATATAAACAATTTCTGGTCAATACTTCCAGATTTTCTTTCTTGATCTATCAGACCAGGCTGACTGCACAACATGTGCAACATACTTGTGGACATTATCTAAAAGAATATGTTCACCAGACCAGACAATGACCAAGATCTAGCACATACCACATTTTGGGAGAACCAGGTTTTTCAAGAGTTTAAAGGTAATTCATGTATGTTTAAAACACTTTGAGCAAGATCCATTTTCACGATTTTCTTGTAAATCATGTTTATGCATGTGATCTTGTAAAAATGAATTAATTTTCAAGAAATTAAAGTTTTCGTTTTCTCTCAGCTGGTTCTCTGCATCTTGTTTTTGGCAATTTGTCGGCTGTTCCGAAAAATATCACAATGGGAAGGAATCCACAAAGCACTCATTGTTGTAACACCTCCTTGTGTGTGTGTGTTGTTAGTTGTTGTTATTGTTGTTGACTTCAATTTTACGTCTGTTCACATCTAGTAATATTAGACGATGTGTGTGTGTGTGTGTGTGTGTTCATGTGTGCGTGTGTTCATGTGTGTGTGTGTGTGTGTTGTAATTTACTACGACCACTTTTTCGAATATCTAAAGCACACTTGCACGCATGTACACACACACACACACACACACACACACACACACCACACACACACACACACACACCACCATGCGAAGATAGCCTTATCTCTGAACACCTTCAACAGGTGTGCGAAGATAAATGAAATAGATCACGAACGACAAAGTTAAAAAAGGTAACCCCGAAAGTGAAGTCATCATAATTATCACCAATCGATCAATCTTCACCATATATCCAGATACATTTTGATCGGCCACAACGAGTAAATCATTTTGTATCTATGAAAAGAAAAGATTGACTGACCATATATATATATATATATATATATATATAGAGAGAGAGATATATATATATATATATAGATATAGATATATACACACACACACACACACATATATATATATATATATATATATATATATATATATATATATATATATATATATATATATATATATATATATACATATATATATGTGTGTGTGTGTGTGTGTGTGTGTATCGAGAGAGAGAGAGAGAGAGATAGTAGATAGATAGATAGATAAATAGTTAGTTTAAAAATATATACAGACAGACAAACAGACACAAAGATAGACAGACAGACAGACAAACAAACAGACAGACAGACAGACAGACAGATAGATAGATAGATAGATAGATAGATAGATAGATAGATAGATAGATAGATAGATAGATAGATAGATAGATAGATAGATAGATAGATAGATAGATAGACTTGTACAGAACATAAGACCATATGGGGGGAAGGAGGGGTGGGAGGGTGAGACACTATGACACCGATCATCAGACAAGCAGGCAAGTAGTCACAGACAGACAGACAGACAGACAGATTGTTTTTTCTTCTTTTCTTTCTTCTTTCTTTCTCTTGTTGTTCGGCTAGAGCTCCGAGGTTTAGAAATAGTGAGGTGTTTGCCCATGCCACCGTGGTTGTTTTTCAGGCAGCCGCATGCCGACTTCGGGCAAAGATAGATCAACTGCTCGCTGTCTTTTCTTCTCAACCGATCAAATGATCGATCAACAACACGTACACATAATTATACATAAGGACCGACCCACACACAGATACAAGTTTCTGATGGTCCCTTTTTTTCCCCGCCGTCGATTGACCGACCGACCGACAGTTAGACAAACAGACAGACTCAGAGACAGACGGACACACGCACAGACAGACAGACTCAGAGACTGACGGACACACAGACAGGCAATTAGACAGACAGACAGACGACAGGAAACAACACAAGTAGCTCGCTATCTTTTCTTTTCCACCAGCTGACTGAAAGACACACAGACGGACATGTGGGACACACACAGCACGCACGCACGCACGCACACACACACACACACACACACACACACACACAGAGGCAGGTAGACAGACAGACAGACAGACTAACGGATAAATTCGTTCCAATTCTTATCTGCACCGACCTGGCGAGGGCGCTAAACATAGTAATGTCTTTTTGTTTATTTTTTATTAAATCATCACTGCGTGACGCTAGTTACTTCGATAGTTTATCAACATATTGTGATTCACTTTCCCCTCCTAACAGGATTCAGTAATCTTTCACGATAATATCCGTCACAGAGCAGTTTGGGTCAATTTTTATCAGACTGCAAAAACTTAAGTGTTGTTCTCGTGTGAGCGTTGTGGTGAGGGCTATGATTAGAAGGAAAAATTGAAATTGAAAACGAAGTTTATTCAGTATAGGCCATAGCCCCTTTTAAATGGATGTACATAATTATAAACATCACACAAGTAACACAAAAACATAATCGACAAAAAATATGAAACAAAAAGATTTGACAGTCATTCCTAACACACCCAGGACGTCTTCTGAAAACTTTACACAGGTATATGCATACATACATTCTCGAGTAAATGTGCATTTTGACTTAACGTAAGCAAGACTGCTCGAAATAAACATGGAATGGATAGAATTAGAGAGAGAGATTTTATTTATAATTTATTCTTTTATTTCGAGGATAATGGAATAAGGGCTCATGTGCTTTTTTCCCCAGCCGAGAGAGAGAGAGAGAGAGAGAGAGAGAGAGAGAGAGAGAGAGAGAGAACAATGAACAATGAACAATGAACAAAGTTTATTCTTCAGGTCACCAGTCCCTAGAAGGGGTCAAACCAAACATATCAAAACAAAGCCAAAACAAAACATGACATCTATGGCAACTGCCAAAAAATGACTAATGTAACATGGGACTATCCAAAAATGAGACCAAATGATCTACTTTAAGCAGTTGTGTACATTAAACAGTTATTCAATATCCATTCTCCAAATTTTCAACATAGTCCTGCCGTACTATCAAAGCATTGAAAAGATAAAAGCTGAGATTGCTAATGGAAGAAACAATCATGTTTCAGCAAACTCACGTATGGCTGGTTACTAGAGTCCAAATATTTATGTCTTAAATCAGTATAAGGAATGCAGCTCTTAAGAAAATGATCCTCATCTTCCAATTCATTACACAGCTTACACATGTGGTCAATATTTTTCTTAACAGTTCTTTTGAAAGATGATCCATTAATTGGTAGTAAGCCAAGACGAAGTTTTATTAAACAGTCTCTGGAACATTTTATATCTAAGTAGTCAAAATATCGTTCATATTCAAAGTTAGCTTTTAACAGTCTATATGTTTGATATAATTATGTCTTTGACCATGACAGATCCATTCCACTTTTGTATATACACATCTTTCATTCTCTGTTTAAATAACGATATAAAAGCTCGTTCGCAACCAACTCTTTGATGCAGCCATGCATATCCCAAACCATGATTAAACAGAGTATTCTTAAGTAGCGCTATCCAATATGTTTTACCATGCTCATCCATGTTAATCATCATTAGATATGCATGCTTGGGTAGTGTATTCACGCCCATTTTCAACAGTCTAATCCAGTAACGAATACACCTGACTGCACTGTTTATGTATAATGGACAGCGACCTACTTTTCCATAAACAAATTTGTTTGGTACCTTGAGTGGTATATTTAGAAAACGTTTACAGGCAAAGGTGAGTATATTTTCAATGTTTTTTAGTCTATGGAGTCCCCACATCTCAGAACCATACAAAAGAATTGGCAGTACCTGTGCATCAAAAATTCGAAAAAAAAACCCAATCCTTAGAAATGTCGTTTAACTTTGATATATGTTTCACACGTTCAATATATGCGCGTCTTCCTTTCATTGCAAGAGCATTAACACCTCTATTCACACTCATTTTTGTTGTAAACACAAATCCTAGGTAATTGTATTCATTTACCACTTGTAGTACACTGCCCCCAAGTTTCCATTTTTCATTTTCCCCCCCCAAAATCCACCTTTGCGAAAAACCATAACTTTAGTTTTCTCAGTGTAAACATTCCAAAAGAGATTTTGACATGCACTGTGTTGATTTGATTTTGTAAACCAGCTACAGTATTGGACAGTAATGCTATATCATCGGCAAACAAAAGGAGATAGGATTCCAGAAGATCTGGCAAGAACTGAATATTCCGTTTCAGCCCTACCTAAAAAAAAAACCAACCGTTAATCTGTCTTCGATTCGCACGCAAGACACCACAGATTTGTACATAGCCATAACAGCATTTAAATATTTCCCCTGGATTCCATTTTAAATCATTATATCAAACAAAGGCTGTCACTGAACAGAGTCAAAAGCTTTCCTCAAATCGACGAAGCATGCGAACAGTTTTCTTCTTTTTTAACTGCCTTAAGTGAGAGAGAGGAGAGAGAGAGAGAGAGAGAGACAGACAGACAGACAGACAGACAGACAGACAGACAGGGGGGAAGGGGGCGGGGGAAAGAGGGAGGGGAAAGAATAAAGGAGTGAAAGATAGTAATATATCAATTATTATCATTACATTGTGGGATATAATTACATGGCGGATAACTGATATGAGTGAGTTGTAATCAGCAACGCAGGGTGTTAGATAAAGATAAGTGGCAAATTAAGGATGAGAGGGGCTTTGTGACCATCCAGTGCAGTTTTCTCCAACTTACACACACACATAAACACATAGTGAAAACACAGATATATGTATGTATGTATGTATGTATAGTATTAGTTTCTTACTGAATGCGCGCGCACGCTCACACACACACACACACACACAGACACACAGACACACACACACACACACACACACACACACACACACACACACACACACACACACAGGTTAAACTGAAGAATAAACGAACACACTCACAAACACTCGCAGTAAAGGTATACACTTCAAAGAAATATCAAAGAAAACCCAGAGACAACAACAACAACAACAACAAAAATAATAATGATAATAATAAGCACTCCTTTCGTCGCAAGATTGTTTATGAAATTAGCCTTCATAAATGCCCACAAACCAGCACACTGTCGAGATCGCCGCGAACAGCAAAAGACTAGGGATTAAAATAAATTGTCAATTGTGGTCTGACTCATGCTGCAGTCCGTAAGTTTATCAATGCGTAACATGTTTGTATCTCTCCACCACCACCACACCCCATCCCCCATCTCCTCCCTTCTCCTCTTGCCCCGCGCACGCACGCATGCACGCAACACACACATGCACGCGCTCGCACAAACACACATACGTATATACACACACAAACACACACACACACTGTCTGTCTGTCTGTCTGTCTCACACTCACACACATACACACGTGCGCACACGCACACACATACACACACGCACTCTCTCTCTCTCTTCTCTCTCTCTCTCTCTCTCTCTCTCTCTCCTCTCTCTCCAACTTACACACATACACATAAACACATAGTAAAAACACACATCACTCATAGTGAAATGACGTTAAATTGAAACGCGCGCACATACACACACACACACACACACACACACACACACACACACACACACACACACAACACACACACACACCACACCACGCACACACACGCAAACACACACACACACACACACAACACACACACACCACAAGCAATCTAACGTTCGCTGACGTCATAAAAAGGCTGCACATTTGCACATCAACATCACACCTAATCTTGGAATGTCATGTCATATTTGGCCTGAGGAATGCGATAGGACCTATCAAACCAGTGAGCTTCCTGTCTGTCACAGCATTCAGTCACACCACACCACACCATGGCTGCTGTCACAAGAAAACTCGCACAGGATAACCATCAACAGTGGAAACTTCGATTTGTTACAGAGTGTTTATTGTTGAACAAAACTGTGGACACCCCTCCCTCAGGATACTAGATTCTGTCTAAAGAGAGAGATTTGATTTCATGCTGAGTGCACAGGTATACTATTCTTGGGGGGGAAAATCGATTTGCTAGTGAGTGCATTTTGTTGAACAAGACTTAAACACTGTTACCTAGGATACTATCCACAGGGAAATGTTTAATTTCTTAGTGAGTGTTTACTGTTTGGGGAAAAAACAACTTAAAGTCACAGGGTATACTATTCTTGGGGGAAATTTGATTTGCTAGTGAGTGATTATTGTGGAACAAGACTTAATCATCGTCACTCAGGATACTATCCACAGGGGAATATTTAATTTCTTACTGAGTGTTTACTGTTTGGGGGAAAAAACTCAAACTTAAAGTCGCAGGGTATACTGTACTTGAGGGGGTGGGGGGGAATTGAGTTGTTAGTGAGTGATTGTTGTTGAACAGAACTGTTAACATTGTCAGTCGGGATACTATCTACAGGCAAATATTTCATTTCTTACTGAGTGCTTACTGTTGGGGAAAGAAGCAGCAACTTAAACAGTGTATAGTCTACTGTTCTTGGGAGAAAATTCGACTGAATAGTTTATTGTTCGACAAGACTTAAACACCGCCACTATCCACTGAGAAATATTTAATTTCTTACTGAGTGCTTACTGTTGGGGGGGGGGGACAGCCTTTAACAAGAATCACACTGGATACTATTCTCGGTGAAAAAAATTCTGTAAATTTTGTTACTGAGTGCTTCTTGTTGAAAAAAACTTTATCACCGTCACTCAAGGTACTATCTACAGGGAAATATTTAATTTATCACTGAGTACTTACTGTTGGGGGGCAAACAACTTTTAACAAGAGTCGCACTGGATACTATTCTCGTGAAAAAAAATTCTGTAAATTTTGTTACTGAGTGCTTCTTGTTGAACAGGACTTTAACACTGTCACTTCAGGATACTATCCACTGAGAAATATTTAATGTCTTAATGAGAGCTTACTGCTGAGTCTGACTCAGTGGAAAACTGGACATAGTGAGTCGCCAGTGGAAAACTGGACATAGTGAGTCGTCAGTGGAAAACTGGACATAGTGAGTCGCCAGTGGAAAACTGGACATAGTGAGTCTGACTCAGTGGAAAACTGGACATAGTGAGTCGTCAGTGGAAAACTGGACATAGTGAGTCGTCAGTGGAAAACTGGACATAGTAAGTCGTCAGTGGAAAACTGGACATAGTGAGTCGTCAGTGGAAAACTGGACATAGTGAGTCGTCAGTGGAAAACTGGACATAGTGAGTCGTCAGTGGAAAACTGGACATAGTGAGTCGTCAGTGGAAAACTGGACATAGTGAGTCGTCAGTGGAAAACTGGACATAGTGAGTCTGACTCGGTGGAAAACTGGACATAGTGAGTCGTCAGTGGAAAACTGGACATAGTGAGTCGTCAGTGGAAAACTGGACATAGTGAGTCGTCAGTGGAAAACTGGACATAGTGAGTCGTCAGTGGAAAACTGGACATAGTGAGTCGTCAGTGGAAAACTGGACATAGTGAGTCTGACTCGGTGGAAAACTGGACATAGTGAGTCGCCAGTGGAAAACTGGACATAGTGAGTCGTCAGTGGAAAACTGGACATAGTGAGTCGTCAGTGGAAAACTGGACATAGTGAGTCTGACTCAGTGGAAAACTGGACATAGTGAGTCTGACTCAGTGGAAAACTGGACATAGTGAGTCTGACTCAGTGGAAAACTGGACATAGTGAGTCACCATGACTACTAGTGACACAGAAAGTGGGTCCCCTGACTGGTCTGAAAGGGTGAATCAGGTAAGGTTAGGGCGTAATATGTGTTGTTGTTGTTTAATGTTGTGTTGAAGTTGGTGTTTGTGGTTGTGGCCTGGGTGCTAGTCTATTAGATGAGACCGTGTTGTGTGTGTGTGTGTAGATGCAAATAGTTCTCTACACAGACAAGGAAAAAGAAACACACAAGCACACACACACACACACACACACACACACACACACACACACGCACGCAACACACACACACACACACACACATACACACACACATACACACACACACACACGCAGCTATGACTTTCCCCTGTTGACGTGTGTACCTGTAGGGGTTCACACATACAGATAACATTTCGCCAGCGGAACAAACGAATTGCACTGGGTTTCAAGTGGGATTTTTTACCTGCAGGGGAACGGTATTGCAGGGTGACTGATGCCACTATCAAGCAATCCACTGCATGCTATGGGAGAACAATAACATCAAAAACTGTATTTTCTCGTTTATATAAGACCGTGAGTTGACTTTCGTTATCGTCCAAAACAGCCTAAACTTTTAAAACAGCATTATGGTGGGGTTTTTTGTTGTTTTGTTTTTTCGCTCCTCGGCCATAACTCTGAGGTTTACCAATGGTGAGATTTTCATTTTTTGTGTATGCGACCGGATTTTTTTGCCACCACGAAGGTAACCGCATCTCAGCTTCGGGGATAGCATTATGCTTCATTTCTGTATAATCAATAGGCAAATTTGGATACCAACCACAACAATTTTTCTGTCTATCTTTCTTTCTTGCTTGCTTTTCTTTTTCCCCCTTAACTCTGTTAGGAGCCATTTGGATGGCACACTGAAGAACTCTTATAAAATTCTTCAATTTACGGCGGTTGTGAGCCAAAGCCTGGGTCTCTGCATACAGTTTCCCTGTTCATTCTGAAATGATGTTTGACCTTTTTTTTTTTTTTACCCCCAAAGCATCAGTTCTTTAAGCTTGGAGAGTCCTTTCACAAGACTCTTGTATGTAATCCTGTTTTCCTGTATGGACCACAACAATTTTCTGCAATAAAGAAATCACGATACGGATGAAGGCCTATTAACACCAGCAATTGTTTTAACTTTACAAGATTCAACGCTATATAAATTCCATACATTTTTATTATTCTTATTATTATTTTTTTTTTATTATTATTATTATTATAACTGCTGAAGTTTTCTTTTATTCATCATCTTGAAATACAGCAAAAAAATTTAAGTACGCTAAGTGGGGGAAGAACACTTCGCAAACGTTTTTCTTCATAAAAAGCACCAACTTTCTTTCTTTTAAAAAAAGATAATAATCCGACCGACGGTTTGACACGTACAGTTACCCATACTATACACACCACTCAACTAAAAAAATGATTATCACCTTGAAGTACAACAGCAGTACATTAGCAAACTGATGTTGGTGATCCAGTTCACACGGCAAAGCGAGCAGTAGTGAAGGCGATAATTTTGACAATCCAGCGACAAATGACACACACGGAGGGTGACCTGTAGGGGGGATGTGTCAGCCTAGTCTACAGGTCCCCTTGTCAGGTGATCAGTGATTGAGGATCAGTGACGTGTTTCGGAGTGTGCTTCATCAAGTCAGGCTGAAGCTGTCTCTTCATGACGTACAGAAAACGAACGAAAAAGGTAAGGCTATATTATGACGAGGGCAGGGGTGAGAATATGCACAATGTAGGTGTAAGTAAGCAAGCAGGCATGTTCGGTCTAATATCTCTAGAAGTGAACAGAGGTAAAATTGAAGTCAACAACAACAACAACAAAGCAAGCATGCATGCTCGCGTGTGTCAATATGCATGGATGTATGTCTGTCATCTATGCAAATAGACCCACTGATATGCAGCACGCGCACGCGCGCGCGCGCACACATGCACACACATACGCGCGCGCGCGTACGCACGCACACATGAATATACAAAACACACACACTCACGCACACACAACACACTCACACACACACTCACTCACACACACATGTACGCACGCGCGCGTACGCACCACACACACACACACACACACACACACACACATACGTACTCGCATGCATGCGCACGCGGCCAGCTTAGCAAATATTATTGGGAAAAAATCAGGAACTAGACCAGGCACACAATGAATAATTAGTATGGTAACTTCCGTTCGATTTTTGTTGGTGTTGGGGAAGGGGGGGGGGGGGGGATTACTATTTACAGCAGTCCAGAATGAAGAAGACAACTGAGTAAAGAACAATTCACTTAGGTGTAAATCGGTGAGATAGGGGAACAGGGAGGAAGGGAAGGAATGGAAGAGGGGTAACTCTGGAGTTACTTGCCGGAAGCGGAAGTGATATGAATAAAACTGTTGGCAGCAAGACTGCCAGTGAAGCCGTTTTATTAAAATACAGTAACTGTCTGTTTTTTTTAAATTTTAAGCTGGTTGCAAAATCTTTAGTGGTGCCCTCACGGTCCAAGGGACTAGGGGATAGGTGAAGGTGAAGGTGAACCATCTGTCATCTGTCTTCATTGCCGCTGTCAGCGGTAGCAGGAGCTCCAAATAGTGCCACCAGCGTTCGTCATCTTTCTCAAGTCTCTACTGAAGTCTACCCATTACATCTCCCGTATAGTAGCCCTCCCAGACCGATTGTGAAACTAGGGTTGGCCTGAGCCTATATCCTTACGAATTAAAGACCATGTATTAAATCTCTTTCTCCCCTCTCTCTCTCCCCCCCCCCCTCCCCCTCTCTCTCTCTTTACTGTAAGACTAGGCTTAGCTTTAAAATCTTTTCTATTTGCGATTTTAAGACCATTCATTAAAGATCTCTCTCTCTCTCTCTCTCTCTCTCTCTCTCTCTCTCGTAAGACCAGGGTTGGCCTAAAATCTATTATCTTTGCGAATTTTAAATCATTCAGTGAAGATCTCTCTCTCTGTGTCTCTCTGTCTCTCTCTGTCTCTCTGTCGTAAGACCAGGGCTGGCCTAAAACCTTTTATCTTTGCGAATTTAAAATAATAAATAATTCAGTAACGATCTCTCTCTCTCTCGTTCACTCCTCTCTCTCTCTCTCTCTCTCTCTCTCTCTCTCCTCTCTCTCTCTCTCTCTCTCTCTCTCTCTCTCTCTCTCTCTCTCTCTCTCTCACTCTCTCTCTCTCTCTCTCTCTCTAGGCAAACACACCCACACACGTGCATTGCACACAGACAAAACATACCTCTATCAATTCAATTCCATTCAGTTCAATTCTTTTTATTTATCATCCTCTATTAAAGGAAATTTTGTTTGCAGTGATTAAAACATATCCAAACAACTACTAAGATATAGACATATATCAATTCGAACCCACGTGATCAAAGGTAACATTTGTTAAACACACATTAACAAGCACAACACAACACAACACACACACGCATACACACACGCACTTGTGTTTGTGTATGATAAAAAAAAATTTAAGCAATCTTGGAATGTTTATAACAATCTTAAATGTATTTTTCTTGTGTCTTGTGAGATCATTGTAGGTATCAATGTGCCTTTCAGTATTGTAATTGCCCTTCATGGGATGATTAAAGTGTTTTTGACTTGACTTGACTTGACACGCACGCACACATACACACGCACGCACGCACACACATACATCATACACACAATTAAACACACACACACACACACACACACACACACACACACACACACACACACCTACCTCTATTAAACTACAGATCCACACGTTAAAATCCTGAAGCACGCAGCCTTTTCCTACCCTTATGTCGCGTCCTTGTTCTGCCTAGCAGGTACCCCGGGTAAGAATTCAGTAATGATGTACGCGTGGACGTGTACATGCACAAGTTGGACAGTGGGTAGATAGGTGAATAGGTAATCCCCAATGTGTTCTGAACGATTTGAACAAAGCCGTGTCTAAAAATTACAAGCGCAGGCGCAATTTTGTACAAATACAACATCGGAGTGGGGGAAAAAATCAGTAAAACTCTTCAAAAGGTGAACATGTTAGTGTCAGACGAGTTACAAAATGAAGAATAGTCGAGTTAAAGGCTGCATTATGGTAAAGTAGAAAGGTGTGTTAGTGGATGTTATCATATTGATGGTCTCTCCTCTGGCTTTGTTAAAACCTGTAAGCTAATGTGTTATAGTGATGTATAGCAGTCGTTGACAGCTGTCGATTTTTCGTTCACTGTGTGTGTGTGTGTGTGTGTGTGTGTGTGTGTGTGTGTGTGTTGTGTGTGTGTGTGTGTGTGTGTGTACAGTGTGTACAGTGTGTGTGTGTGTGTGTGTGTGTGTGTGTGTGTGTGTGTGTGTGTGTGTGTGTGTGTGTGTGGGGTGGTGTACAGTGTGTGTGTGTGTGTGTGTGTGTGTACGTGTGTGTGTGTGTGTGTGTGCGTGTGTGTGTGTGTGTGTGTGTGTGTGTGTGTGTGTGTGTGTGTGTGTGTGTGTGTGTGTGTGTGTGAGGGAAGGAGAGAGAGAGATCAGTCACTGTGGGGAAGTAAAGAATATATGTCATGCAGAAATTGTGTGCGTGCGTACGTGTGTGTTTGTATGAGTGTGTGTGCGTGTGTGTTTGTATGAGTTGTGTGTGTAAGTGTGTTTATGTGTGTGTGTGTGTGTGTCTGTCTATCTGTCTGTCTGTCTGTCTCCGTTAGAGTGAGTGTGTTTTGTGAGTGTGTGCGTGTGTATATGTCTCTTGTGTGTCTGTGTGTGTGCGTGCGTGTGTACGTGTGTGTTCGCCTATACACGTGTGCCTTCACCTTCCCCTATCTCGAAATCCCATGGACTGTGGGAGCACTAATGAAGATTTTGCAACCAGCTTCCTCCACTTCCCAGCGGTCCTCTGCTTTCCGTAGCAAGTCGTTCCACTCAAGGCCAGTCCACTCTCAGATGTTGTCTTCCCATCGTTTTCGCTTACGGTTATGCATATACACGCGCGCGCCAGTGAATGTTGAAGGTATGCTCCGTGCCTGATCATAAAGTAGCCTACTATCTCTGATCTTAAAGATAGAAACTCCTTCCCCCCTCAAGGAAAAAAAAAACACCACATAGCAGGAAGGCGAGAGAAACGCTGACAACAGTTTTTATTTCGGAACTACACAGTACAACAAAACGCTAATCAACATCAGTAACTTCTGAAACAACTCCTTTAAAATTATCCAGTAACGATCTCTCTCTCTCTCTCTCTCTCTCTCTCTCCTCTCTCTCTCTCTCTCTCTCTCTCTCTCTCTTTTCTCTCTCTCTCCCTCTCTCTCTCTCTCCTCTCTCTCTCTCTCTCGCCTCTCCTCTCTCTCTCTCTCTCTCTGTCTCTCTCTCTCTCCCCTCTCTCCCCCCCCCCTCTCTCTCTCTCTCTCTCTCCTCTCTCTCTCTCTCTCTCTCTCTCTCTCTCTCTCTCTTCCTCAAGCTTAGGCTTGGCCGAGTGGATGGTGAGATTTTCCGTATGTGTAACCGCTTTTACCCACCATTAAGGTAGCCGCAATCCGACTTTGGAATATACTTTTTTGGCGTACGTAGGACGCTACCCTACTCAGCCAACTACTAGATTTGTTTTGTTTTTTTACAAGATTCAGCGCTATATAAATTCCATATATTATTATTAGAGAAGGAAACAGAAGCTGTATGGAGAAATCTGGACAGCAGAAGGCTGAAGAGAAGAAGCCCTCATCTCCTAGCCAGTATTTCAGCCTTGAGCTAACTATACTCAAAGGGGGCCAGGTGGCAATCAGACCACGAGCTCTGCATCCATTTCTGCTGCTGCCTTTGTTGTCTGCCTACACCCAGATTCGAACCCTGCAACCTTAGGACTTTGAGCACCATGAAGCCAAGTCGTCTCGTATGTCTGATGTCAGTTTGATTTCCGTCCCTGTGAGTCCATGAAGTCGTGGGTTCGAATCTCGGCAGATGTGTTTGGTAAATTATTAAAGGTGGGGATGTTTACGATCTCCCGGGATAACTGAATGTGCAGATCTGCCAGTGTATTGGTTGCCTCTGTGTGTGTGTGTGTTTGTGTGTGTGTGTGTGTGTGGTGTGTGTGTGTGTGTGTGTGTGTGTGTGTGGTGTGTGTGTGTGTGTGTGTGCGCGCGCGCAGAAGATCAAATAAGACACGTTAAAGAGCTCGTAATTCATGTAAGCTTCCAGTGGGTCGCGGAAACACAAGCATACCCAGCATGCACCTTAGACTTAACAAGGATGGGCTCCGCCGGGTTCAACTTGCTCAACAGACCCAGCCTGAAAAAAGTACAGTGCAGTGCCCCAACGAGCCCTACAAGAGATGCGAAACTCTTGTGTTGTGGGGATACTTGTTGGTAGGAAAACAGTATGAGAGCCAGAAAAAAGTAAGAACTTCACTCTGACCTCATGAACATCACCATGTCTGGCCCCATCGCCCCCTCTCCCCGGCCACCCCCCTATCCTCCCTCCCCCCCCCCCACTCCACCCTCCTCCCTCAGCAGTAACATGCCTTCATGAATCAGCAGATTCTACAGACTTTGACCTGACCCGGTCACTGGTGGGAAAGTGGGTGGGTGAGCGACCGAAACCGAAGTCCCATGACACAGAGGGCACTGTTTCATCAACATTTTTTCTTCCCCCCTTGTGAATTGCAGGAAGATAAGGATGAGAATGATATTGCAAATTGCAGGTTGGGAACATAGGACAGGTCTGTAACCTACTGTGCTCTTTTTTCTCACAGCTTTTTATTGTTTTTGTTTTGTTTGATTGTTTTCCTTTTTGGCCAGCCTCGACAGGAATCTGAAGACCTAGATATCTGTCATCTTTGACAGGTCATGTCAGCAACGCTCTCCAGTTCGCGTCCATGATGAAGACACCTTAGTATTGGGTCTCTCCATCTCCTCTTCCTTAGTATTGGGTCTCTCCATCTCCTCTTCCTTAGTTTGGAGTCTCTCCATCTCTTCTCTTCCGTAGTATTGGGTCTCTCCATCTCTTCTCTTCCGTAGTATTGGGTCTCTCCATCTCCTCTTCCTTAGAATTGGGTCTCTCCATCTCCTCTCCCTTAGAATTGGGTCTCTCCATCTCTTCTCTTCCGTAGTATTGGGTCTCTACATCTCCTCTTCCTTAGAATTGGGTCTCTCCATCTCTTCTCTTCCGTAGTATTGGGTCTCTACATCTCCTCTTCCTTAGAATTGGGTCTCTCCATCTCCTCTTCCTTAGAATTGGGTCTCTCCGTCTCCTCTTCCTTAGAATTGGGTCTCTCCATCTCCTCTTCCTTAGAATTGGGTCTCTCCATCTCCTCTTTCTTAGAATTGGGTCTCTCCATCTCCTCTTAGTGTTGGGTCTCTCCATCTCCTCTTCCTTAGAATTGGGTCTCTCCATCTCCTCTTAGAATTGGATCTCTCCATCTCCTCTTAGTATTGGGTCTCTCCATCTCCTCTTCCTTAGAATTGGGTCTCTCTATCTCCTCTTAGTATTGGGTCTCTCCATCTCCTCTTCCTTAGAATTGGGTCTCTCCATCTCCTCTTAGTATTGGGTCTCTCCATCTCCTCTCCTTAGTATTGGGTCTCTCCATCTCCTCTTCCTTAGAATTGGGTCTCTCCATCTCCTCTTAGTATTGGGTCTCTCCATCTCTTAGTATTGGGTCTCTCCATCTCCTCTTCCTTAGTATTGGGTCTCTCCATCTCCTCTTCCTTAGTATTGAGTCTCTCCATCTCCTCTTCCTTAGTATTGGGTCTCTCCATCTCTTAGTATTGGGTCTCTCCATCTCTTAGTACGCAGAACATCTTGCGCTCATGTTAAATCCTGTTCCGTTTTTCGAAAGAGTAGGCCATTGTGTGCCAGTGGGAACAGATGACATAATTTACAAAACCACATACACACGGGGACTGGATGTAAAAAAGCACACAAGTGCTTATTCCATTATCCTCGATATACAAGAATAAAATATTTTAAAATGTTAAAAAGTATTGAGTCTCTCCATCTCCTCTTCCTTAGTATTGGGTCTCTCCATCTCCTCTTCTTTAGTATTGGGTCTCTCCATCTCCTCTTCCTTAGTATTGGGTCTCTCCATCTCCTCTTCCTTAGTATTGAGTCTCTCCATCTCCTCTTCCTTAGTATTGGGTCTCTCCATCTCCTCTTCCTTAGTATTGGGTCTCTCCATCTCCTCTTCCTTAGTATTGGGTCTCTCCATTTCACCTTCCTTAGTATTGGGTCTCTCCATCTCCTCTTCCTTAGTATTGGGTCTTTTCATCTCCTCTTTCTTAGTATTGGGTCTTTCCATCTCCTCTTCCTTAGTATTGGGTCTTTCCATCTCCTCTTTCTTAGTATTGGGTCTTTCCATCTCCTCTTTCTTAGTATTGGGTCTTTCCATCTCCTCTTTCTTAGTATTGGGTCTTTCCATCTCCTCTTAGTATTGGGTCTCTCCATCTCTTAGTATTGGGTCTCTCCATCTCCTCTCTCCATCTCCTCTTAGTATTGGTCTCTCCATCTCCTCTTAGTATTGGGTCTCTCCATCTCCTCTTAGTATTGGGTCTCTCCATCTCCTCTTAGTATTGGGTCTCTCCATCTCCTCTCCTTAGTATTGGGTCTCTCCATCTCCTCTTCCTTAGAATTGGGTCTCTCCATCTCCTCTTAGTATTGGGTCTCTCCATCTCTTAGTATTGGGTCTCTCCATCTCCTCTTCCTTAGTATTGGGTCTCTCCATCTCCTCTTCCTTAGTATTGAGTCTCTCCATCTCCTCTTCCTTAGTATTGGGTCTCTCCATCTCTTAGTATTGGGTCTCTCCATCTCTTAGTACGCAGAACATCTTGCGCTCATGTTAAATCCTGTTCCGTTTTTCGAAAGAGTAGGCCATTGTGTGCCAGTGGGAACAGATGACATAATTTACAAAACCACATACACACGGGGACTGGATGTAAAAAAGCACACAAGTGCTTATTCCATTATCCTCGATATACAAGAATAAAATATTTTAAAATGTTAAAAAGTATTGAGTCTCTCCATCTCCTCTTCCTTAGTATTGGGTCTCTCCATCTCCTCTTCTTTAGTATTGGGTCTCTCCATCTCCTCTTCCTTAGTATTGGGTCTCTCCATCTCCTCTTCCTTAGTATTGAGTCTCTCCATCTCCTCTTCCTTAGTATTGGGTCTCTCCATCTCCTCTTCCTTAGTATTGGGTCTCTCCATCTCCTCTTCCTTAGTATTGGGTCTCTCCATTTCACCTTCCTTAGTATTTGGGTCTCTCCATCTCCTCTTCCTTAGTATTGGGTCTTTTCATCTCCTCTTTCTTAGTATTGGGTCTTTCCATCTCCTCTTCCTTAGTATTGGGTCTTTCCATCTCCTCTTTCTTAGTATTGGTCTTTCCATCTCCTCTTTCTTAGTATTGGGTCTTTCCATCTCCTCTTTCTTAGTATTGGGTCTTTCCATCTCCTCTTAGTATTGGGTCTCTCCATCTCTTAGTATTGGGTCTCTCCATCTCCTCTCTCCATCTCCTCTTAGTATTGGGTCTCTCCATCTCCTCTTAGTATTGGGTCTCTCCATCTCCTCTTAGTATTGGGTCTCTCCATCTCCTCTTAGTATTGGGTCTCTCCATCTCTTAGTATTGGGTCCCCCCATCTCCCAACTAGTATTTGGTCTCTTCATCTCCTCTTCTTTAGTATTGGGTCTCTCCATCTCCTCTTCTTTAGTATTGGGTCTCTCCATCTCATCTTCTTTAGAATTAGGCCTCTCCATCTCTTTAATATTGGGCCTCTCCATCTCATCTTAGTATTTGGTCTCTCCATCTCCTCTTCCTTAGAATTGGGTCTCTCCATCTCCTCTTAGTATTGGGGCTTTCCATTTAATAATAATAATAATAATAATAATAATAATAATAATAATAAATGGAATTTATATAGCGCTGTATCTTGCACAGACAAATCAAAGCGCTTATACTCAACTCATTCTTACACAGTCATGCAACCAATAGCAAGTAATAGTTCTAACAAGTCCAAATGCGCACACAAAACACACACACACACACACACAACACACACACACACACACACACACACACACACACACACACCACACGTTATACACTTTGGCAGGGTGATGGAATTTTTTTAATTTCATAGTATTGGGTCTCTCTATCTCTTCTTTCTTAGTTTTGGGTCTCTCCATCCCCTTTTTTTAGTATTGGGTCTCTCCATCTCCTCTTTCTTAGTATTGGGTCTCTCCATCTCCTCTTTCTTAGTATTGGGTCTCTCTATCTCCTCTTTCTTAGTATTAGGTCTTTCCATCTCCTCTCTCTTAACATCGGGTCTCTTCACCTCCTCTTCTTCCATTAACCTGCTAATGATTCGGTGGGCACAGCACTGAAGAGCCGGTCACCAGATTCTTCCATTTATCCCTACTGCTGTACAATAGCGGCACATGGTTTTTTCCTGTCCAAATGCTCTCCGTCCATCGTTTTGTTTTGGAGTTAAGTTTCGTTCTGGTTGTTGAGAGGATGGGGGTTGTTGATTTTGAGTGGTTGGGGGGAAGGGATGGGGGTTTGGGGTTTTTTCTGTCTACCCTGCCATTCTTATTTCAGCGTCCCCCTCCCCCCCCCCCCCCCCCCAGTCACACACCCACACACTTACCCTTCTCCAGAGTTCCCTGAGGAATTATTTTCAAGGAAGGCCATTGGGGCCTCGTTCACCTTGTTCTGTGACTATACCAATATAGTTTTCTTTCCTCAGTAGAATTGGAGAGGTCCTGGCGTTGATTAGTAAGTACACTGTTGGTTAGCCCTGGCCTGGGGGCATAGGATCATGGGTGATGTGCTCAGTGTCTGTGATGTTTGATACCTTGTCAGACACGTGTTCCTTTTTACCATCACTCTTCAGAGATCCCTTTGTAGCGAACAGAAGCCCTTCGGGGGGGGGGGGGGGGGGGGGGGGGGGGGTTGGTAGTAGTGGTGTGTGTGGGGGAGAGGGGGAAGCGCGGGGGCGGGGCGGGACGGGGGGTTGTCTGGTAGTTGCGCTGAGTGTTGCGCTCGTAATCTGACGACTCGGGGATCAGTATCCTAGGTTATCCACCCAGACACCTTGTTCAAGGTGATTTTTCCCCACCATGAAATTAAACATCAGTGCCGACGCCACTTCCCCGAAAGTCCTTCGGATCAGACGATAAACCGAAGTCCCGTGAGCGTTTTAGAAGAGTAGGCCATAGTGAGCTGGTAAAAAAACAAACAACCCCGCACGCACACAGGTACCACAGTACTGCGTTTAGACATCATGCCCAAAGTAAGAATGCGGCTACCATAATGGCAGGCAAAAATGGTCGCATACGCTAAATCTCACCAGTGGTAGATCTCGAAGCTCTAGCTGAGCAACAAAAATAAAAAATAGAAAGAAAAGGAGGCGTTGGATGTGCCTATTCTTTTGTTCAAGACAACCTTTCATCTAGCATTAGGCGATTAATTTCCAGGCGCACTCATCTTTTTATGGATTTTTATAGCCAGTTTGTCCTGCGTGCAAGCTCTCTCTCTCTCTCTCTCTCTCTCTCTCTCTCTCTCTCTCTCTCTCTCTCTCTCTCTCTTCTCTCTCTTTCTCTGTCTCTCTCTCTCTCTCTCTGTCTCTGTCTCTGTCTCTGTCTCTCTCTCTCTCTCTGTGTTCGTGCGCACATACATATATATGTGTGTGCATTCAGGAACATTTGTGTGTTCGTGTGTGTGTGTGCGTGCGTGCAACACAATACACACAGTACCACACAACACAGCACAACGCATACATTGCGATGCAGCTCAACACAACACAATACAACAACACAATGTAGAGCAGAGAGGCAGACACAACCAGAAGGAACAGGCGGGGCAGTGCATGGGAACAGACTTGAGCACCCAAGAGGTGAGGCCACGAACTGCTGACACACCACTGTCGCTGAGGCTCCAGAGCTAACCTCCCAACTCTTTCCTTGAAAAGGGGGCAGGATAGCCTAGTTAGTGGTTAGGGGTGGTGGACGGGTGGTCTAGAGGTAACGCACCTGCCCAGAAAGCAAAAAGTCCAGGTTCGATCTTGGTCCGGGTTTCATTTTCATTTTACGGCAGATTTCTGTGCGTGAAATTCGGGCTGCTCTCCCTCCCCGGGGAGAGCGCGTCGCCACAAGAGCAGCGCCACCCACTATTTCTTTTCTTTCCCTGACTGCAACTGTATTTGTTTCCCTATCAGAGTGGCTTTTTTTTTAATATATAATTTTAGCCAGGAACAACTCTCTTGTTGCCGTGGGTTCTTTTACGCGCGCTTAACTTGAGTAACACACGGCACCTCGGTTTATCGCCTCATCCGAAAGACTCGCACCAGACCACCACTCATGGTCTAATGGATGGGGGAGAAGTTTCGGGCCTAAACGAGGATCGAACCACCGCACACTTCCGACCCGGACTTTTCGCTTTCTAGGCAGGCGTGTTACCTCTAGACCACCAATCCACTGGGAACAGGTTTGGGGACCCAAGAGGTCAGATCATGAACTACTGACACATCACTGTAGCTGATGCTCAAAGAGCTAACCTTCAACTCGTTCCTTGAAAAGGGGCAGGCTAGCTAGCCTAGTGGTTAAAACGCTGTGCTTGCTGTTTGACGGTCCAGGTTCCCGCGCCACCACACCAGAGATGCCTGTTCAAGGGCATTCTTTTCCCCCTGGAGTGACGTTAACATCCACACGAACCCCTTCCCCCCCCCCCCCCCCCCCCCCCCCCCCCCACGCGAAAGTCCTTCAGATGCTACTGTAAACCGAGTCCCCGTGTGCGAGCGCATGTTGAACATCTTCACCTTCACCTTCACCTATCCCGTAGTCTCGTGCATCGTATGGGAACCACTGAAGATTTTGCATCCAGCTTCCTCCACTCCCCACGGTTTGGGACGGGATAGCCTAGTGGTTAGAACATTGCACTCGCAATCTGACGACCCGGGTTCGATTCCCGTTCAAGGGGATACTTTCCCCTGGAGTTAACATTAGTGCAGACTCCACTCTCCCCAAAATTCTTTCGGATGAGACTATAAACCGAGTCCCTCGCACGCAGAACATCTTGCGCACACGTTAAATCCTGTTCCGCTTTTCGTAGAGTAGGCTATTGTGTACCAGTGGGAATGGATGACAAAATTTACAAAACGGCATACACACGGGGACTGGATGTAAAAAAAAGCACATATATAAAAGAATAAATAAATAAATAACGGTTCTCTGCTTTCTGTAGGACCGCGGGGAGTGGAGGAAGCTGGTTGCAAATGAACATCTTGCGCACACGTTAAAAACTCGTTCTGCGTTTTGGAAGAGTAGGTCATTGATGCCGGTGGAAAAAAGGATAGAAAATAAATGTATTTCAAAATGCATGCACAGCGGCATCGTGTTTAGACATCAGCTTCGAAGTTGGAATGCGGCTACCTTAACAGTGGCAACAACGGTCGCATACGCTGAAATGGCGGACCTGGAGCTCTAACCGAGGGAAAAAAAATCCATAAATAATGCCTCAGACAATGGCAGGCTGTCTCCGGAAAAAAAGAATGAATGAATAAAATAAATTAATAGATAAAAATCAAAACGCTTTCTTTAAAAAGACACTTTTACGTCATAACGGTGGTGTGTGTGTGTGTTGTGTGTGTGTGTGTGTGTGGTTGTGTGTGTGTGTGTGTGTGTGGGGTGTGGTGTGTGTGTGTGTGTGATTCAGATTCAGAATATTTTATTGCCATTTAAATCATGTAGACTTATTTGACACAACAAATAATGGAAATAACAAATAATGGGAACCAATGAAGATTTTAATGTGTTGTGTGTGTGTGTGTGTGTGTGTGTGTGTGTGTGTCGTACCTGCATGCGTATCTGCGTGCGTACACGTGTGTGTGTGTGTGTGCGCGCGCGCGGCGTGCGTGCGTGCGTGTATGAGAGTGTGTGTGTGTGTTTTATCCGGAATAGATAACATGTTACATAACCTACTCTTTTGCCAGTCAAAGTCACAAAAATCGCAATAACCTGTAATTTGAGATTGTAAACAAATCTCGTTCAGTATGCACATGTCACAACAACAAAAATGTAGATATTATATCTGTGACATATATCCCCTCCCCCTTCTTTTTTTTAAGACAGAAAATTGAACAGCTGACAGCACTCGCTCTCTCTCACAAGAACTTGAATCGCTCTCTCACTCTCACAAGAAATTGAATCGCCACACACACACAAAACACACAGAATTTGAATCTCTCTCTCACACAAGAACTTGAATCAATCTCTCTCTCTCTCTCTCTCTCTCTCTCTCTCTCTCCTCTCTCTCTCTCTCTCTCTCTCTCTCTCTCTCTCTCTACACACACACACACACACTACACAACGCGCGCGCACACACAGTCACAAAACAATTTGAACCTCTCACCACACACACACACAAAGAATTTGAATCTCTCTGTCCCTCCCTCCCTCTCTCTCTCCCCACCCTCCTCCCTCCTCTCTCTCCTCTCTCTCTCTCTCTCTCCTCTCTCTCTCTCTCTCTCTCTCTCCTCTCTCCTCCTCTCTCTCTCCCCTCTTCCCTCCCTCCTCTCTCCCTTAGATTCAAGGAAAGAAAGAAAGTCGGGCAGGCAAGGGTTTCAATCTTTCAAAAACTGTATCAGCAGATCGTGATGTTATTGCTGACCCCTCTCGCCCCTAATCTTATCGACAGCGTGTACCAGCTAGTATAGCAAGGCAGCCTAATTATAGCTAGCCAGCCTCACCTCACGTCAGCTGGGCCAAGCAGATTTGGCTACGAAGGTCGAGAGTCATTGAAAAGTGTGCTCCCCTGATCCATTTCGGCCCCTGACGTACGTGCGTGCGTGTGTGCGTGCGTGCGTGCGTGCGCGCGGCGCGCGCGCGTGTGTGTTGTGTGTGTGTGTGTGTGTGTGTGTGTGTGAGATTCAAGATTTTATTTCAAGAAAAAAAACCAAGGGGTACATGAAATTTAACAAAACGTGGTGCGTGCGTCCATGTGTGTGTGTGTGTGTGTGTGTGTGTGTGTGGTGTGTGTGTGTGTGGCGCGTGCGTGTGTGTGTTGTGTGTGCGTATGTGTGTATGTGTGTGTGTGTGTGCGCGTCGTGTGTGTGATGTGTGTGTGGTGTGTGTGTGTGTGCGCGCGTCGTGTGATTTTGTGTGCGTGCGTGTGTGTGTGTGTTGTGTGTGTCTGGCGTACGTGTGTGTGTGTATGTGTGTGTTGTGTTTGTGCGGTGTGTGTGTGTGCGCGCGCGCGCGCGCGCGCGTGTGTGTGTGTGTGTGTGTGTCTTGCGTACGTAGACTAGCACGTGGAGACGAGACTCAAAAAATGTATGTCAGCTTGTGCTGGTTGGTTACATGGGCGCGCATGGACATGCAACACACACACACACACAGGGGGGACGGGATAGCCTGGTGGTCAGAGTGATGCATCTGCTGACCCGGGTTCGAACCTCGTTCAAGAGGATTTTTCCTCTGGAGTTTAACATCAGCCTGACTCCCACTCTCCCTAAAAGTCCTTTGGGTGGGACTATAAATCGAGACCCTGTGTGCGAACGCACGCAGAACATCTTGCGCACACGTTAAAACCCGTTCCGCTTTTCGGAAGAGTAGGCCATTATGTGATGGTGGGAACGGATGACATTTACAAAATTGCATACACACGGGGACTAGATGTAAAAAAAAATCTCTGCTTATTCCATCATCCTTGGAATAATGGAATATAAGAATAAATAAATAAATGAATAAATAAATGAAAAAAATAAATAAACAAATAAGAAAGGTCTCTTTGTCTTTGAGCTCATTTGCAGTTTCTAGAATTGTCAGATTCCCACCGTGGGGTGCCGGGGGTGGGGGTGGGAGGCTGTCAGTATAAATAGCATCCTCGCTCTCTGGAAATTCTGTACTAGGAATTCCCCCTTTTCGATCCCTCTGTTTATGCCTTGGTTTTTTTCCTCCTGTCACCTCCTTATTGTCTATTTGTCTGCCTTCTTGGTCCATTCTCCTGCCTCCCCCTCCCCCCCCCCCCCCCCCCAAAAAAAAAACAACCTTAAAAGGTAACAGTTGTCTCCCATGCCGAAGTCGGATGCGCTGGGCCTGACTTGTCAGGCGCTTAACGGCAGTTTAGCTCGCTTCTGTTCATATGACAGACAATACTAATTGCCGTCTGAGCGTTCGACGATGACAAAGAAGAAGCTTTGTCAGAGAATTCATGAGCAGGTCTGAAATGATAAAGCTAGGAGACTCACCAATTCATGTTACTGTTTTCGTTCATAGGTAGATGGTTTTGACTTTATACATTTGTAGTTGAATTTCTTGCCACTCTCAGTATATATTGCCTTTCATTTGCCTTCCTCGTGTAATTAGTGAACGATTCCGTGTGATTTTTTTTTTTTTGGGGGGGGGTGGTGGTGGTATTGATTCTGTTTGTGTATAGTCTGCTGTGTCTTTGTCTTGATATAAGTCCTGTCTCTGCTTCATATGTCAGAAATATTTACTTCTGCAATTCTGTTTGGCAGTATCCTATATCCCTTAGGTAATGGCCTGGACCTATTCTTCTTGTTCCACAACTTCTTGTTTTCATTCTTTGATAAGTTTGGGTATTTATCAAATTAGCTCTTTTCTTTATTTGCAGGAGAATAGGTAGTTTGTGACCTTTCATTTGTAGCACGCACCTCTGTGAAGAATACCTGGGCACTTTGAGAGAGGAATTTCTGTGAAGGGATTTGTCGTCCTGCCTTATTCGCTTTTGACATTGTACTGGGATTTTCTAGAGAAGAAACTGCTTAAATCAACTGACGTGAATGCTGTACCTGCCGGTGACATTACATCATTGATTCCTACTAGTAATTAATGAAATAAAGAAAAGGGCATAGCAGCCGAGTTCGTAAGGCTATCGGCTACCCGACCTCAATGGTGTAGAAGCTATTTTCATTCCACTCTCCATGGTGCATCATTAGCGCTTTGATTTGTTTGCTAAGCGCTTTGATTTGTTAGCTAAGCGCTTTGATTTGTTTGCTAAACGCTTTGGTTTGTTTGCTAAGCGTTTTGGTTTAAGCGCTTTGATTTGTTTGCTAAACGCTTTGGTTTGTTTGCTAAACGCTTTGATTTGTTTGCTAAGCGCTTTGGTTTGTTTGCTAAACGCTTTGATTTGTTTGCTAAGCGCTTTGGTTTGTTTGCCTTACAAGATTCAGCGCTATAAAAATTCCATAATAGGGTAGTAGTAGTAAGAGGAGGAGGAGCAGTAGCAGCAGCAGTAGTAGTAGTAGTAGAAGTAAGTAGTAGTAGTATAGAGCAGCAGCAGCAGCAGCAGTAGTAGTAGAGGAGGAGCAGTAGCAGCAGCAGCAGTAGTAGTAGTAGCAGCAGCAGCAGCAGCAGCAGCAGCAGTAGTAGTAGTAGTAGCAGCAGCAGCAGCAGTAGTAGTAGTAGTAGTAGTAGAGGTAGTAGTAGAAGAAGAAGAAGTAGTAGCAGCAGCAGCAGCAGTAGCAGTAGTAGTAGTAGTATCAAGGCTAGGGACTTGTTCATCTGCAGACCTGCTGATGCCTTACACCTCTTAAATGTAGACACACATGCAAAGAACTGAGATCGGGCATTCACATGAAAAATCCTGCACTGAAAAAAGAGGTATGTTCTTTCGAGCCAGAAGGCCCATAGAGCCGGAGCTTATCCCGGTTTCTGTAGCGTTAAGCGAACTGATGGTTTTTCACCACCCCTGTGACAGGACGCTAGTCTGTCGCCAGATACTTCCCCAGCAGAGCTGGTACCCACTTGTACGTACACCTGGGTGGAGTGAGGAAAATAGGAGTAAAGTGTCTTTCCCAAGGACACAACACCGAGCCGAGCGGGGATCGAACCCGCGACCTCTGGATTACGAGTTGACCGCCTAAACCACTCTACCACGGTGCCTCCCAAGCACTGAAAAAAGGACACAAAAAAGCCTGCAATATCATGTCATTGTTCGCTTCCAGAAAACACCCCAGTCATCCAGCTAGCAGCCAAGGTTTTCAGAGCCACTGACCGGGTCACGAAGCTGACAGAGGATCGATTACCTAAGCGCTGGGATGTCTTTGGCAGCCATCGGTACCCCGCGCACCCTTCCCGGGGGAAAGAAGCCTGAATGTCACCCAGAGAAATCTGCCGTGACTGACAAGTGATTGCGAAGTGGTATACAATCCAGTCCTGCTCGCGATTTGCTTCTTTGATGTTTCAGTTTTGCATCATTTATAATGATACTGGTCACTTGGGGAAGTAAAACTTAACCAAAAGTATACACATAAAGCAGACAGGGGGTGCTGTGAATAATTTACACATTAAAACAGCAGCAACAACAACAACAACAACAACAGCAACGGCAAAAGGTACTCATGAAAAATGGAAACTTTTATAAACTAATCAAAACTGTTTGTCGTTTATTTGAAAGAAAAATAACTGAAGGCTTACTCTGAAATTTTGAAGAAACAAAAACTTCAGCCGTTTTTTTTTTCTCTCCTATTTAATGACCTTTCAATCTCTTGAACGGTGAAGTCTTGAGCGTGCGAAGTATCCACATGTCGGACAGAGGTCAAGTTACGTAGTCCACATAATTATCTCCCCTTCTTTTTGCCGAATGGCCTGTGAAGGAAAGCATTACCTAAGAGACTTGATGCCCTCTCTTGTTGTCTAGTTTCCTTACATCTGCAAACGTGTGCAGTGCCTTGGAGTGGGTCAGATTTTTTTTTAAGTGTATTTTAATGCCTGTAGTATGTTCTGTCGTCGGAAAGCTCGTTACGACTCGGTGAGACAGTAATATGGAAACAAGAAAGAGAGAGAGAGAGAATGAATGAATGAATGAATGAATGAATATTTATGAAGTATTACAGATAAGCATTTACTTTTTTTTCATCTGGTCCTTGCCCAGAGGAAGAGACAGAGAGAAAGAGAGGGAGAGAGTTCATCGGAACAGGAAAAAACCCCTAATGTGACTGTTTTAGATATAATATAGTAAAAGGTGCATGTTGGATTGACTGCAGAGATAGCTGGCCAGTTGACTGGCTGACTGACTAACTGATTGGTTGATCGGTTGGCTGGTATGTTGGCAGACTGTCTAGCTGACTGAATAATAGCCAACCAACTGTCCAGACGGCTGACAGGCTGATTGGCTGGCTGATTGGGTGGCTGAAAGACAGACTGGCTGACTGATTAGGTGGCTGACAGACTGACTGGCTGGCTGACTGATTGGGTGGTTGGGTGGCTGAAAGACTGGCTGACTGATCGGGTGGCTGAAAGACTGACTGGCTGGCTGACTGATCCACACTTGTTTTTTAACTTTAAAAAAAAACTTTAAGCAGCACCCTTCATTTCTTACTTCTATGTGAAAGTTTAGAAAGAAATAGAGGTGAGAAATGCACTGAACTGCCCAGCTTACATGTACCTAGAATGTGCTTATTCAATGTACCATCTCCAAAATAAAAGTTTGGCTTTGATTTGACTTTGAATGTGTAGTACATCATCTCTCTTCATTCCTTGAGGAGGCATTGGGGGCGCTGCCTAGTTTGGTCATGCAATCCTGCCACAGGAGTCCAAGTATGGAGTGAAGTACTGGTCTGTGGGAGTTTTCAGGGGGGTTGATATGTCTTTGGCACAATAACCAAGAGTCGTATCCACAGAGGAGGGGAGGAAGGATCAGTGTATTGAACAATTTCAGTTTTGTTGACAGACGTCTGTTGCTCTGGTGTAGCACCCTTTTTCAAAGCCTTCCCAGTGCCTGGCGTGCTTTGCTAATAGGGCATGAATGTGTTTATTGAAGGTTTCATCGTGAGAGATGGCTGCTGCCCAGGTATTTGAAGCAGTGAGTTTGAAAGCCTGGTACCATCTGCGGCGATAGCACTTCAGTCTTGCTCGGACTGATTGTCACACTGAACCACTGAGAAAATGGTCGCGTATCAAATTGAAAATCAGACTTCGCCTTCATCTTCACCTATCCCGTAGTCTTGTGGACCGTTGGGGCACCACTTTTGCAACCAGCTTTCCGCACCACTCCTTGCGGTTTACAGCTTTGCGTTGAGAAAGTCAGACTACCCATGGGCTATAAGTGCATAGTCACCAGTGAAGAGGAGTTCCTGAAGGAGATCATGAACAGTCTTTGTTTCTGCTCTGAGGCTGCGGATGGCAAAGAGAGAACTAGAACCATCTGGACGATAGCGAATATACACTTCTTTCTCGAGGTCCTTGCTTACAGCATACATGTGAAGAAAAAGAATGGGGCTAGGACACTGCCCTGCTTTACACCATTGTTTATCTCTGTAGCTTCCCCATTGGACTGGACTTAAGCCAGTCATGCCTTCATGAAAGAGCTGTTTGTGTGAATTTCTTGCGGGCGTCCAGTGCATTGAAGGGCCGTCCGAAGAACATTCTTGTTGACAGTATCAAAGGCTTTTGTCAGGTCAGTAAAAACAGAGCATGGGCGTACGTTTTGCTCAGTGCAGTGTACTGCAGCCGTCTGTCTACCGGTAAAAATCATGTCTTCGTCGCTTCGACCTGGTCTAAAACTGGGATATTTTGCTCAGAGACAGTGACCAGTCTGTTGAGGATAACTGCGCAAAATAGTACAATACAATACAATACAATACAATACAACACAATGAAACACAATACAATGCAACACAAAACCTACAATACAACGCAACTCAAACAACACAACAGTACAATACTGTATAATCCAATACAATTCAACAAAACACAACACAACACAACAAAAGACAACATGTTATAATACTATACCTCAAATCGGCGATGTTCTAATGTGTAACGGAGATAGATATATATCACAATAACATCATAAAAAAACAGCGCCAGAGAAAGCCGTCAGCATGACCTTGACTTTAACCTGGTCAAGTACAAGCCTTTAAGTGACAGACGGACTTTAAAAGTATCACAGGGCTTACTTTGCAGTACGAATTCGAGAAAATAACAGCGTTTTAACAAAATGGTATGCAATGTCCCCAGTGAATCGCTTAAACTTTACAGGTACAGCTTCTCTGTGTTATAGCCGCCACTCCCAACTTCATTCTTTTCATGTTTTCCTCTTACTTCTGTTTAGCATCTATGATTATCTTATCAGAATATGGTGCTTTAGACTCCTTTTTGTCCATAACTGTTGATTATAATAAAATGTCAAGTTTCATTTCGCATTCTATGGTAAAGGTAGTGATCCTGTTTGGAGTTCTGTTTTTCTTCAACTGTTAATTATTTGTCGAGCTCCCTCGTGTAGAGATGCCAGGGGCCTGTTAGTATAAATGGAATTCCCACCTTCTGGAAAATCTGTACTGGGAATCCCCTCTTTTCTATCCCTCTCTTTGTTTTTGCCTTGTGCCTTTTCTTCTTGCCACATCCTTCTTGTCTATTTTCCGCCTTATTGGTCCATTCTGCTGCCTTTTTTCTAGAAAGGCTTAAAAGATAACAATTCTTTCTTACGCCGAAATCGGATGCGCTGGGCCAGACGCCGAGCAACGCATTTTCACTCATATGACAGACTACAATAGTTGCTGTCTGAGTGATCGAAGAAGAAGATGATGAAGAAGATGATGATGATTGTGATGATGATGACGACAACGACTATGATGATGATGATGATGACGACGACGACGACAACGACGACGACGACGATGAAGAATTTGTCGAGTTTTGTTCGTCCTTCTGTAGTAAAAGGTCAGTATTGTGTTGGGGGGTATGACCAACCAATCTCCCGCCATGTTTCCTCCATACATTTCCTAACCTCCCTATCCCTATTCTTGTTGCCAACAGCCCTCTTATCTATCCCTCTCTTTGTTTCTGCCTTTTCCCTTTTCCTACTGTCACATTTTTGGGGGTCTATTTTCGACCTCCTTGGGTCCATTCCCCTTCTTGTGACCAGTTTCTCGTCGTGTCTCCATACATTTCCTAACTTACCCGGACGGGATAATGTAACGGTTAGAGTGATACGCATTGCGCTCGTGATATGCTGACTCGGGTTCGAATCTCGTTCAAGAGGATTTCTCCTCTGGAGTTAACATCAGTGCCGACCAGCACATAAGTGCTTATTCCATTATCCTCGATATAAAACAATAAAATAAAAGAATAAAATTAAAAAAAAATAAAAACACCACTCTCCCCAAAAGTCCTCGGGATGAGACTATAAACCGAGGTCCCCTGTGCTAAAGCACGCAGAACATCTTGCGCACACGTTAAAAACCCGTTCCGCTTTTCGGAAGAGTTAGGCCATAGTGTGCCGATGGGAACGGATAACAAAATTGACAAAACTGCATACACACGGGGACTGGTTGTAAAAATAAACCACACGAGTGCTTATTGCATCATCTTTGAAACAAAAGAAGAACAAAAAAGGAAAAGAATGACACAACGCTGCTGTTGCCTACAGCCCTGGGGTGCAGCCATGGCCAGTGCAGAGGACCTGGAGCAGAAGCTGACGTGCAGCATCTGCCTGCAGCTGTTCCGCGACCCGCGGCTGCTGCCGTGCGGCCACACGTACTGTCAGCCCTGCCTGACTTCACACATCTGCAGCAGACCTCCAGCACCCGGACCCCGCGGTCAGCAGGTGAGATAGCTAGGGTTTTTACTTTTATGTTTATCATTTTATATATCGAGGATAATGGAATAAGCACTTATGTGCTTTTTTTTTACATCCAGTCCCCGTGTGTATGTGGGTTTGTAAATTCTGTCATCTGTTCCCACCGGCACACAATGGCCTACTCTTACGAAAAGCGGAACAGGATTTAACGTGTGCGCAAGATGTTCTGCGTGCGTTCGCACACGGGGCCTCGGTTTATAGTCTCGTCCGAAGGACTTGTGGGGAGAGTGGAGTCTGCACTGATGTTAACTCCAGGGGGAAAATATCCCCCCTGAACGGGAATCGAACCCGGGTCGTCAGATTGCCAACGCAATGTTCTGACCACTAGGCTCTCCCGTTCCCCGTTCTCTTTTCTAGGCAGGTGTCTTTGAAGCTGAGAAGAAAAAAAATCCTATTCTTCTTCGTCGAACGCTGACGTCGAGGCACTGGCAAGTCTGCACTTGAAGTTGACCTAGAAGATCGTAAAAATCCCCACCTTTAATCTTCAGACACCGCTGAGATTCAAACCCACGACTTGATAGACCCATGGGATTGAACAGTCTTAACCACCCGGTTACAGCGTCCATCCCTCACATGTGTGAATTAATTTTGTCCAGGTAGGTCATGCCAGAGTGTGTGGTGGAGGTGGTGAACTAACTTTCCTGTCAATGGTTCTGAAACTATGTCAATGGTTCTGAAACTATGTCAATGGTTCTGAAACTATGTCAATGGTTCTGAAACTACGTCAATGTTCTGAAACTACGTCAATGGTTCTGAAACTATATCAATGGTTCTGAAACTATGTCAATGGTTCTGAAACTACGTCAATGGTTCTGAAACTATATAAATGGTTCTGAAACTATGTCAATGGTTCTGAAACTATCTTGAGCGCTGAACTGCCGATTACGCTTTAAGGCTCCAAGCAGATAGACAGCCAGCACGGATCGTGGTGACGAACTCCAGAAAACAAATGACAGAGGATAAAGCCACAAAAAAAAGGATAATGCTGGAAGAAATACAGGAACAACACGGGGAAAACTGACTGAAACAAGATGCAAATTATTATTGAGAGACCCAAAAGCTAACTGTTAAACAATAGAACTAATCAACCAAAGAAAGAGATTTTTTCAGAATCATTCCCCATACATGATAAAGAAAATTTGCCCCAGTAAAGAAAAAAATAAGTAAAAGGGCGGGATTAAATGCAAGGAGTGGATGTGGGGAGTGTCATTTACATTTTTTTCCATTAACACTTTTCAAGAAATGAAAGCACAAATCATCTTAATTCAGAAATCAGTATATGTAAATGTCTAATGCAAAAAAAAGCCAACTTTCAGTCACATTGATTTATTAGACTGTATGCTTATGTTTCAGTCTGAATGATGTTCATAATATAAATACCCGGTTAAGCATTAATTTGATTGACATAATGTATCCAAATACAGAAATGTAGCTTTCCCATCTCACAAACCTTTTTTTTTTAATTTAAAAAGACATCACTTAAAAATAAAATTATATTTAAAAAATAAACATTGTTACACGTACGAAACACTTGACCCTAACCACATTGTTAAGCAGCAGTGTGCGCTACTCTTTGATCTAAGCCAAATGGGTCAGAAGCTCTTCGAAAAAGAAATCACAAGCCAGCATACACTTCAAAACATGGACTCAACCACACTGACAGACCTCCTCCTCGGGGTGGCTGGCATTGCATTGCAGGGCTTCATCTGCCCAGTGTGCAGAGAGTTCGTGCCGGCGCCAGACCGCCTCACCCCTCCCCAGCAGTGGGCCTGCAAGTTCAAACCCAACTTCCTCATCCGGGACATCGTGGAAGTGCACGGGCGGAGCAAGCAGCGCGTTCAGAGGCCCCCCTGCCCGCGCCACCCCAACAAAGGGCTGGAACTCTACTGCCGCGACTGCCGGGCCTCCGCGTGTGACCGCTGCGTGGCGCTGAGTCACCGGAGGTGCGAGGAGGTGGTGGAGGTGGCGGAGCTGAGCCGCGAGAGCCAGCAGTGGGCGCGGCGTCACCAGCAGACCGTGGCCAGGCTCCTGAAGCAGCTGGAGGGCAAGAAGAGAAGGTGGCTGCTGCTGTTTGGTTGGCTGGTTGGTTGGGGGTGTCTTTTTGTGGGGGTTGGTTTGGGTTTGTTTTGGTGGGTTTGTTGTTGTTGGGTTTTTTTTTGGGGGGGAACCTGTTTGTCATGAGAAAATTGTTTGTTGTTTGGGGTTGTTGGGTTGTTGTTGTTGTTGTTTTTTGGGGGGGTTCGGGTAGGGATTTTTTGGGGTTTTTTTTTTTTTGGGGGGGGGTTGTTTGATGGGTTTTGTTTCGGAAAACCTGTTTGTCATGAGGAAAATTGTTTGTTGTTTTGGGTTGTTGGGTTTTTCTCTTTTCGAAAACCTGATTGCCATGAGGAAAATTGTTGTTTTGGGTTGTTGGGGTTTTTCTTTTTTTGAAAACCTGTTTGTCCTGACAAAATTGGTAGTTTGTTTTGGGTTGTTGTTTTCCTTTTTAAAACATGTTTGTTATGACCAGTGAAGTGATGATGTTAAGAAGATGGTAACCGTGTGTATGTACACAATGTGGTTTATTCATAGGATGTCAGGTTTGCATTAGATTCTCAACTCCCCCTTCCCCCCCCCTCCTCCCCCCCCCCCCCCCCCCCCCATGGGGGATGCAAGGGCCTGTCAGTATAGATGGCATCACCACCTGAAAATTCTGCTCTAGGAATTCCCTCTTTTCTATCCCTCTCTTTGCTTCTACCTTGTGCTATTTCTTCTTTTCACCTCCTTTTTGTCTTATTTTATGCCTTCTTGATCCATTCTCTTGCTTTTTTCCCCCCCAAGAAAGACTCAACAGATAACATTTCTCCCCCAAACCCAAGTCGGTTGCGCTGGGCCTGACTTGTCAGGCGCTAAACAGCAGCAGAATGCATTTTCCCCTCATATGCCAGACAATAGCTGCTGTCTGAGTTGTTGCTGCTGCTGTTGCTACTAGGATGCTGCTCTTGTTAATGATTTGGGGAAAGAATAAATTGAAAAGTGGAAACAGATGACACAATTTACAAAACCGCATACACACGGGGACTGGATGTTAAAAAAAAAAGCACATGAGTGCTTATTCCATTATCCTCGATATAAAAAGGAGGTAAAGGTAAAGGAGTCCCATAACCTATAAGGTCGTAGGGGAGCGAGGCGTCAGAGACCTCACTTCTCTAGGGCCAGCATATTGAGGGCGGCGCCCATCTCCTCTCCCTCGCTGCTTTACCTTCCCTGACCCTAAAGAGGGCAGGTACCCATTTACAGCTGGGTGAACTGGGGGAACTGTACTGAAGCCAAGGCGCGCAAACGGTCACCCATCCAACTGGTAACCACGCTCGACGCTGCTTAACTTGGCTGGGGGAAAGCGAGCGCTCCGACCACTGAGCTATCCCGTCCCCAAAAGATATAAAAGAATAAATAAATAAATAAATAAAAGGTTTAAATATGTTGGTTTTTTTTAAATAAAAATCACTTGTACACAGATGCATCACAGGGCGGCGAGAACTGGAGCGCATCGAGCGGGACATGGACGCCAAGATCGAGCGGGAAGGGCAGGAACTACTCCGCAAGGTGGCCGACTTCCTGCGCGGTCGCAAAGAGGCCCTGAAGAAGCAGGCGCAGGCGCACTGCCGGCAGTGCGTGCAGGTGGTCAGCGCCTACACGGAGAAGTGTGACGAGCTGACCGGCACACTGAGGGCGCTGGACCGTGTGCTGGCCAACAAGCTCCGCCCTGACCGCCCCCACAGCAAAGTGGTCAACGAACAGGTGAGGGGTCAGACGCAGGGGTCTTTTTTTTTTCTTTCGTTGTTTTTGTTTGTTTTTTCATTCCTTGGCTAGAGCTCCGAGGTTCATCACAAACGGTGAGTTTTTGTGTATGGGACCGTATCTTTTTTCACTACCATTCAGGTAGCCGCATTCCGACTTCGAGGGTGTATGCTGGGTGTGTTGGTGTTTCCGTGACTGATAAACGCTGACATGAATTACGGGATCTTTAACGTGCATGTGAAATCTTCTGCCTGTGTATATGTGCACGGGACGGGATAGCTCAGTGGTAGGAGCACCCGCTTTTCCCGAGCTAAGGTTAAGCAGCATTGAGCGTGGTTACCAAGTAGATGGGTGACCGTTTGCACGCCTTGGCTTCAGTACAGTCCCCCGTTTCACCCAGCTGTAAATGGGTACCTTCCCTCTTTAGGGACAGGGAAGGTAAAGCAGCGAGGGAGAGGAGATGGTCGCCGCCTTCAATATGCTGGCCCTAGAGAAAAAGCTGAGATCTCTGACATCTCACTCCCCAATGACCACATAGGTTATGAGAACACCCTTACCTTTTACCTTCACCTGTGTATACACACACGAAGGGAATTAAGGCACCGGCAGGTCTACACTTGAAGTTGACCTGGGATATCGTAAAAATCGCAACCCTTCATTCACCAGACGCCACCGAGATTGGAACCCACGACTTCCTGGACCATGGGATTGAAGTCGAATGGTCTTAACCGCTCGGCTATAGCGACTCCAGATGTTTGGATTAAGTCTTTTAATTCCTTGAATTCTTTCCCTTGACAGAGCTCCTAAGGGAGGTAACTACTTTTTAACATTCTTACAGCAGGATCAAACGATAACTTGAAAGATATTTTGATGACAGTCTAAACCAAGAAGAAAAAATGATCCCAAATGAGTGATCAGATGAACTCAGTACTTCGTCTAGGCTGTAAGGAGAGACTTTTGAGGAACTCTGTGCTTCAGTTTTAGCCTGAACATGCCATACCACACCATACCATGCCACACCAGAACATACCTCACCAGAACATACCACACCACACCATACCACACCAGAACATACCACACCACATCATACCACACCAGAACATACCACACCAGAACATATTACCAACACACACCACACCCAGAACACATCACATACACACACACAAACACAAACACACTCACACACACTCACACATACACTATCACACTGACTCACTCACTCACACTCACTCACTCTCACACACTCTCTCTCACACACTCACACTCACTAACTCACTTCCTTTACCTGCAAAAAACTCTCTGTGTCTGTGCGTGCGTGCGTATGTGTGTGTTCAGGAGGAGGACAAGGTGAGGAGCATGGTGCAGAAGCTGGAGACTGCCGTGCAGCAGCTGGACTCGCCCTGTCACTTCACCGTCCGCCTCATCATGGACGACTCCGCCCTCACCGCCATCCTCAACAACCTCAAACTGGGAGAGATCCGAACCGGGGAACGGGTCGGTGGCGGCGGCGGTGTGGTGGTGGTGGTGGTGGTGGTGGTGGTGGTGTTCCCGTGGGTGTGGGTACCCCGGGTGGCCCGGCCGCTGCCTCCCCAGCCTGTTCTTCTTCCGCTATGCCCCTGTCCTCTGCAGGCGTCCACAGCAGATGTGCCACCCCGGAGAGGCCTTCCTCCGCGGCGTCGGCTGCTTCTACCGCTTCTGGGTGCATGTCTTTCTCGCCTCTGCCATTCTCCCTCAACGCTTCCAGCCTGTCCATAGCGTCCTCCCGGTCCTCCCCAGTCCCCCACGCTGGTCAGCACAGTCACGGGTTCAGCCACGTGCCCGGTCATGTCGTTTCCCAGACCCATCTTTCGCAGCAAGGGGCTGAAGGTTCGAACCCCCCTGCCGGCGCCCAGCCGATGCAGCAGCAGCCGCCTTTCCAGGAGCCTGACCAGCGTCGGAGGAGCGTGACAAGATCCCCTTTCGATTTCGTGGACCATCCGGCTGCAGCGCCTCGCCGTAGAAAACTGTCTCAGCCTTGACAGGACGATCATACTCTCTAGTTACATCAGACACTTCGGTACTTTTACTGAGGAATCGTCAGAGCTGATTGAATAGCTGCTGTCTGAGCGTTTGGAGGAGGAAGAAGAAGTCAACAGACTGTAGGCAAACTGCCCCGAAACAGCCTCCGCAAAATGCAGAGAAGAAATAGCCTAAGAGTGTAGAGACGACCGTGCCGAAACGCCGCCCACACATACATCGATTGCACTTGAAATTTTCAACCGGGAATTCTGCTGCGTGTAGCCTTGTTGGTTTGTAGATCAGGTTTCCAGCATGGGGGAATGCGCAGTGACAAATTATTCGTTAAACTTTAAAATAAAGGATGGGAATTGTGTGGTAAAGTGGTGATGGTTGTAAAGTGAACTGGCTCAGTGGAAATAATTTCTTCCCTGTGTCTGGAAACTCCTTGCAGGGGAAAAAAACTTAGTTTTATTTTACCAGGTGGGCTGCCAATGCACAGACTGTAAACACAAGACGAACAATTTCAAATCTGAACAATTCCTATCGTAGACCTACGAATAATCGGTGAAACAATAGATTTTCCTGGGAAAGTTAGGGTGTACTTGTTTGACGTTCACAGCCTCGACTGAGTTTTTGTTTATGTAATATCCTTTTATTGCCTTTAGTTTGGATCGTGTTTTCATGCGTGTTGATATAGAGTGATATGCTAAGCTGTGTAAAAATTACTAATTTATTTTTCCTATATTATACTTCTGAATGTAACTTAAATTGAAATGTTGGGGGGGGGGGGGGGTTACGGAACAAAGAGTGAATGTGTTTAAAACTAGTTGATCATCAAAGATATCCTTTTCACACTGATTTGCTGTTACCTTTCGTCATCTTCTAGGCTGATGATGCCTCTAATGAATCGAAAATATATGTGAAAGCTGCATAAAGACAGTGATGAGATATAGCTTCACATTTTATACCACATTTCCTATCAGTTTTAGCCTACCGTGACAAAGCAAAGAAACATGATGGCGATGCTATGATACTAGTATAAAGTTCTCATTCAAATCATCATTGTAATTATTACTTTAGTATTGTTACTGTTTTCTGTCATTATTGTTCTTGAGCTGACTGGTTCACCTGTCTGATTGTGATTAGGCTTCGTTGATTGTCGGTCTTGTTGTTTGTTGGGTTTTTACATGATTTGTTTTTCTTCAGGTTAGCAGTAAAAGCAGAACGAATGGATCAGTTCTACGTGCATGTATATATGTATTTGCAGTGTGATTTGGACACACGAGCGCGCGCGCGTACAAACACACACACACACACACACACACACACACACACACACACACACGCACGCGCGCACACACACACAGAGACCGCGCGCGCACGAGTCGAGGATTTATTGTTGTTGCTGTTGTTGTTTTGTTGTTGTTGTTGTTGTTGTTGTTGATGATGAATGATGATGATGATGATGATGATGATGATGATGATGATGATCTCCGCTGGATCGGAGAAAAACTGCTTGTAACGTGATTTTTGTGTGTGTGCAGAAACATTTGATATCGATGAACATGTCAATTTCCTACGATTAAAAGTTCCAGAGGGAAGTAGAACATTGTGTGGTGTGTGTGTGTGTGTGTGTGTTGTGTGGTGTGTGTGTGTGTGTGTGTGTGGTGTCGTGTGGTGGTGTGTGTGTGTGTGTGTGTGTGTGTGTGTGTGTGTGTGTGTGTGTGTGTGTGTGTGTGTGTGGTTTTGTGTGTGAGAGAGAGAGAGAGAGAGAGAGAGAGAGATGTTTCACTTGATTGAAATTGTGATGGTTTCAATGTTGCACGTCAAGTAGCAGATAGCAGAAGTGGAGCACACACACATATCCTCCTGTCATTGTTTGAAGTAAGTCAACAGTATTGTTTTTCGTTCTCGGCTACAGCTCCGAGGTTCACCAATGGCGAGATATTTTTTTTGCATAATTATGGGACCGGTTTTTGTCCACCATTAAGGTAGCCGCATTCCGACTGACTTCGAGGATGGTGTCTAAAACACGACAGCTGTGTGCATGTATTGTTTTTTCAATGTTGTCATCCGTTCCTACCGGGACGAGATGGCCTACTCCTCCGAAAGGCGGAACGGGTTTTTAACGTGTGCTTAGGTAAAAATCGGTCGCATATGCAAAATCTCACCATTGGTTTACCTCGGAAATCTAGCCCATGAACCAAAAACAAAAACAGTAGAGACATTAAGAAGTGAAGGAGGAATCACCACGAACCTCCGCTACAGTCAGACTGACACAAGTTCTTACAAGCAACCTAACCAAAGCTCCTGTCTGCAAATGACTAGCCTGACCTTTCACCAAAGAAAGCCTGGCTACCGATTATTCTAACTCTACAATAATTGTCTTAGTATACTCACCACAGAGACTCACAAAGCGCTAGAGACAGCCCTCAACCATAACGGGTGAAAGGTAAAGGTGTTCCCTTAACCTTTGTAGTCGTAGGGGAGTGAGGCATCAGAGACCTCAGCTTCTCCAGGGGCCAGCATATTGAGGGCGGCGCCCATCTCCTCTCCCTGGCTGCTTTACCTTCCCTGACCCTAAAGAAGGCAGGTACCCATTTACAGCTGGGTGAACTGGGGGAACTGTACTGAAGCCAAGGCGCGCAAACGGTCACCCATCCAACTGGTAACCACGCTCGATGCTGCTTACATCGGCTTGTGGAAAGTGAGTGCTCTTAATCGTAACCTGTACCTTAATCATGAACAAGCTGGTCTTTGCTGAGGAAATGATTCATTCCCGAATGGGTCCATCAAGATCAACATTAATCCTTTATCTACAATTTAGATCTTACAAAGTCTGCACAGCAATTTCTCCTCCTCCTCCTCCAACTCCTCCTCCTCCTCCTCCTCCTTCTCCTTCTTCTTCTTCTTCTTCTTTGTCGTCGTCGTCGTCGTCATCGTCAAAAGCTCAGACACTATTTTCTGTTGCCTGTCATAGTATATCAGCCAAAATGCGTCGCGCTGTCGTTAAAGCACCTGGCTAGTCAGACCCCGCGCATCGGACTTCGGTGTGGGTAGACAATTCATTGTTACATTTTAAGTCTTGAAAAAGAGCCAGGAGAAGAAGAAAAAGGTAGAAAATAGAAAAGAAGGAGATGACATGAAGAAAAGGAACAAGGCAGAAACGAAGAGAGGGATAGAAAAGAGGGAATTCCTAGCAAACAACTTCCAGAAGGTGGGGACGCTTGCTATCTGTACACATCACAGCGATTTCAATTCAAGCAAATAAAGAGTCGGCGACGGCGACACAGCTTCAGTTTTGGGGTTTATTGGATGGGTGGATACTGGTAAGGTTTTGGTTGGTTGGTTGGTTGGTTAGATGGTTGGTTGCTTGCTTGCTTTCTTTATCACGACCTTTTTACCCTTTAACAGTTGTGATCACCTCATCGTATTATGTTGTGTTTGTTCCTCTTCGTGTGTTTCGCTCCAGACCTCAAAGGTAACGTGTGGGGATTTTCAGGATCTAGCGTCAAACCCAGGATCCCGCCTCTGAACGCAGAAGAAAAATGATCCAGACCCGGCCCACCATCAGTCGCGGCATTGTGCCGGGGTCGTTCATTGATTTCTCACTGAGAACCGGATCGTTTCTTTGATTATTCCGGAACACTAAAAACCGAATGGGCCATCGATCAGTTTTGTAGTAGCAACGAAAACAAAACCAGAGAAGGGGAGGGCAGTTGTGGGGAGGCTGGAGGGGAGGGGGGAAGGGGGGAGGGGGGGTGAGTGGGGAGTCAGAGAGAGAGAGATAGAGGGGTAGGAGGGAGGGAGAGAGACAGGGACAAGGAGTACAAGACACTGTACAATTCTTTATTTCGAGAATAACAGATTCTTACATTTAATATAAAAAAAAATTTACATTGATTATAGTCCTTGCCCTTTTTTTACAGCTTGCATGAGAGAGCGAAAGCGAGAGAGAGAGAGAGAGAGAGAGAGAGAGAGAGAGAGAGAGAGAGAGAGAGAGAAGAAGAGAAAGAAGAAGAGAAGAGGAGAGAGAGAGAGAAAGACTAGTCTATTGAGACAGATGAACAAGCAGACTAAAAGGAATAAGCCCAAGCGTAATACAAAATCCCCCCTCTCTCTCTCCCCCCCCCTCCTCTCTCTCTCTCTCTCTCCTCTCTCCCCCCTCCCCCTCCTCTCTCCTCTCTCTCCTCTCTCCTCTCTCTCTCTCTCTCTCTCCTCTCTCTTCCCTCTCTCTCTCTCCCCTCTCCTCTCTCTCTCCTCTCCTCTCTCCCCTCTCTCTCTCTCTCCCCTCTCTCCTCTCTCTCTCTCTCTCTCCCCCCTCTCTCTGATCCGTGAAAGGTCACTGCAAGTCAAGTTTCTCCGATTACCAATAAGAGGAAAATCGATCATTAATATTGCTTGAGATCGGGTCACACACACACACACACACACACACACACACACACACACACACACACACACACACACACACACACACACAACAAGGCCATAGTCACAAACATTGATTATCGGGGTGGTCTGTTAAACAGTTGAGGTTTTATCCTGTGGGCTTCAGCTCATAAAAGTATCACCTGCTCTCTAGTCCTTCGGATGAGACTATAAACCAAGGTCCCCGGTGTGCGAACGCACCGCAGAACATCTTGCGCACACGTTAAATCCTGTTCCGCTAATCGTAAGAGTACGCCACTGTGTACCGGTGGGAACAGATGACAGAATTTACAAAACAGCATACACACGGGGACTAGGTGTAAAACAGCACATAAGTGCTTATTCCATTATCCTCCATATAAAAGGATAAAATAAAATTAAAATAGATAAGTAAAACCTCGTTCCTGGCTCAGGCCAAAAGCTGTGTCATTTATTGATGTCAGCTAAGTGTCAAGGACTACACTAGAACGTTGTTATGTTGTAAAAAAACAAATGAAAAAATTTACAAAACCGCATACACACGGGGACTGGATGTAAAAAAGCACATGAGTGCTTATTCCATTATTCTCGATATAAAAGAATAAATAAATAAATGAAAATAAATAAACGTTGTGTTGAGATTGCCTTCAGCCATGACAAGCTCTTAACATAAACAACCTGCACTCTCCTTTAAAGGAAAAAATCCTCTGAAGTCGGAGTACAGCTGCCTATATGGCGAGGTACTTGAAAAGAGTCATGAATACACGCAAACTTATTATCCCGTTTACTCCTTATCTCACAGTCATTCCCAGATGGGATGAGTGAGTCAGAGTGCATGTTCTGGGTGATCCCAGGTTGAAAAGCTGGGGATACAACAAACCCGTTCCGCTTTTCGGAGGAGTAGGCCATTGTGTGCCGGTGGGAGTGGATGACAAAGTTTACAAAACTGCATACACACGGGGGCTGGATGTAAAAAAAAAGCACACGATTGCTTATTCCATTTTCCTCGAAATAAAAGAATATAATAAATAAATATATAATTTTAAAAAAACGTTTTGAGTGATGGATGAGACAAGCAGGTTAAGTAAGGGTGCATACACTTTATTGTCCTTGCCCGCTTCGGGGTGATAACGTGTGTGTGTGTGTGTGTGTGTTGTGTGTCTGTGTCTTGTGTCTGTGTGTCTGTCTGTGTGTGTGTGCGTGGGGCACGCGCGTGTGCGTGTTGGTGTGTGTGTGCGTGCGTGCGCGCGTGTGTGTGTGTGCGTGTGCGCGCGCGCGCGCGTGTGTGTGTGTATGTGGGGTGTGGGTGTGTGGGTGTTGTTGTTTTTTATTCTTTTTATCGAGAATAAAGGAATAAGCACTGTGGGTTTTTTTACATCCTTGTACATTTTGTCATCCATTCCCACCACCACACAATGGCCTACTCTTCCGAAAAATGGAACAGGTTTTAACATGTGCGCAAGTTTATGGTCTCATCTGAAGGACTCTGTGTGTGTGTGTGTGTGTGTGTGTGTGTGTGTGTGTGCGTGCGTGCTTAGCGTCAAACTGGCAAAACATGTGTTGCTACATAAATCTTCTGAAAATGTACTTATTTTTTCCCAAAACATTTTTGTTATAGACCCTCGTACATGAATGTGATGAAACATCTGTGGGTTTATTTTATTATTTTATGTGACTGCTATTTGTTTTCGGTACATGTATATATATCTGATGAAAATAATTGTAATATAATGAATCTTATGAAATATTCCACACGTGCACACACACCACACTTTTCCCCTCTCTCTCTCTCTCTCTCCTCTCTCTCTTTCTCTCTCTCTCCTCTCTCTCTCTCTCTCTCTCTCTCCTCTCTCTCTCTCTCTCTCTCTCTCATGTGGCTTCCAGCTTTTCAACATGTCTTCATGCATTCATACTTATCACTGGCATAGATAGTTTTATATCAAATAATCCATGTTCTAATAATGTTTAAGACGGAGGGTGGCAGGAGGGTTAAAACCTTCACCTTCAAAAGAAGTAAATCATGAGGTTCTGGGCTCGATTCCCAAACTCTCTCTTTTTTTCCCCAAGGTTGACGAAAATATCGAACTGAATGTCAAAGTCCTTTGGATAAGACTATAACCCGAGGCTCCGTGTGCGAAGGCACGCAGAATATTTTGCGTACACGTTCAAAACCCGTTCCATTGTAAGCCGGTATGAACAGATTTCCAAAAACAAACAAACAAAAACGGACGCACAGATGTGTCGTGGTTAGACACAATTCCCGAAGAAGACGGATAGCAGCTACCTAAATGGTGGTGTGTGTGTGGATGGGAGGGGGGGGGGGGGGGGGGGGGGGGGGAGGGGACGGTCACATACGCTAAAATCTCTCCATTGTTGAACCTCGGAACTCTAGCTAGCCCAGGAACGAAACAAGATGAATAATAATAATAATAACAATACTAATAATAGTAATAATAATGATATAATAATACTACTACTACTAATAATAATAATAATATAATAATAATAATAACAACAACAATATAATAGTAATAGTAATAATAATATCATCATCATCATCATCATCATCATCATCATCATGTTTCTTTCCCCACTTCAAAATCCATTAACCTACATCCATAGCAAACTAGTAACCTGCTGCATACCTAGTTTTCACACTTGGTGTCTGTGTACTGTTTCATTTCCGTCGAAAATTGCACTCACTTGATAGAATCAAACATCACGCAGACGACAATTTCCTCTGCTCAATGACATAACAACACGCGAGATATCGTGTTGATTTTGCAGACCCAATTATAGTCGAGTGGTCTGTCGTGTTGATTTCACACAGTTACGGGACTGAATTAGAACTTGACTTTGATCTATAAATTGTTCAACCATTTCATCTCCTGTTGTTGATCATGGTTGCTATGGTGTTTGGGTTTGCTGTCAGCTACCATTGAATGCAGACTACTTCAGTTGATACTTAAAATACCCCCCCCCCCCCCCCAAAAAAAAAAAAAAAAAATTATATAAGAATTAAAAAGCTCACACAATGTGGCGCTAATGCTCTACGATAATTATGTTCTACCGATTCATCATTCTAAATTTCTTCTCGTGCTGAATTCGTGGAATTTGCAAGGTAAGGGATTATGTTGGATTGTACTTTCCAGTGTTGCACAATGTTTCAAACGTTAACCGATAATTCGACATTAATATCCGTACTTTCACAGATTTCCCTGGAAGACAAGTGTTAATTTCAGTATGAAAATCATATGAAGGACATTCTGGCAGCAATTCCAGCGAAGATATTGGTAAGGTTTATTTTAATCATTACTTTTGTTTAATAAACCAGCCTTGTGTGAAACACTCCTCTAAATAATTAAAGGAAATCGATCTTTTCTTCAGCTTCACCGGTTCTCACACGTTCAAATAACCCACACCTTTCCAAATACCACTCAACTTTTAACCTTTTTTCAATAAAAAAAAAAAGAAAATGATCAATATCCATCATGGTTTAGCCTATTCAATATTGTGCTTGTTTCGGGATGTTATGGGAGGCGACTGTTTCAGCTGAACTTAAAATCAATGGCATGGTGCATATTGACGCGGTTTTCAACGCCAGGAAGACGTTTCCTGTTCCTACAGTGCCAAGTGGTACCATGAATATGCCTCACTGCAGGAAGGCGCTTGGTGGAATGTATTTTAAAGGTTTACCTTTTCTGTTTCAAATCAAATCAAATCAAATTCTTTTATTTCGATGATAATGAATAAGCACCAATCTGTCTCAGGACAGAGGGGCTGATTAGCCTAGTGGTTCATGGACTGTCCTTATTTTCTGATGGTCATTCAAAGCGCATGTTCAAGTCCTGGCTGAACTCTCTTTGCCCAAGAGGATGTTTCCCTTGGAGTTAACATCGATACTGACTCTAGTCCCCCTGCAAGTCTTTTAGATGAGATTATGAACTGAGGTCCTGGGTGTGTTGCAGAACACGTTGCATTTTTCTGAGAAGAAGACAGAGCAGCTGTGATCAGGGACACGGATGACACGAGCATACCCAGCATGCACCCTGTAACTGGGAGAGGGATGGGCTCCGTCAGAATCAACTGAACCACGAGGCACTGCCTGAAATATTAACGCAGTGCTCTGACAGTTAGCTCCTCAAGGACAAAGTCAAGTCAAGTCAAGTCAAGTCAAGTCAAGAGAGGTCGACTCCAAACAAGTGAAAGATAAGGAGGAAGGAAAGAACTGAAGGAGGCAGAGATACGACAGTCAGACTGAATGCATGACAACGGGCTATTAAAGATGGATGTGGAGTTGGATTCAGATAGTTAAACTCAACAAAAGGCTTAGCCCCCTGTGAAGGGGAATATGTACAAGATGTTATAATTTCAAACAAGGAACAATTGGCATTTCACTCAGATACTATCATCTATGACTAGCTACACAGTGTACTTCGAATTCTAAATGCTTTATACAAATAAATGGCTTTTTTCCACACAGTTTCATTGTAGACACTATTTGCAACAGAAATCTGAACAAGGAGAGCTGTCTGCAGTATTTTGCAGGGGTCAATTGATTTCTAACATCATTTGAATGAGGACAGCAAAGAAGAAGATGAATTCCATTTTATTCACCATCATTACAGAATGGACAAACAGGGTGACAGTATATTGATATCAGTTGGTGAATGTGGGGAGTTGTACATCTGTTGTGAGATTCCAGCAAAGCCATACCTTTTTTCTTCAGCTTCTTTGTCAGCACGTGAAGTATCTAGTAATATTTTGGGTTATCATCTAGATGACAAAATTATCATAACAACATAACAACAATGCAATATTATACAAAATAGGGCGGGGAAGGCAGTGAAAATGCTTTTGTGTGTGTGTGTGTGTGTGTGGTTGTGTGTGTGTGTGTGTGTGTGTGTGTGTGTGTGTGTGTGTGTGTGTGTGTGTGTGTGTGTGTGTGTGTGTGTGTGTGTGTGGTGTGTGTGTGTGTGTGTGTGTGTGAGTGTGTGTGTGTGTGTGTGTGTGTGTGTGTGCGTGCGTGCGTGCGTGCGTGCGTGCGTGCGTGCGTGTGTGTGTGTGTGTGTGTGTGTGTGTGTGTGTGTGTGTGCCGGGGCTCCCAAAAATCGAACCTTCACTTTAGAACACGAGTCTGATGATGCATTGATCCCCTGAAATTCCTTCTCCCATACATTACCAACTACTCCCTCCTCCCCCGACACTCACATACCCCCCCCCCCCTCCTCTCCCTCCCTTTCCCCAATCTAATATCACAACTTGTGAACAGACGTTCAATGAATTTGAACGAGTCTATCAACTGTGGAGGCCTTGTTCACGTTGTTGATGATGTCCACAAACAGCACACAGCAAGATCTATGTTCTAAACAGCTTCACCAGGTCACCCCGACCGTCTATGAAATATAAAACGACATACACAGAAGACTTCAACGGCATGGAGATAATGGTGGTGGCCAGTTTTGTCTTTGGAAGTCCACAAAGTAGAAGCCGACACGATTTTCCTCAATACTTGTCCATGACACTTTAGACAAAGTCCTATGAAGAAGAAGAAGAAGAAGAAGAAGAAGAAGAAGAAGAAGAAGAAGAAGAAGAAGAAGAAGAAGAAGAAGAAGAAGAAGAAAAGAAGAGAAATGATGATGGTGGTGATGATGAGAGAAGAAGAGAAATGATGATGATGATGATAGAAGAAGAGAAATGATGATGATGATGATGATAGAAGAAGATAAATGATGATGATGATGATGATGATGATGATGATGATGATGATGATGATGATGATGATGATGATGATGATGATGATGATGATGATGATGATAACAGCCAAAAAGGACTAGAGAAGCATTGCGACATGCGAATGGTCACTTCTATTCCTTTGATTGTCATTCTCTAACAGAGCCTCTCCTATCTCCTTCAGATCTAAAATGCTGTCCAACATTTTTTTTCCACATCCTCATAGACGCCCAAGAAAAAAACATTAAATAAAAACATGATTATCGGAAGAGTGGTGGTCGTCCTTCTCCTCTTCACTATCATCCCCCAACATTGTCACTCGGGTGCCGATTCCTCCTCCTCCCTCCGCTCCTTTCCATCCCCGATCCCCCTCCCCAATTCATAAGTGTCAAGAAGTAGAGGTCGAAGCATTTGCTAAGAAAGGGGGTGGTGTCTTTAGGATCATCTACAGTCCAGCTCTCCCTGGCTTTCCTGTGCTATGTTCCCCCTACACCACTTCAGGTGCTGACACACGATCCTCTTCCACCTTACGGTTCAGGTGAACCATTGGAACTTGTTTTTTGTTCGGACCTGTCAGAGAGAAAAGGGACGAACTGCCACACGGAATGCTTGACAGAAGTGCCAGGTAAGGGCTGCTGCGAGCTAGCCCTGAGACTTCAAGCACACATATACAAGACACACACTCGAGCGCATAACATGATCATAAGCTTCAAACTTCTTCTACTTCTCTCGTCCGCTTTACACCGTCATGCGTATCTGAGAAAAAAAATGGCAAGTCCTTTCCAGCTCCTCTCGTGGGCTGTACAGCATGGTTTGCAGGGTTACGTCGGCCACACAATCTTCATCACGAGCTTCAAACTGAGTGTTGATTAGTTGCAGGATGCAAGTTGTCCATCTAAGACAGATTCCAGAAGGGCGGGTTTGTACTAGCCAAAAACCAGAAGCCTCAAGACCTACTTGTTAGTTGGGGTCACTAAACAATCCATTTGGGAGGGTTGAAGCTAGCTGACACCTGAAGCCACTAGAGACCGACTTGTAGGTTAGCTAACTATCCATTTGGGAGGGTTGAAGCTAGCTGACACCTGAAGCCACTAGAGACCTACTTGTAGGTTAGCTAACTATCCGTTTGGGATCTTTTTCCACCTGACAATCCCAGCCCTACGGTTCGGGAGGTTCGTCTGTCGGCCCTTGGAAGAGTGTTCTCAAGAAGAACTCGTCCATCTCACGGCAAGTCCTACCCCTAAAGCTACAAACGTCAGCGTGCTTGTCTGCAGCGTTGGAGGCCCTGGTAATAACACCGGCCTGGAACTGCCCGAGTCCGTGTTGCACAGCGTGTAGTTGCAGCAGGACGTGCAGCGCAGTTTGGACACGCCGTAGCCGAAGACGCGGCAGCCGTAGTAGCACTCTCCGGCACAGGCCCGCGTGATGCTGATGGTGGCTCCCGTTCCTTTCACCGACACCTTCTCCACCTGAAACCATCGGAATGTGAAGGAAATAGTCAGAAGGAAAGACTAAGAAGAAGAAAGAGTCTTTGTCCTCCAACGTCAAGAGAAAACAAAGTGATGTAAACGAAGGAAGGAGGCAGGGTGGTTAAGACGTTTGCCTGCCAACAAGTAAACCGTGAGCTTCTGGGTTCGATTCCCAGCCTCGCCCTTTCTTCCCAGTTTGACCCCAAAAAATCGAACCGAATGTCCAAGTCCTTCGGATGAGACTATAAACCGAGGCCCCGTGTGCGAACGCATGCAGAACATCTTGCGCACACGTTAAATCCTGTTCCGCTTTTCGAAAGAGTAGGCCATTGTGTGCCGATGGGAACAGACGACAAAATTTACAAAACCGCATGCACACGGGGACTGAATGTAAAAAAGCACATGAGTGCTTGTTCCATTATCCTCGATATAAAAAAAAGTCATCTGAGCGCTTTGATTTGTTGCTTTACAAGATTCAGTGCTATATAAATTCCATACATTATTATTATTATTATTATTATTATTATTATTATTAAATGACCCCCCAAAAACCTAACAAACAAAAAAAAACGGACGAATTGACCAGGCAGGTAGGACACTCGTGGTGTGCTCACTGTTTTGTAGATAAGTTAGAAAAAAACATGAAACGAATTGTTGACAGGTATTTTTTTCTACAGGAACTAAAATGCAAATATGAAATTGAAAGTACAGCACTGCTAACAAATATTCAGAAAAAAAATGGCTTCTGGACATAAACTTCGTAGAAACTTACACACGACTTCAAAATATAAGTAAAATTCTGTCTGTGTAATTTATCAAACTTATCTTGACAATGAAAATGGTGATTGATTATCTGTACTTTGTGCAGCAAGTAGCCTTTGTAGGCTTACGTCTGATACATCGAAGTGCTGAACTGTTGTTTGTGTGAAAAGACGATTTGTTTGTATCTTGTTTTTTGTGTTTGTTTCTGTTTTCAATCTTTTCAATGGGCACACATATGCATTTCAAACTAAAACATAAAACTTTATCAATAACAAAACAACAACGACGACAATAACGTCCGAAATGTTCCATGCAGAATTTTACAAAGTCCAATAATATTAAATTTTCTATTGAATTATATTGTGGTTTGCTTTTTCTATTCATCGGATAGAGTTCCGCGGTTTTAAATGTGTTTTTTTGCAAATGCAACACTGACCCCCCCCCCCCCCCCCCCCCCCATAAGGTAGCTGCATTCCGACTTCATGGATACAGTTGAGAACTGGACCTACCAATTTGGCCAGGACGCTCGGGAGGTACCTCCCTGCTCTTTCCCATTTTCAACTGTAGTATGTCCTCCTCCGAAAAACTTGACATTCACTTCGATTTTCCCGCCAAACTGGACAGAGAGGCCGGAAATCGAACCCAGAACCTCAAGGTTTGCTTGTTAGGGAGGGGAACCCCTCAACCCATGCCGCCTTTCCTCTAGACCCCCAGTCAGTCTCATAGTTTATGAACAAGCATCATAACTCAATGGCTTTGATGTTGTTGCGCGTTCCCCAGCTTAACACCCGGAGAGTCAACCGCAACAGGCACCCTAACCCACTCACTCATCCCCCACTGGGAATCACTGTGAGAATAACAGTGCACACTGGTTGAGAACTTTACACGTATGATTCTTTTCAAGTCTCTCCCCACATAGGCAGCCATAGTCCGACTTCAGAGGATCGATGGTTTTGACAAGCAGACCCGTTCAGCTTCATGTTAGACTCTGCGTGAAGTAAGCTTGTGGCAAAATCCTGGCAGTGACCGTTTAAGTTTTTATCAGGGTTTTACTTCGACCGAAACCAGAGCTGATCCTGTGTTTGTTGGTGCTGTTCCCAACTTAAATTTGGGTGGGGGGGTGGGGAGGGGGGATCACCCAGAACATGTAATGACTCACTCATTACACCGTGGAATCACAGAGGGAGACACCATAAGCCTGCAATTTCGTCAAATTCAAATTCAAGTACAAGGGAAGGGTGGTTAACGTTTCCGGCCAACAAGTAAATCACACATTGAATTTGTTTTAGTTTTAAGTTATGTGGGTGCAATGCACTGTTGTAAGGAAGTATGATGCTAAGCCTCATGATTTGTCTTAGAAATATAGCTGCTAAAAGATTCTATGTATCATTATTATTATTATTATTATTATTATAAACCGTGAGGTTCTGGGTTCGATTCCCAACCTCGCCCTTTCTTCACAGTTTGACGGGGGAAAAAATCGAACTGAATGTCAAAGTCCTTCGGATGAGACTACAAACCGAGGCCCCGTGTGTGAATGCACGCAGAACATCTTGTGTACACGTTAAAACCCTATTCCACTTTTCG
>CM054134.1:68594588-68787088 GCA_028751875.1 Rapana venosa | reverse complement strand
GTGAACACATCCATGGCTAACCACCCGAGTGAAGGAATTGCAAAAAATACCTGCAGCGATGTTATTCTACAGTTTCAGCACTCGGCAAGAACACCAAAAAACAGGGCACACTTGGCATCAAAGGTTAACGGTATCTCTGCCAGCAGAGAAATAGCCCGACACGTGTGGGTCCATGCTGTATGGAACGCTCAACTTCGCTTGTGGGTCACTTTCCATGACATCTTCACTGGAATGTCCATGCCTCTGGAACCAGAAACCCTACTATGTCTGAAATCCTTGGACTGCAGCTATGTCTGAAATCCTACCATGTCTGAAATCCTACTATCCTACTATTCTGAAATCCTACTATGTCTCAAATCCTTGGACTGCAACTATGTCTGAAATCCTACCATGTCTGAAATCTTACTATCCTACTATGTCTGAAATCCTACTACGTCTGAAATCCTACTATCCTACTATGTCTGAAATCCTACTATCCCACTATGTCTGAAATCCTACTATCCTACTATGTCTGAAATCCTACTATCCTACTATGTCTGAAATCCTTGGACTGCCACTATGTCTGAAATCCTACTATCCTACTATGTCTGAAATCCTACTATCCTACTATGTCTGAAATCCTTGGACTGACACTATGTCTGAAATCCTATGTCTGAAATCCCACTATGTCTGAAATCCTTATACTGCCATTATGCCTGAAATACTACTATATCTGAAATCCTTATAATGCTACTATGTCTAAAATCCTACTGTGTCTGAAATCCTTATACTGCCACTATGTCTAAAATCCTACTATGTCTGAAATCCTACAGTGTCTTAAATCCTACTATGTCTGAAATCCTTAGACTGCCATTATGTCTGAAATCCTACTATGTCTGAAATCCTACTATGTCTGAAATCCTACTATCTCTGAAATCCTACTATGTCTGAAATCCTACTATGTCTGAAATCCCACTGTGTCTGAAATCCCTTGACTGTCATTAATGACTGTTTAAAACCCCTAAACTCTCACTACGTCTGAAATCACTCGCGGCGAGAGACTCGCGGCGTTCTCATCCATACACCGTCGTTCCTTTTTTTTTCTCTTTTTTTTGTTCACCCCTTCTTCCCCTTTTTTGAAATAATCATGGAATTCCTCTCTGTCTGTCTTTCCTTCTAAAAACGCATCATTCAGGCAAACGGGCACTCTTGTCTTCAAACTCCCTGCACTGTCCCGGTTGTGGGCAATCCCTGAAGTGTGGCACCGTGGCTTTATGATGGAGGGAGGATGGTGGTACTGTCAGTCAGCCTCCGCTTTGGAGATGCTCTCGCTCGCAGTGCTGTTGCTGCCTGCTGTGTGGTGGTGCCAGTCTTTCAGTGGCTCCTGTAGGCTGCGACTGTGACTGTGTAGCTTGGGAACTGAAACAAAAAGGGAAGTGCTGTCGAACCAGGTGGTTTTTTCCTTTCGTTTTGTTTTGTTTCGTTTTTGTTTCGTTGGGTTTGTTTTGTTTTTTTGTGATACTGTTAGAAATAAAATAGAATCAATTTGTTTGCGTTGTCTGTCTGTCTGTCTGTCTGTAGCTGTCTGGCTGCCTGTTCAGTCCTTCGGATGAGACTATAAACCGAGGCCCCGTGTGCGAACGCACGCTTTTGCGCACACGTTACATCCTGTTCCGCTGTTCGTAAGAGTAGGCCATTTTGTGCCGGTGGGTACAGATGACAGTATTTACAAAACTGCATGCACACGGGGACTAGATGTAAAAAAGAGCACATTAGTGCTTATTCCATTATCCTCGATATAAATAAAATTTTTTAAGTATGTCTGTATGTCTGTCTGTCTGTTGTCTGTCTGTCTGCCTGTCTGTCTGTCTGTCTGTCTGTCTCTCTCTCTCTCTCTATCTATCTATCTATCTATCTATCTATCTATCTATCTATCTATCTATCTATCTATCTCATTCACTTTCTCTTTCTTTCACACACACACACACACACACACACACACACACACACACACGCGCGCGCGCGCGCGCACGCACACACACATCACCACCACTCACTCACTCTCTCTCCCACTCTCCCTCTCTCTCTCTCCCTCTCTCTCTCTCTCTCTCTCTCTCCCTCCTCTCTCTCTCTCTCTCTCTCTCTCTCTCTCTCCTCTCTCTCTCTCTCTCATCTCTCTCTCCCTCTCTCTCTCTCTCCTCTCTAACATACGTAAACACGCTACCAATCTCAACTTCTGAACCTCCATCCCCCCTCCCTTACCCCCACACCCTCCAACCTCCCTCCTCCACCCCCACCCTCCTCCCCTCCCCCAACCCCCACCCTCCTCCCTTCCCAACCCAACCCCTACCCCCACCCCCAACCTCCACAGCAAATCACCCGTCACCACTCTTCCTGTCAATCTGTGCCAAGCATCAGAATAGAAAATGGAAAACCGAAAAGAAAAAAAAAGAAGAAAAAAAACAAACAAAACAAACAAAAACACACACACAAAAAAGAAAAAGAAATGAAGAAAGAAAGAGAGAGACAGAAAAAAAAAAGTAGCCGAACAACACACAAGCCCTTGATTTTCTCTGTACAAGCGTACGCACCCTAACATGTCCCCCCCCTCCAGTCCAATGTTGGCTGCCTTGCCTGCAGTGCCGAACACGACTAACGCATTTCTGCTGTTAGCAGAAAGCAAACAACCCAACCCACTGCTGCCGTAGACATAGAAAAAGAGAGAGAGAGGAGGGGAGAGAGGGAGGGGAGAGAGAGGGGGGGGGGGGAGAAGGGGAAAGGAGAGAGGGGGTGTGGGGAGGGGAGAGGAGGGGTGAAGGGGAGAGAGAGGGGGGGAGAGGGGAGGAGAGGAGAGAGGGGGTGTGGGGAGGGGAGAGAGGGGGGAAGGAGGAGAGAGAGGGGGGGGGAGAAAAAGAGAGAAAGAGGGTGGGGGAGAGAGAGTGGGAGAGACAGGCAGACAGACAGAGGGACTGACAGGCAGACAGACAGAAGAGAGAGACAGAGAGGGAGAGAGGGAGACAGAACGACAGTGAGAGAGTGAGACAGATACAAAGTGAAAAACAGAGAGAGAGAGAGAGTGAGTGAAGACAGGTTTGCACAAAGAGAGAGACAGACAGACAGACAGGCAGAGACACAATCAGAGAATGAGGCATATGCACAGAGAGAGACAGACAGACAGAGACTGAGACAGAGAGACTGAGAGAGTGAGACGGATACAAAGAGAGAGAGGGAGAAGGAGTGGGGGGTGCTTTGGCTGGGGAAAACACTGAGATTTTTGTTCCTGTTGTTTGGCTATCACTGGAAGCCCACATCTAACTGAGCCAAAGTCATTGAACAAGATTCTATATCTGTAATAATGATCTGTCTAATCAGTGTGTTTGTGTGTCTGTCTGTCTGTCTCTGTGTCTGTCTGCCTGTATCTATCTATCTATCTATCTATCATTATCCTCGAAATAAAAATTGTTATATATATATATATAACACGTAAGAGTAGACCATTGTGTGCCGGTGGGAACGGATGGCAAAGTTTACAAAACTGCATACACACGGAGACTGGTGAAAAATAGCACATGAGTGCTTATTCCATTATCTTCAAAATAAAAGAATAAATAAATAAATACATCCATCTGTCTATCTATCTGTCTGTCTATCTATCTATCTATTTATCTATCTATCTATCTATCTATCTATCTGTCTATCTGTCTGTCTGTCTATCTGTCTATCTATCTATCTATCTGTTTATCTTTCTCTTTCCATCTCTATCTATTTATTCTGTCTGTCTGTATATCTATTTATCGTCGGTGGTGTGATTAAGTTGGACTGAAATTCATTTATTAGGACTGAAGGGAATTTATATGTGGGGTTGATTTGATTTGATTAAACAAACTGATCTGATTACATTCCGTTTAGAACTAGTTGAGTTGTTGATCAGGTGACGTTTTGTGTTACATGTCTGTTTGGGGTTCCATTTAGGTTAGTTTGGATCTATTAACATCACTCAACTCGACCTGCCGATGAGGGACAAACTCTCTGGACCCCTGGAAGGCCTTCAGCCCACGGCAGTAATTGTCAGGGCCTCAGGAGTTGCTGTCTGAGTGTTAGACGACGACGAAGAAAAAGATCACTCAACTCTGAACATACACTCGAAAAAAAAAACCGTGTCTTTTAAAATATTGTCTTTTGTTATGATGTCTCGTTATCTTAATCTCTCTTCCCTGAAAACGGAAAAAAACGTCTGTTTTACAGAAGCATAAACAGCAGTGCACTTTCGATCATTGAGTTCAGGGGGGGAAAAAGTTGTATTGTTTTGGCATTTTTTGGCTTAAGATTGATGAAATGACTTTACCAAAATATTCTGTTTCACACACACACACACACACACACACACACACACACACACACACACACACACACACACACACACACACGCACGCAACGCACGCACGCACGCACGCACGCACGCACACATTTTTTGCCCTCTGAGGGTTTGAAAAAAAGTTCTTAAGAATGCTTCTTCCTCAGCACACACTCACACACATATACACACACATATGCTCTCCACCCCCCCCCCCCCCCCCTCTCTCTCTCTCTCTCTCTCTCTCTCTCTCTCTCTCTCTCTCTCTCTCTCTCTCTCTCTCTCTATGTACGCACTTGAACTTGCACATGCTTATTCATACGCATACTTCCCTCCCTTTTATTTTCCTCTCTCATACTCCTTTTCCATATCGTCTAATATCACTTCAAGTGGAAGGACGTTAAAGCGAACAACAACAACAACAACAACAACAAACACACACACACAGAAGAAAAGTATTTTCCACTCACTTATGATAATAATTCTCATAGACGAAACTACCACCGCCACAGCTACACCACCACCACCATCCATCACAGTCCTGTGACACGGGTCTTTCCCTCCTCACGGCACTGAATCCACTTCTTGGCCGAAGGAAGAAAGGCCAACAAAAATCGAAGCTGGATCATTTTCAGCACCGTTTGGTTCGGTGGGCCCTACCTTTTCCCACAACAGGTAATTGCCAATCACCATTCTCAGATTTGCCTGCAGAGTGGAGGGATTTTTTTCTTCTTCTGCTTCTGCTGCTGCTTCTCTCTCTCTCTCTCTCTCTCTCTCTCTCTCTCCTCTCTCTCTCTCTCTCTCTCTCATCCTCTCTCCTCTCTCTCTCTCTCTCTCTCTCTCTCCCTTTCCTTTCCTGCCTGGAATTTACCTTGATTACCTCCAGTTCACGGGTTCCTGCTGCAGAGACCTGTCAGAAGCTATGGCGCACCGATCTGTAATTAGGCTTGAAATCAGAAGTTGAAGTGGTCGATCAGGGCACTGGTTTGGTAGAGCGGGTGGTTAGACCGTTTGACGCTTGGTTGTTCAAGAGTTACGGGTTCGGTTCCACGTTACCATCCGACAGTTAGGGAGGTACTTTTTCTTTAGGGTCATTATTTGTGCATATTCTTATCACCTTTGGATGAGATTTTAATCCATAGTTCCGGGTTTGAAGATATGATTAAACAACCTTGCACGAACATAAAATTTCGCCCTTTCTTTGAATAAAAGAATGCCTTTACTTAACTGTAGAATGGGTTACAAAATAACTTCTTCTCTTTTCATACTTTGGATCCACATAAAATTTAATCCTATCTTTGAATAAGAGAAGGTCTTCACTTACCTGTAGAAATAGACGACAACATATCTATCTTCTTTTTTTCATTAAAAAATGGTTGCCCACTAGTTACATGCTTAGAAATTATCTTTGAAATCGGAGCGTAGCAACCTTTAATCTCACCAATGGTGAATCTCGGAGCTCTAGCTGAGGAACAAACAACTTGATCATATTGCAAGGAAGAGGCTGGTGAGGTTCCATCTCTCCAGTTCCACAGGGTCTGCGTGGTGCGCTGACTCTGAGAACGAGGTCCCTTGATGCAGTTTTAGACGAACGCTATAGCCGAGTGGTTCATTAAGACCGTTCGACTGCAATCCCATGGGTCCAGGAAGTCGTGGGTTCCAACCTCGGCGGCGTCTGGTGAATGAAGAGTGGGGATTTTTACGATCTTCCAGGTCAACTTCAAGTGCGGACCTGCCAGTGCCTTCATTCCCTTCGTGTACATTCACATGCAAAAAAAAATTATTTTTTTTTATTTTTATTTTTTATTTTTTCGAGGATAATGGAATAAGCATTCATGTGCTTTTTTTGTATCCAGTCCCCGTGTGTATGCAGTTTTGTAAATTTTATCATCCGCGCCCACCGGCACATAACGGCCTGCAGAAGATCAAATTATACACGTTAAAGAGCCCGTGTCAGCGTTCGGTGGGTGACGGAAACACGAATGTCCCCAGCATACATCCCCAAAAGTCGAACAGCGCTGCCTTCATGACGGACAAAAACGGCTGCATACACAGAATCTCACCATTGGTGAACCTCGGAGCTCTAGCCGAGGATCGGGGGTGAGGGGGGGGGGATGCTGTTTTAACTTAAAACCGGTTGGGGGGTTGGCTTTATTAAAACAACGCAATACGTTTGATTGACTGATCGATTGATGAACTAACGAACTCGCGTCTGACCGAAGATAACGGCTCTCCCCCCACATGCAGTTGCCAACTAAAGTCCAAGGCTGGGAAAACATTCAGCTGAAGGAAGTCAAGCGTGGGTGGGGCAGTCAGGGCTTTGCTGCCGCTCAATAGCCATGTTTATAGCTAAGGCTTTTAGGTCTAGTCAACCGCAAAGGCCGTCTCAGGAGAGATTATAAACACACTTCCCATTGTCATAGAATTAATCTTGTGCAGCAGTTGGAGTCAACACAGTGCTTCCTTCGTGGTTAACTGTACTGCGTCTGTCTAAGAAGGCGAGTAGTGTTTGGTTGGAATGTACTCTTGACGCTGAAGGGTGAATGTTTTTGTTTGTTTGTTGTTTTGGTTTTATTGGGATTTGGGTTTGGATTTTTTGGTTGTTTTGGGGGGATGTTTTGTTGTTGTTGTTTGTTTTGGGTTGTTGTGTTTGTTTTGTTGTTTTTTTTTGTTTTTTTGGGGGGGGAATTACGTGCGACTAGATAGAGTCTGAGAGGTTATCTGGAAACTAATGTATCTGTCTTCTGCCTTTGTCTCTGTTTTTCTTTGTCTTTGTCGTTGCCTTTCTCTGTCAGTCTGTCTCTGTCCCTCCTTCTGTCTCTCTCACATAAGTGTTTATTCCATTATCCTCGATATAAAAGAATGAAATAAAATAAATAAATAAACATGTCTCTGCTTCTCTCTCTGTCTCTGTCTCTCTGTGTGTATCTGTCTCTCCGTCATATCTTCATCGCAGTCTGAATTTTATCTCTGTGACTTCCTTTTTGTGGCTATCTCTTTCTCTGCGTCTCTGTCTGTCTGTCTCTCAATTCCCGTTCTCCCTCAATCTGGCTATCCGTCCGTGTCTGTCTCTATTTCTCTGTCTCTCTGTATCAGCAGCAGCAGCAGCAGCAGCAGCAGCAGCAGCGTAACATAGTTAAATTGCCTTGTTTTAGTGTCTTCAATCACTGATTTCAGCGATGGAACATTAAAATCAATCTGAATTCTTGCATACAACTGAAGTCGCAAGTACAACGTACATATATTGCACGTAAAAGAACCCCACAGCAACAAGGCAAGTTATGGGTAGAAAAATTCTACAAATAAAGCCTACATTCTCTTGCAGACAAACAACAGGATACGCAAAAGGTAACAAACAAAACAAAACAAAACACGATGGATTGCACTATAGAAGCAAAGAACTCTTTCAAGGAAGAACATTTCGAATATCAGATTGACGATTTTTTTTAATTCTTTTTTCTTTTTCCCTGTCCTTTTGGGGACAGGATAGCTCAGTGGTCAGAGCACTCGCTTTCCCCAGCTAAGGTTAAGCAGCATCGAGCGTGGTTACCAAGTGGATGGGTGACCCTTTGCGCGCCTTGGCTTCAGTACAGTTCCCCCAGTTCACCCAGCTGTAAATGGGTACCTGCCTCTTTAGGGTCAGGGAAGGTAAAGCAGCGAGGGAGAGGAGATGGGCGCCGCCCTCGATATGCTGGCCCTAGAGAAGTTGAGGTTTCTGATGCCTCGCTCCCCTACGACCTTATAGTTATGGGACACCTTTACTTTTTTTCTTTCCTTTTTATAGAGAGAAAGGGATAGCTTGTGCCTAGAGTCCTACTCGTGATCTGACCTGATAAACCAGAGCGTGAGTTCGAGTCTCCGCAAAGGCCTACATTTGAGAGGATTTTCCTCCTTTAGTGCATATTGTTGCTCCAAAAATCCTTTGGATGGGACTGTAACCGAGGTTCAGTGTGCAAAGGCGTTCAGAATATTTTGTGTACAGTCTCCATACCGAATCCCCACGGTTTCCATCTTACATACTCTCGGTATAGTCTCTATATAAAATCTCCACAGTTTCCATATCTTATGTACCATGTCTTTGCAGTGTCCATGTCTTTGCAGTGTCCATGTCTTACATACCATGTCTTTACAGTGTCATGTCTTTACAGTGTCCATGTCTTACATACCATGTCTTTACAGTGTCCATGTCTTACATACCATGTCTTTACAGTGTCATGTCTTTACAGTGTCCATGTCTTTGCAGTGTCCATGTCTTACATACCATGTCTTTACAGTGTCCATGTCTTACATACCATGTCTTTACAGTGTCATGTCTTTACAGTGTCCATGTCTTACATACCATGTCTTTACAGTGTCCATGTCTTACATACCATGTCTTTACAGTGTCATGTCTTTACAGTGTCCATGTCTTACATACCATGTCTTTACAGTGTCCATGTCTTACATACCATGTCTTTACAGTGTCATGTCTTTACAGTGTCCATGTCTTACATACCATGTCTTTACAGTGTCCATGTCTTACATACCATGTCTTTACAGTGTCCATGTCTAACATACCATGTCTTTACAGTGTCCATGTCTAACATACCATGTCTTTACAGTGTCTATGTCTTACATACCATGTCTTTACAGTGTCCATGTCTAACATACCATGTCTTTACAGTGTCCATGTCTTACATACCACGTCTTTACAGTGTCATGTCTAACATACCATGTCTTTACAGTGTCCATGTCTTTACAGTGTCCATGTCTTACATACCATGTCTTTACAGTGTCCATGTCTTTACAGTGTCCATGTCTTACATACCATGTCTTTACAGTGTCCATGTCTTACATACCATGTCTTTACAGTGTCCATGTCTTACATACCATGTCTTTACAGTGTCCATGTCTAAAATACCATGTCTTTACAGTGTCCATGTCTTTACAGTGTCCATGTCTTTACAGTGTCCATGTCTAACATACCATGTCTTTACAGTGTCCATGTCTTTACAGTGTCCATGTCTTTACAGTGTCCATGTCTTACATACCATGTCTTTACAGTGTCCATGTCTAACATACCATGTCTTTACAGTGTCCATGTCTTTACAGTGTCCATGTCTTTACAGTGTCCATGTCTTTACAGTGTCCATGTCTTACATACCATGTCTTTACAGTGTCCATGTCTTTACAGTGTCCATGTCTTACATACCATGTCTTTACAGTGTCCATGTCTTACATACCATGTCTTTACAGTGTCCATGTCTTTACAGTGTCCATGTCTTTACAATGTCCATGTCTTACATACCATGTCTTTACAGTGTCCATGTCTTACATACCATGTCTTTACAGTGTCATGTCTTTACAGTGTCCATGTCTTACATACCATGTCTTTACAGTGTCCATGTCTTACATACCATGTCTTTGCAGTGTCCATGTCTAACATACCATGTCTTTACAGTGTCCATGTCTTACATACCATGTCTTTACAGTGTCCATGTCTTACATACCATGTCTTTACAGTGTCCATGTCTTACATACCATGTCTTTACAGTGTCCATGTCTTACATACCATGTCTTTACAGTGTCCATGTCTTACATACCATGTCTTTACAGTGTCATGTCTTTACAGTGTCCATGTCTTACATACCATGTCTTTACAGTGTCCATGTCTTACATACCATGTCTTTACAGTGTCCATGTCTTACATACCATGTCTTTACAGTGTCCATGTCTTTACAGTGTCCATGTCTTTACAGTGTCCATGTCTTTACAGTGTCCATGTCTTACATACCATGTCTTTACAGTGTCCATGTCTTTACAGTGTCCATGTCTTTACAGTGTCCATGTCTTACGTACCATGTCTTTACAGTGTCCATGTCTAACATACCATGTCTTTACAGTGTCCATGTCTTTACAGTGTCCATGTCTTTACAGTGTCCATGTCTTTACAGTGTCCATGTCTAACATACCATGTCTTTACAGTGTCCATGTCTTTACAGTGTCCATGTCTTACATACCATTTCTTTACAGTGTCCATGTCTTACATACCATGTCTTTACAGTGTCCATGTCTTACATACCATGTCTTTACAGTGTCCATGTCTTACATACCATGTCTTTACAGTGTCCATGTCTTACATACCATGTCTTTACAGTGTCATGTCTTTACAGTGTCCATGTCTTACATACCATGTCTTTACAGTGTCCATGTCTTACATACCATGTCTTTGCAGTGTCCATGTCTAACATACCATGTCTTTACAGTGTCCATGTCTTACATACCATGTCTTACATACCATGTCTTACATACCATGTCTTTACAGTGTCCATATCTTTACAGTGTCCATGTCTTTACAGTGTACATGTCTTTACAGTGTCCATGTCTTACATACCATGTCTTTACAGTGTCCATATCTTTACAGTGTCCATGTCTTTACAGTGTACATGTCTTTACAGTGTCCATGTCTTACATACCATGTCTTTACAGTGTCCATGTCTTACATACCATGTCTTTACAGTGTCCGTGTCTTACATACCATGTCTTTACAGTGTCCATGTCTTACATACCATGTCTTTACAGTGTCCATGTCTTACATACCATGTCTTTACAGTGTCATGTCTTTACAGTGTCCATGTCTTACATACCATGTCTTTACAGTGTCCATGTCTTACATACCATGTCTTTACAGTGTCCATGTCTTACCTACCATGTCTTTACAGTGTCCATGTCTTTACAGTGTCCATGTCTTTACAGTGTCCATGTCTTTACAGTGTCCATGTCTTTACAGTGTCCATGTCTTACATACCATGTCTTTACAGTGTCCATGTCTTTACAGTGTCCATGTCTTTACAGTGTCCATGTCTTACGTACCATGTCTTTACAGTGTACATGTCTTACATACCATGTCTTTACAGTGTCCATGTCTTACATACCATGTCTTTACAGTGTCTATGTCTTACATACAATGTCTTTACAGTGTCCATGTCTAACATACCATGTCTTTACAGTGTCTATGTCTTACATACCATGTCTTTACAGTGTCCATGTCTTACATACCATGTCTTTACAGTGTACATGTCTTTACAGTGTCCATGTCTTACATACCATGTCTTTACAGTGTCCATGTCTTACATACCATGTCTTTACAGTGTCCATGTCTTACATACCATGTCTTTACAGTGTACATGTCTTTACAGTGTCCATGTCTAACATACCATGTCTTTACAGTGTACATGTCTTACATACCATGTCTTTACAGTGTACATGTCTTTACAGTGTCCATGTCTAACATACCATGTCTTTACAGTGTACATGTCTTTACAGTGTCCATGTCTAACATACCATGTCTTTACAGTGTACATGTCTTTACAGTGTACATGTCTTACATACCATGTCTTTACAGTGTACATGTCTTTACAGTGTCCATGTCTTACATACAATGTCTTTACAGTGTACATGTCTTTACAGTGTCCATGGCTAACATACCATGTCTTTACAGTGTACATGTCTTACATACCATGTCTTTACAGTGTCATGTCTTTACAGTGTCCATGTCTTTACAGTGTCCATGTCTTACATACCATGTCTTTACAGTGTCATGTCTTTACAGTGTCCATGTCTTACGTACCATGTCTTTACAGTGTCTATGTCTTACGTACCATGTCTTTACAGTGTCCATGTCTTACATACCATGTCTTTACAGTGTCCATGTCTTACATACCATGTCTTTACAGTGTCCATGTCTTACATACCATGTCTTTACAGTGTACATGTCTTTACAGTGTCCATGTCTTTACAGTGTCTCTGTCTTACATACCATGTCTTTACTGTGTCCATGTCTTACATACCATGTCTTTACAGTGTCCATGTCTTACATACCATGTCTTTACAGTGTCTATGTCTTTACAGTGTCCATGTCTTACATACCATGTCTTTACAGTGTCCATGTCTTACATACCATGTCTTTACAGTGTCCATGTCTTACATACCATGTCTTTACAGTGTCCATGTCTTTACAGTGTCCATGTCTTACATACCATGTCTTTACAGTGTCTATGTCTTACATACCATGTTTTTACAGTGTCCATGTCTTACATACCATGTCTTTACAGTGTCCATGTCTTACGTACCATGTCTTTACAGTGTCCATGTCTTACGTACCATGTCTTTACAGTGTCATGTCTTTACAGTGTCTATGTCTTACATACCATGTCTTTACAGTGTCCATGTCTTACATACCATGTCTTTACAGTGTACATGTCTTACATACCATGTCTTTACAGTGTCCATGTCTTACATACCATGTCTTTACAGTGTCTATCTTTACAGTGTCTATGTCTTACATACCATGTCTTTACAGTGTCTATGTCTTTACAGTGTCTATGTCTTACATACCATGTCTTTACAGTGTCCATGTCTTTACAGTGTCCATGTCTTACATACCATGTCTTTACAGTGTCCATGTCTTACATACCATGTCTTTACAGTGTCTATGTCTTTACAGTGTCCATGTCTTACATACCATGTCTTTACAGTGTCCATGTCTTACATACCATGTCTTTACAGTGTCCATGTCTTTACAGTGTACATGTCTTTACAGTGTCCATGTCTTTACAGTGTCCATGTCTTACATACCATGTCTTTACAGTGTCTATGTCTTTACAGTGTCTATGTCTTACATACCATGTCTTTACAGTGTCCATGTCTAACATACCATGTCTTTACAGTGTCCATGTCTAACATACCATGTCTTTACAGTGTCCATGTCTTTACAGTGTCCATGTCTTACATACCATGTCTTTACAGTGTCCATGTCTTACATACCATGTCTTTACAGTGTCCATGTCTTTACAGTGTCCATGTCTTACATACCATGTCTTTACAGTGTCCATGTCTTACATACCATGTCTTTACAGTGTCCATGTCTTACATACCATGTCTTTACAGTGTCCATGTCTTTACAGTGTCCATGTCTTACATACCATGTCTTTACAGTGTCATGTCTTTACAGTGTCCATGTCTTACATACCATGTCTTTACAGTGTCCATGTCTTTACAGTGTCCATGTCTTACATACCATGTCTTTACAGTGTCATGTCTTTACAGTGTCCATGTCTTACATACCATGTCTTTACAGTGTCCATGTCTAACATACCATGTCTTTACAGTGTCATGTCTTTACAGTGTCCATGTCTTACATACCATGTCTTTACAGTGTCCATGTCTAACATACCATGTCTTTACAGTGTCCATGTCTAACATACCATGTCTTTACAGTGTCCATGTCTAACATACCATGTCTTTACAGTGTCATGTCTTTACAGTGTCCATGTCTAACATACCATGTCTTTACAGTGTCCATGTCTAACATACCATGTCTTTACAGTGTCATGTCTTTACAGTGTCCATGTCTTACATACCATGTCTTTACAGTGTCCATGTCTTACATACCATGTCTTTACAGTGTCCATGTCTTACATACCATGTCTTTACAGTGTCCATGTCTTACATACCATGTCTTTACAGTGTCTATGTCTTACATACCATGTCTTTACAGTGTCCATGTCTTGCATACCATGTCTTTACAGTGTCTATGTCTTACATACCATGTCTTTACAGTGTCTATGTCTTTACTGTGTCTATGTCTTACATACCATGTCTTTACAGTGTCTATGTCTTTACAGTGTCTATGTCTTACATACCATGTCTTTACAGTGTCCATGTCTTACATACCATGTCTTTACAGTGTCCATGTCTTACATACCCTGTCTTTACAGTGTCTATGTCTTTACAGTGTCCATGTCTTTACAGTGTCATGTCTTTACAGTGTCCATGTCTTACATACCCTGTCTTTACAGTGTCATGTCTTTACAGTGTCCATGTCTTTACAGTGTCCATGTCTTACATACCCTGTCTTTACAGTGTCATGTCTTTACAGTGTCATGTCTTTACAGTGTCCATGTCTTACATACCCTGTCTTTACAGTGTCATGTCTTTACAGTGTCATGTCTTTACAGTGTCCATGTCTTACATACCCTGTCTTTACAGTGTCATGTCTTTACAGTGTCCATGTCTTTACAGTGTCCATGTCTTTACAGTGTCATGTCTTTACAGTGTCCATGTCTTACATACCCTGTCTTTACAGTGTCCATGTCTTACATACCCTGTCTTTACAGTGTCTATGTCTTACATACCATGTCTTTACAGTGTCTATGTCTTACATACCATGTCTTTACAGTGTCCATGTCTAACATACCATGTCTTTACAGTGTCCATGTCTTACATACCATGTCTTTACAGTGTCTATGTCTTTACAGTGTCCATGTCTTACATACCCTGTCTTTACAGTGTCATGTCTTTACAGTGTCCATGTCTTTACAGTGTCCATGTCTTTACAGTGTCATGTCTTTACAGTATCCATGTCTTACATACCATGTCTTTACAGTGTCATGTCTTTACAGTGTCTATGTCTTACATACCATGTCTTTACAGTGTCCATGTCTTTACAGTATCCATGTCTTACATACCATGTCTTTACAGTGTCATGTCTTTACAGTGTCCATGTCTTACATACCATGTCTTTACAGTGTCATGTCTTTACAGTATCCATGTCTTACACACCATGTCTTTACAGTGTCATGTCTTTACAGTGTCCATGTCTTACATACCATGTCTTTACAGTGTCCATGTCTTAAATACCATGTCTTTACAGTGTCCATGTCTTAAATACCATGTCTTTACAGTGTCCATGTCTTACGTACCATGTCTTTACAGTGTCCATGTCTTGCGTACCATGTCTTCACAGTCTCCATACCAAATCCCCGCTGTCTCTATACTGTACATAATATAAACTATATTACTCCAGTCTCCATATTTTACACACTATGTCTCTACAGTGTCTATACCAAATCCTCAGTCTCCACATTTTACACACTCTCTCTACAGTATCTATACCAAATCTTCACTGTCTCCATATTTTACACACTATGTCTCTACAGTGTCTATACAAAATCATCACTGTTTCTATACCGCAAATTCCTATAATCTCCTTAACAATTCTCAATAGTTTACTTACCTTAGCAGGGTTGTCCCTAGTCTCCTCGCCGCCTCCGAATTATCCCCCAACCCCCTCTTGTCTGTCTGTCTGTCTGTCTGTCTGTCTGTCTGTCTGTCTGTTCTGTCTGTCTCTCTCTCTCTCCTCGTCTCTCATTCTCTCCTCTCCTCTCTCTCTCTCTCTCTCTCATTCTCTCTGTCATTCTCTCTCTCACACTTATCTTTTTAAAGCATGTTTTGTAGTAGGGTTTTTCCCTTGTTTTTGTTGATAGTCCCTAATCAGGGCAAGGGCCGGTTGAAAAAAAAGTATGCCTTTGCTTATTCTGTTACATATGAAAAATAAAGATTCATTTCATTTCATAAAGATTCATTTCATTCTCTCTCTCTCTCTCTCTCTCTCTCTCTCTCTCTCTCTCTCTCTCTCTCTCTCTCTCTCTCTCTCTCCTCTCTCTCTCTCTCTCTCTCTCTGTGTGTGTGTGTGTGTGTGTGTGTGTGCGTGTGCGTGTGTGTGTGTGCGTGTGTGTGTGTGTGTGTGTGTGTGTGTGTGTGTACCACATCCACTGGAGAGAACTTAACACATCAACGTCAGCACTTTTCTTTCCCTGCCTTTCTCTACAACAACTTCCATATCTCACTTCAGGCCTTTTCATACATCAGTAGCCTTCATCATCGCTTCTGAATGCGTCTCTGGCTGGCTGACTGGCTGGCAGACTGGCTACCAGGCAATAACGAGAAAGATTCCAGACTGAGACAGACAGACAGAGAGTACTCAAGTCTCACGTGCAAGTCAGTAAATGTTTGATGGACAATTATTTAACCTGAAAATGGTAAAACGGTAGTGCCCACCAAACAATAAAATAATACTAAGAAGGAATAAGCCTGTCAATAATTATTGTAATTGCCCTTCTTCATGGGATGATAAAAGTGCTTTTTGACTTGACTTGACTCGACTCGACTGACTCACTTGACTCGACTCGACTTGACTCGACCCGAATTGACTCGACTTGACTTGACTTCGACTACGACTTTAAATCTTGCACGAATTGCTTGATCTTTGCACCCGATTATGCGACTTAAATTTGTACTTGCACACATGACCTTGAACTCGAACTTGGGACCACGTTCGACAGCCTCGAATCTCCGAACGGCATGACTCTGACTCGATTTGACTTGCTTGATGACTGACATCGACTGCTGATTGACTCACTCGACTCCTGACTCACGACTTATCGACTTCGACTCACGACTCGACTTCGACTCGATATTGATTTGACTGGACTCGACTTGACTCAACTCGATTTGACTTGACTAAGCTTGGGTTGTTGTTGTTGGGGTTGTTGTTGGGTTGTTGTTGGGTTGTTGTTGTGTTTGGGGGTTTTTTTGGGGGGGCGTTGGGGGGGGAGGGGAGGTTGGAGGGAAGGTGTCTTTTTTTGGGGGGTGTTGTTTTTTGGTATTGTTCATCCAGCCACAAGAAGTGCCGTCAAAGGCAAGTCAGCAGCCTTGACCTCGTCAAACATGATGGATAGCGATATGGCAGTTCTATCAATCATCCAGTGTTTAATATTAAGTGGGGTGGAAAGGGTTATTGATACCTGTACAGTGAGAAGTAGGGTGGAGGGGAGTTTGTGGGCGTGGGGGGGGGGGAGTGGGGGGGAGTGTGTGTGTGTGAGAAGGGAGTGTGTGTGTATGTGTAAGGGGGGTAGTGTGTAGGGGAGTGTGTGTGTATTGTGTAGGGGGGGGGGGGGGGGGGGGGGGGGGGGGAGGGGTGAGTGGTGTGTGGGTGTGGTAGTGTGTGTGTGTGTGTGTGTGTGTGTGTGGATGGTGTGTGTGTGTGTGGTGTGTGGGATGTGAGGTGTGTGTGTGTGTGTGTGCGTGTGTGTGGTGTGTGTGTGTGTGTGTGTGTGTGTGTGTGTGTGTGTGTGTGTGTGTGTGAGTGTGTGTGTGTGTGTTGTGTGTGTGTGTGTGTGTGTGGTGTGTGTGGTGTGTGTGTGTGTGTGTGTGCTCTGTCTCCATGCCTCATTCCCCACTTCTGCAACTCGCAAATGTACACCCTACATGTTCTCATTGTCTCTATTGGTATATATATAATCCCCACACACTCCTTTTCATATCCTGGCGTCCCAACACGACCCTCGTCATCTCCACACCATAAAATTATACTAACAGTTTTCAGATCATATCCTCACAATGTTCTTACCTCACTCCCCTATACTTCACATCATAAATATAATCTTAGTCTCTAAACGTTTCTTTAGTATCTCAACATCATTGTATTCACAAAGTTTACATACATACTCTTTCATTACGAATACCAATGCAAATACATTATCAACAAGCATAATTATCTTTTTTTTTTAATTCTTTTTATTTTTTTTAAAAACGAGCCGGCAAACATTTTCACATAAAATTGTACAGTGTAGTTTTGCATTTTCAGTTAAACGGTAAACTATACTTTTAAACAAAGAAAATTTTAAAATTCATAATATCCGTCTATTCATGGACTAACACGCAAACAAGTACGCAAGTACTAGCGCATGTACACACACTATGTACACGCATACACACACATTCTCTCTCTCTCTCTCTCTCTCTCTCTCTCTCTCTCCACAAAAATTACACAACATGTATTTTCCATTCCGTATATCTACCTCACCAGTCATATAACAGAATATCCTCCACAAGTCTCCATGCGATAATTATCCTCACAGCCTCCATACCAGATCCTCACAGTCCTGTTGTCACATTCTACTCGTTACATGGCCATCCCACGCGCTGCACACTCTCTGTATCACACGCCATGCACAGGAGACAGACAGATAGACAGAAGAGAGAAGAGAGAGAGAGAGAGAGAGAGAGAGAGACAGAGACAGACAGAGACAGAGACAGAGACAGAGACAGAGAGACAGACAGAGACAGACAGACAGACAGACTGACAGACAGAAAGAGAGACTCACATCATCGTCTGCTTCCCGGTGCCTTTTTCTCAACTGCTTGAATTCTTCCTGGCTTTGCAGGCGTATGCACAGATCAGTATATAGTTAACCCATTCATGGCTTCTGAACCACATCTAAGTTTGGCTGGCTGGCTGGTTGGTTGAGTGGCTGGCTGGTTGGATGGCTGGCTGGCTGGCTGGTTGACTGGCTGACTGGCTGGGAAACAGGCAGTAATGAATATGATTCGACAGACAGAAACAGAGAGAGAGAAGGGGGGGGGGGGGGGGGAGAGAGAGTGATTGATTGATTGATTGATTGTTTGTTGATTATCTTTATTCCCAAGGGTTACAGATAAGTATTGACATAACTTTTTTTTCCATCCATCCCTTGTGAGAGAGACAGACAGACAAACAGACAGAGACAAACAGAAACACACACACACACACACACACACACACACGCACGCACTCACGCGCGCACGCACGCACGAACGCACAGAGTTAACAGAAACAGAGACTTATAAATTATGTGTTGTGTCTTAAAGTGGACAGTCTTCACAGAATTAAGAACTCCTCCGTAGGTGTGGAAACTTCTTGTGGAAACTTGCTTTTTCCTTTCATTTAACGGCATCACATACGTGAAATTCAGAGAAATGTGATGGACAATATCCTGTCATTGCAAATGGTGATTTTAATTTTTTTTTAAAGGGGGGGGGGGGGGGGAGCAAAGGTGTTCCCATAACCTATGCGGTTGTTGGGGAGCGAGATGTCAGAAATATCACTTCACCGGGGGCCAGCATATTGAGGGCGGCGCCCATCTTCTCTCCCACGCTGCTTTACCATCTCTGTCCCTAAAGAGGCAGTATTGCAATTTTATTTCATAGATTTGGTCTGCAGCGTACCATGTTTGTAATATCTGTTTGTTTAAACTATTGATTATTCGTCATTGGTTGCATGACTGTGTAAGGTTGGGTTGAATGCATGCGCTTTGATTTGTCTTTGCAAGATATAGCGCTATATAAGTTCCATTTATTATTATTATACCCATTTACAGCTGGGTGAACTGGAGGACCGTACTGAAACCAAGACGCGCAAACGGTCACCCACCCACTTGGTAACCACGCTCAATACTGCTTAACCTTAGCTTGCGGAAAGCGAGTGCTTTAACCACTGAGCTATCCCGTCCCTTCGATACTCTCCACAATAAAATGAGTACTAAAATGGACCGGGCTTTTTTGTTGTGGGGTTGGGGCTTTTTTTTCTCCTCTGGCCACAAAAAAGTGAAACCCAGACCACCAGCCCTGGTCTCATCAAACGTGATGAATAGTGATGTGGCAGTTCTATCAATCATCTAGCGTTGATATTGACCGAAGCAAAAAGCTTTGCTGATGTCTGCGGGAAAAGTGGATCGGTGGTCTGAGAGATAACGCACCTGCCTAGAAAGCGTAAAGTCCTAGTCGGAAGTGTGCGGTGGTTCGAATCCCGTTTGGACCCAAAACTTTTCCATCATCAATTAGACCATGAGTGGTGGTTTGGGTGCTAATCTTTCGGATGAGACTATAAACCGAGGTCCCGTGTGTTACACATAATTATTTAGCGCACGAAAAAGAACCCACAGCATCAAGAGTTGTCGCTGGCAAAATTCGTGTGTGGTGGTGGTGGTGGTGGTGGTGGTGGTGGTGAAGGTGGTGGTGGTGGTGGTGGTGGTGTGTGTGTGTGTGTGTGTGTGTGTGTGTGTGTGTGTGTGTGTGTGTGTGTGTGTGTGTGTGTGTGTGTGTGTGTGTGTGTGTGTGAACGTGGTAAATGTCTGGTTTGATCCCTATGGTTGGCGAGGGTGTCAATACGAGAAATGTCAAAAGACTCCTCGGTTTCAATCGTGTTTTAATCTGCAACATAACTAGTTGCTCTGATGATTATGACCTTCGTGGTCGTCGGAGCTAAAAACGATAATATCATTGGATTGAATTGGATTGGACTGGATTGATGTGTGTATGTGGGGAGGGGGGGGGGGGGGGGGTGTGCGCGAACCTGTCTGCCTGCTTACCTGTCTCTGTCTGTCTGTTTCTATGTATGTGTGTCTGAGTGTGCTTGTGTATCTGTATGTCCGTATGTCTCAGTATGTCTCTGTGTGCCTTTGTGTGAAGTCGATATGAAGGACTCTGTTACTGCATCATTTGATTTGAAATGTGCGGAACTTATTAAAGATGTATGATAATCTGTCAAAATAACTTACTTTCACACCAAGAAAATTGCCATATCGCATTCGTTCCAACGACTGCTATGATGAAAGAGAATTGAAAGTGCCCAATCTTTTCATTTTTCTTATTCCTAGATATTTGAAAATTTGAAACTGATTGGAAAAATGGAAGACACGAGAAGTGACCATAGTTGAATGCTGGCTCGCTCACACACACACACACACACACACACACACACACACACACACACAGTGAGCAGTCAACACTTCATAGGTATAAAAGTAAAAAGTAAAACAGATAAGTGAGTGTGTGTGGTAGTAGTGGGGATGTTCACGCTCTGGGCCTGTTTTGTTTATTTATTTTATTTATTTATGTATTTATTTTATTCTTTTATATCGAGGATAATGTCCCCTTGTGTATGTGGTTTTGTAAATTCTGTCATCTGTTCCCATCGGCACACAATGGCCTACTCTTACGAAAAGCGGAGCAAGATTTAACGTGTGCACGCGCTCGTGTGTGTGTGTGTGTGAAGTCAAGTCAAAGTCAAGTCAAAGCCAAACTTTTACTTTCCATTCATTTATGTGTGTGTGTTTGCATGCACGCGTGCGTGCGTGTGTGTGTATGTGTATGTGTGAGTGAGTGAGTGTGTGTATGCGTGCATCGTGCGCGCGCGCGGGTGATGTTGAGCGTGCGTGCGTATGTATGTGCGTGTGCGTGTTATATATTGATATATTATATATATATAATATATATATATATATATATATGTGTTGTGTTGTGTGTGTGTGTGTGTGTGTGTGATTGTGTGTGTGTGTGTGTGTTGGGTGTGGTGTGTGTTGGTGGGCATGGATAAACTTTCTTTCCCTCCTCCTCTTTTATTTATTAATTTGTTTTGGAGGTGGTGGTGTTTTTTTCAATAATAAAGATCTTGGTTGAACGAAGGTCAGACTTTACATAAAACACTATAGAACAATGGAGAGAATCAACGTCAGAATCTATTGGCGCCAGGAGGGAGGGGGGGGGGGGGGGGGAGAGAGAGAGAGAGGGGAGAGGAGAGAGAGGGGGGGAGGAGGAGGAGGGAGATTGAAAAATCTAATCGATGATCAATATTACCTGGTGGCAACGATCGGAACCAACTGACCTGGAGAATCCAGATTGTGCAGGTAATTGAATTCTGTCGTGGGGGGGAGATTAGGACAGATTACATCACGGAAATCAGTCTGTAGTGCCCCAGCCAGTCCCAGATGGAATTATATATAAATTGTTATCAGCGATTCTAAGTGTTTGGTGGGAAAGTAGGCGGAGAAGGATTAGGGAATAGTGTGTGTAGTGAAGTGTAGTATGGTGTAAGTGCGTGGGTGTGGTGTGTTGTGTGTGGTGTAGTGCAGTGTAGGTGTAGTGTAGTGTGTGTGTGAGTGTGGTGTGGTGTGGTGAGGTGTAGTGTGTGGTGTGGTGTAGTGTGGTGTAAGTGTGGTGTGTGGTGTAGTGTGTGTGGTGGGGTGTGTGTGTTGGTGTGGTGTGGTGTAAGTGTAGTGTAGTGTAGTGTGTGTGGGTGTGGTGTAGTGTAGTGTAGTGTAGTGTAGTGTAGTAGTGTAGTGTAGTGTGTGTAGTGTAGTGTAGGTGTAGTGTAGTATGGTGTAGTGTGTGTGTGTAGTGTTGGTGTGAGTGTGGTGTGTGTGGTGTAAGTGTGTGTGGTGTGGTGTAGTGTAGTGTGGTGTGGTGTGGTGCATTTATTTATTCATTCTATTATATCGAGGATAATGAAATAAGAACTCGTGTGCTTTTTTACATCTAGTTCCCGTCTGTATGCGGTTTTGTAAATTTTGTCATCTGTTCCCACCGGCACACAATGGCCTACTCTTTCAAAAAGCGGAACAGGATTTAACGTGTGCACAAGATGTTCTTGCGCGCGTTGGCACACGAGGCCTCGGTTTATAGTCTCATCCGAAGGACTTGGGGAGAGTGGAGTCTGCACTTATGTCAATTCCAGGGGGAAAATCCTCTTGAACTGGATTCGAACCTGGGTCGTCAGATTCCGAGCGCAATATTCTAACCACTAGGCTATCCCATAGTGTAGTGTAGTGTAGTGTAGTGTAGTGTAGTGTAGTGTAGTGTAGTGTAGTGTAGTGTAGTGTGGTGTGGTGTGGTGTGGTGTGGTGTGGTGTGGTGTGGGTGGTGGGTGGTGTGTGTGTGTGTGTGTGTGTGTGTGTGTGTGTGGTGTGGTGGTGTGTGTGTGTGTGTGTGTGTGTGCGGCGTGTGGTGTGTGTGTCGTGGTGTGTGTGTGTGTGTGTGTAGGTGTGTGGTGGTGTGTGTTGTGTGTGTGTGTGTGTGTGTGTGTAGTGTAGTGGGGTGGGTGTTGTGTATGTGTGTGTGTGTAGTGTATAGTGTAGTGTAGTGTGTGTATACATTTTTACATAAATAAATAGATTTGTGTGTGTGCGTGCGTGCGTGTGTATGTGTGTGTGTATATGCGCGCGCGCGTGTATGTATGTATGTATGTATGTATGTATGTATGCATGTTTGATGATGGATGGATGGGATGGATGGATGGATGGATGGATGGATGGATGGATGGATGGCTGTACAGGCGCTGCATTGAAGGTAAACTCTTCGCAAGGAAGAAAAAGATTTTCAAAACAAAATGAAAGACCAACAATTCTCTTTTATTTCCAGATAGGGAGGGGAAAAAAGAAGAATACAAAAGGAATCCCTCCCCCAAACCTAAAGCAAAACAAACTAAACCTGGGAAAACAAAGATAAACACGAGATAACAAGATTTGTGTGTGCGTGTGTGTGGAGATCAGATTTCAGTTGTTCCAACAACTACGAAGTGATTTAATCACATGCATAGTCTCAGGAAAACTGAATAGGGAATTTTTGTTTTCCTACTGCTAGTTGTGATGGACATAATTGAACATGGATTATTTCTTTCTCTCTCTCTCTCTCTCTCTCTCTCTCTCTCTCTCTCTCTCTCTCTCATCTCTCTCTCTCTCCTCTCTCTCTCTCTCTCTCTGTTGCCTGTAGTTCCTTTCCTTGCCTCGTTTTTCCTTTTTTCCTCTGTTCTGATTTTCTGTTCCTGGGGTGCTTTCATAATTCAGCTTCACGGCTCTTCTTCAATCATCTGCTGCGATCCATGATCCAGTGGGGGTCGTCTGTTGGACTGCTTCGCTCAGGGATGTCTATGTTTGGTCTTTTCTGTAACGTTGTTCTACGGCAGGATGGGCTGGCGTAGGGTTGTTGTGCCTGGCAGTTTGGTTGGCAGGGTCTGTGTTTAGTCCTTACGAGCAAACAAGAAACCTCTCTTGAAACTTGCTAACACACCAGGATGGATAGGTCGTGGGTAAAATGTCAACAGTAGTAAAAACAAAGAAATTAACAAGAATAGGAAGCGGCATGTGTGTGTGTGTGCATTCTAAGGTGGTGGGGGGGGAGGGGGGGGGGGGGGGGGGGGGGGGGGGGGGGGGAGGGGGGGGTGGGCGGGGGGGGGGGGGGGGGGGGGGGGGGTCGTTCCTCGGCAAGAGCTCCGAGGGTCACCAATGGTGAGATTTTTGTGTATACAGCCGGTTCCCCACCCCACCCCACCCCACCCCCCCCCCCACCATAAAGGTAGCCGCATTCCGACTTCGGGAATACAGTTGGGAATTAAACCTATCAGTTTTGTTTGGACAGTCAGGAGGTACCTTCCCGCTCTTTCCGATTTTCAACTGTTTTTAGGTTCTATTGACGTGTTTAAGTTCGTAATCACACGGGTCTGACTGGTTTAGTGTCTCCTCCGAAAAGTCTCAGTTTGATTTTCCCATCCAACTGAGAAGAAAGGGCAAGGCCGGGAATCGAACCCAGAACTTGGCGGTTTACTTGTTAAGCAGGTGAATGTCCTAACGGTCTTGCAACCTTTCTTTTCAAATTCTGAGTGATTCTAAAAAGAACCTCAAGAATTGAAATGGAAAATGCCACCTCAATTGGGTTTTTTGTTGTTGTTTTTTAATTCTGGAATGTTTCCCTCACCTAGAGGTCTGAGGCTCAACAATGGTGAGATTTGTGTTTAAGCGACCATTTTTTTGCCCACTATTAAGGTAGCTGCATACCGACTACGGGGAAACATTAAAGATCTAAAGGACAGTGGCCCTCTTCCATTTCATCCATTACCCCTGCTATACTCTGTACTGTTAAATAACATTCGCCCTTTAGTCCATATCAATACAAATCTGGATTCAAAATTTTACTCATCAAAAGCATGATATCAACATGCCAGCTAGGTATATATTTTGTTTTTGCTTTTTTATTTTTATTTTTTTATTTTTGGTTCCTGGGCGAGAGCTTCAAGCTTTACCAATGGTGAGCTTTTGCGTAAGCCACTGTTGTTGTTTGGGTTTGTTTTTTTATATATACCCATAATTAACGTAGCCATATCCCGACTTAGGGGAAAAAGATGGACATGATTGATCTGTACCAAATGCTCTGCGTGCTTTTTGAACTTTTTTTGTTTGGGAGAATTTTAGCCTCTCTCACACGGGGCTGTTGTCCCTATGGTAATCAATAAGTCACAGGAGTATATAATGATATTATGTCAAACATTTTGCGTGTAACGTCCTTCACATTATTATCGGCAGTGTCATTTTATCGCGAGGTAAAATGGTAGAAGCCGAGAGTGAGAGAGAGAGAAGAGAGGAAGAGAGAGAGAGAGAGAGAGAGAGAGAGAGAGAGAGAGAGAGAGAGAGAGAGAGAGAGAGGAGAGAGAGAGAGAGAGTGAGAGAGAGAGAGTTGAGAGGAGTGAGTGAGAGTAGAGTCTGTGTGTGTTTGTGTGTGTGTGTTGTGTATGTATGCGCGCGCACACGACACACCACACACACACACACACACACACACACACACACTTAAGCCAAACAACACCATCCAGAAACTTCACTCTAAAACAAGCAATGCAACACTTAACAAATGGTATTGATGGAGACTGAGTGGTTCCATATCCCCATTACAATAAAAAAAAAATTTCAAGGTTGCTTTCAATCCCAACACGCTTTTCAACATCAGAATTATTCCTGAAAGCATATCGTGACTAAAATACTTGAAAATCATTCCAGAATAGTTAGCGTGGGAGACAGGATTATCACAAACTTCCCATTTTCAGATTTTTCGTTTTTCGCTTCTCGGCTACAGCTCGGGGGTTCACCGGTGATGAGATTTAGGTGAATGCGACCGTTTTTCCCCAACCATTAAGGTAGCCGCATTTCGACTTCGAGAATAGTTGGGAATTGAATCTACCAATTCTGCCAGGACAGTCTGGACGAAACGTCTTGCTCTTTCCGATGTTCATTGTCGCAGGTTCTTTCTTTTGACGTGTACAATTCCGTTAAGCACACGGGCCGGTCTGATGTAGAGTCGCCTTCGAAAGACTTGATATTCGGTTCGATTTTCTCGTCAAATTGGGAAGAACGGGTAAGGTTGGGAATGGAACCCAGAACCTCTCGGTTTACTTGTTAGGCAAGCGAAGGTCTAAAATGTCCTGTCACCTTCCTTCTTACTTTTGCAGATGATCCCCCCCCCCCCCCCCCCCCCCCCCCCCCCCCCCCCCCCCCCCCCCCCCCCCCTTTTCCCCCCCCCCCCCCCCCCCCCCTCCCCTCGTACCCCCCCCCCCCCCCCCCCCCCACAACCTCCTCTTGTCCCCATTTCAACATCAGATCAGTGTATTTTGGGGTGATAATTACATCGCTTTGAGGCATGGGACGAAGCCTTCGAAAGCTGGATCTAAAGAAGATAGTAATTCTAATCGCGTATTGGAAGTGACATAATACCGCAAGATATTACATCAGCTAGCCCTGGTTCACACTAATGGCGCCACATAATCAGTAGTGTGTTTGCACGCTACGAATGGATCTGCTGATACACAATCTCAGGCAAGAAAAAAATGGCTATGGATATGTAACAAGACTACGGCTTGACACATCTTGTCGGGTTCCCACTGTTGAATACAGAAAGGATGCAGAAGGGTAGACAGAAGAAATCAAGCGAAACTAACGCCAGTAACAACAAGCAAATGGTAGGCCGGAAGTAGTAATACTGCAGAATAGACAGAGCGAAACTGTCTACAGGCAGCCGCACTTTGGCACATAATAATTATTATTTCATATAAAACCAGAGGGAAAATCTGCTGCCCGGTTCTTAAGTAGATGCCCCAATGACTCACAAGAAGAAGAAGAAGAAGAAGAAAAAGGCGCTACCTGGGTTTTTTGTTTGTTTGTTTTTTGAGCTGGACTGTATCGAAACTTCTTTTACCAAAAAATTATATGGATGCTGTTGTCGAACCAGTGAACAATGCACTTCTGGATATGTAAGTCTGCGCGCCACATACGCTACTGCCACTGTTGTGCTGGTGGGCCTCTATCCAGAGTCAGTCATGTCCTTTATCCAATCGACCATGAAACCTTCGCAACAACTGGTTCGTCGGCAAAATCAAACAAACAAAACAAAAAACAAAAAACCCACATGTATTTCTTCCTCTGACTTTTTGTTTTGTTTTGTTTTTGTAATTAGTCATCTCACAAACAAAATACATACAGGCTTAATACTCTCTCTATGTATGGGCCAATGGCCTTTTTGTGAATAAATCTTTCGAGTTCCGAGTTCTCTCTCTCTCTCTCTCTCTCTCTCTCTCGCTCGCTCGCTCTCTGTGTCAATACTGAACCCTGACGCATCGGAGTTTGTTTTTCATCTGCACACACCAGCGGCTGACATAATTACAGGTAATTGTGCCTTGACTGATACAGTTTCCTGTCTCCTTGCAACAGGCAGCAGCACAGCACACCCGTCATTGTTTTAAGTTCCCCAGCCACATTTGTCTACCGGAGAATTTCTCTGTGTACTTTTTTTTTTTATAAAGTTTTTTGCTTTGTGATCTTGGTTTTCATGTTCATTTCTTCTTCCTCCTCCTCCTCCTCCACCTCCTCCTTTTCCTCCTCCTCCTACTCTTTACTCTTTTTTTCAGGTTTTTGTTGACTGTTCTCTTCTGTAAAACTGGTTCCCTTGGCATAGTTTTCCTATACTTTTCATTCAAGTTTTCGTGTGCTAGTCCTAGTCCTTTGTATAAGGGCTGCTTGTCAGATCGTTGTTGTTTTTTTATATCGAGGATAATGGAATAAGCACTTATGTGCTTTTTTACATAGTCCCCGTGTGTATGCGGATTTGTAACTTCTGTCATCTGTTCCCACTGGCACTCAATGGCCTACTCTTACGAAAAGCGGAACAGGATTTAACGTGTGCGCAAGATGTTCTGCGTGCGTTCGGTGCCTCGGTTTATAGTCTCATTCGAAGGACTTTTGGGGAGAGTGGAGTCTGCACTGATGTTAACTCCAGGGGAAAATATCCCCTTGAACAGGAATCGAACCCGGGTCGTCAGATTGCCAACGCAATATTCTAACCACTAGGCTATCCCGTCCCCCAGTCAGTCAGTCGGTTGGTTAGTTAGTTTGTTACTTACTTAGTCATCCTTACGTGTAAAACTATGGCACAAGGGTCATCTTTACAAGTAAAATTATGGCACAGGGGGTCAATCTTTACCTGTTAAACTATGTCTCGTGGGGAACATCTGATGCAGGAGGGACACTTTGGGTTGTCTGACAGCACTTATCAACAATCAGCACAGAGGTGGGGAATATGTTCTGTGGCTGATAGACTATCGATCTGCCCTGCCGTAGGACAAATCACTCTCTCGGCAGAATGGGAGCTAGCAGGGCCAATAAACAGACCGCCAAAAAAAAAAAGTCCATAGAAACCAACTGTTATGGTATTTAGCTAGCGACCCAGAGAGGTGGAATCGACTCGGTGTAGAATGAGGCACATGAAAAAAAAACCTTACGATTCTAGGTTACCTTTTCTAGGCCAAGCAGCATCCAACGTGGTCCCCAATTGGATCGGTAATCGTTTGCGCGCCCTGGCTTCAGAACAGTCCCCCAGTTCACCCAGCTATAAATGAGTACCTGCCTCTTCAGGGTCAGGGAAGGTAAAGCAGCGAAGGAGAGGAGATGGGCGCTGGGGTCTCTGATGCCTTGCTCCCCTACGACCACATAGGTTATGGGATACCTTTATACCTTTTATTCTAGGGCAAGTGTATCGTCTACAGCTTCTCTGTTTCTGGATGGAAAAAAATCCTAGAAACAGGAAATAAGAATCCATAGTTTATTCAATTTGCGCTGGATAGTCGATTTGTATCCTCTGTTCCCTCCATTTGTAGGGAGCGGAATAACCCAGTAGTTAGAGCGTTGTACTCATGATGTGACTGCGACTGGTAGTGTGGGTTCGAGTCTCCACTGAGTTATCGTTTCAGGGGATTATTATTATTATTATTATTATTGTTGTTGTTGTTGCTGTTGTTATTATTACCAATGGAGTTAACACTGGCACTGACTCTACTACGACTCCCCCAAAAATCCTTTGGGTGAGAGAAACCTCATACACACACACACACACACACACACACACACACACAACACACACACATTTTACGTACAAGTATCTTTTCTAGAGAAGTAGACCAGCTATAGCCAGCCAGTAGTAGCTTGGGTGACGCCGACATACTTAGCACCACCTTCTCACCTGAACACACAACGTGCACACTGCCTGTCAAAGTCGATGCAGCGCCTTAGCTCGTCCTCAAGAAGCTAGATCAAGTTCTTCTCTCCAGTCGGGCTTTTTCCACACACACACACACACGCACACACACACACACTGGGATTCCCAACACGTAGCGCCTGTCTCTATCCAGTGGGAGATAACTTTAGTCTATTTATTTATTTATACCACTTTAAGTCACGGCAGATTTCTCTGCATGAAATGTGGTTGCTCTCCCCGGGGAGATCATGTCGCCACAAGAGCAGCGCCACCCTTTTTTTTCTTTTTTCTTCCTGTCTGCAACAGTATTTTCTTCCCTATCAGAGTGGCTTTTTTCTACAGAATTTTGCCAGGGACAACTCTCTTGTTGCCGTGGGTTCTTTTACGTGCGCTAAATAATTATGTGCAACACACGGGACTTCGGTTTACCGTCTCATCCGAAAGACTAGCGCCCAGACCACCACTCGTGATCTAATGGATGGGGAAAAAGTTTCGGGTCCAAACGGGATTCGAACCACCGCACACTTCCGACCCGGACTTTTCGCTTACTAGACAGGCGCGTTACCTCTAGGCCACTGATCTATCACTGACAGAGCCGGTAAAACACCAACGAAGAAGTGCGTGCTCCAAAACCTCCATTACGAAGGCAGAAGATCCTACGCTCCAAACGAAGATTAGCTTACATGAGCTAAGGGAGGTTGGTTGTGTGTGTGTGTGTGGGGGGGGGGGGGGGGGGGGGGGGGGGGGGGGGGGGAGGACCTTCGTTAATACGTTCGTGTTACAAGATCACTGCCTCACTATAGGGAGACAAATGGGGTAGCCTACACAGAGGAGAAGAAAAACAACAACATCCCAAATTGCAAGCATCCCCGAAGTCGGAATGTGGCTGGCTACCTTAATGGTGGAGGGGGGGGGGGGGGTCAGTTTGCATGGGCAACATGTCGCCATTGATAAACCTTGGAACTCTTTCCGAGAAAAGAGAGAGAAAACACGAAAACAAACAAAACACGAAAACAGTGGGTAGACGTCATATTTAAGGGAAAAACGTTGGTTTGCACAGACCCAGGCACTGCCATGCAACCAACATAGATGGGGACATTGGTGAGCAAGTCATAACAGTGGTTGCCCTAAAAAAAAACAAGCTCTACTTTCAGCAGGAGGTTGGGATTATACTATCGGGGTGTTGTTGTTGATGTTTGTTTTGGGGGGTGGTGATGTTGTTTTTTTTTTGGGGGGGGTTGTTGTTGTTGGGTTGTTGTTGTTGTTTTGGTTGGTTGGTTTTTTGTTGGGTTTTTTTGTTTTGCTTTTTTTTTTTTTTTTTGGGGGGGGGGGGGGGGGGGTATTATTACCGTGCAAAGGTCTGGAGTGCTGGACAAGGTAGGTGGTGTCTTATCTTTCCTTTTTTTTTTTTTTTTTTTTTTGGGGGGGGCATGTTTGTCTTAAACTAGAGACAATTTCGTTCCAATACCGTTCAGTTCCAACTTTTCAAAAAAATAGCCTAATAATTATTACCCAAATTTCCTCACTGCGTGCACGTGTGTGTGCTTCCATTTGTCATTGTATGCACTGTACGGGAGGAAACCAGTCATCGGACTTTTGAGTTGATTGTTTCCCCTGCATCCAGCCTCAGAAGGCATGCACGCGTCTGCAGATATAAAAAGAAACTAATGATGATAAAAAATTAAAAAAAGATAAACACGGTGTGGCTATTACACACTTTCAGAAATAAAGATTTATATTTGGTATTGACATTGACACTTCAAGTGCACAGAGATTGCTTCGCGATCTTTTTAGGCGCACGAAATTCCAGGAAGTACACCCACCATCCCCAATGCTGTAAACACGTGGCCTACCCTCTGGTTGACCTATCAACCCTGGCCACACGCCAATAGTGTCCCAAAATAGTTCTAAAACATTTACCTTGATTAATTTCCTGGGATTGGTTGAACAGATATTGTACTCCATGAATAACATAAACAAAAAATAGTTCTTAAATATATGGGGGGAGGGGGGGTATGAATGCAAGCTACAAAAGAACGTTGAAAATCGACTTACACTGGAACAAATGAATAGCGCAATAATATGCATGGGGTCGAACAACACGACAACAAAATTAATTCTCAAGGACTGTTGGATCAAAATACAAAGTCGTAAAAGATGAATATTTTCCAGTTAGTGGCAGATACGTGCCACCTTTTTGCAGTTCTCTTGTTATTGTTCAAAATACTTAAAACTAAGTCTTGCGCAGGTGAGTCTATTTCGAAGCCTAGTTTCGATTTTTATTCGGTTTTCTCAAACTCAACTGGTGTTTACTTTGGTAGCCTTTAAGTTCAACTACTTACTGCACTTGGATCTATAGCAAAGTGTAAACACTCCAACTCTAAAACATCACAGAAGTAGCTAAGCGCACCTACAACTAAAATAAAAAAGTGTGCATTAGGTTTTTGATGATAAATCATAATGATAAGATTATTGCTTGCTTAACACAAATAAGGTTTTTATAAAAGGTGGCAAAATTATTCCCGATTTTTTATCTTCCAAGGCACCTCTACCTTCAGACAACTTAATGAACCATAGACTTCCAGGACCCCCCACCCCCCTTCAGATGAGTGTTTTAAAAAATGATGGATTAAAATCTGATGAAACACAGGTAAAATGTATTATTTTCTGACATGGAAGTAAATAAACAATACAATGGTATTTTATTCTGATTTCATACATTTTGTGACCCAGAAAAGAAAAGTATTCACCAGTTGAGAAAGTGTTGCAGGATAAGTCCAGCAACAGCTCCCAGAGATGAAGAATCCAGATCAGACAGAAAATGAAATGAGGTGTAGATGCATGCAGGCTACCAAACTCATAGTACTTCTGCAGCATATTGAAAACATCTGACTACTCTCCACAACTAGGATCTATTCCAGAGTCAGATGGAGAAGCATTGATGAAAGACCAAGGAAGCCTGATAATTTGCCAGGCAGAGTATGCATATTACCATGAATAGACCTATCACTGTATTAGTCATGTCAAAGTTGGATGCGCTGGGCCTGACCTGTCAGGCGCTTATCGGCAGCGCAACACTTGGTGTCAGTTCATCTGCACTGGACAACCACTAACAGCCCACATTAGAGGAGTTAAATCAACTTTCATCCTTAGGCAAAATCAAAAGGGCTATCAGTCCGGTGAACTCAAGACAAGATATTAGGCCAAAATAGCTTGCGAATATCTATAGAACTGCTGGCCCTACATCAGTCAGTGCTTTTGTGATAGTTATAATTGCTGATTGCCTTTCCAGTGGACCATTCCAGCGACGTGGAGGAGGGGGGGGGGGGGGGATGTCTGCTGCATGGGTAACAGCTTGCCCTCCATACTTACTTACCCAGGCTTTGCACTCTGGAGAGGTCACTCCAGCTTTATTTTGCAACTGATGCTGTACCAGAATTAACACCTAGAGCACAACTCCATACTACAGTTTTCTGAGACAGAAGGCTGCCAATAATATTTTCCTGTGACTTAGTCTAAATAAACTCATTAAATGAATAGACATGATTTTCTCAGTGATATTGTTTGAAAAGAAGTGCATGAATCAGAATCTGAGAATGTGGACCTAAATGTTGTTGTGACTTAACCAGAACATGTGCCCTGCAACATAGAACTTAGAAGCTCTCTGCCCAGTGCTGGCAAAATATGGACTGTCAGCCAAGTCCATCAGCATCACCAGAGCATTTCATGTTGACATGAAGTACACATGTGCAAATGCATAAGAAATAACAACCAAGTGTAATTATGTACTACTATTTTTTTTTAAACCATTGTACAGCATTTCAAGCAGAATTCTCACCAGCTCCAGCAGTAAATCTTCTGGTAGCCATATTGATATAGTTGGGAAATTTTTCCTTTACAAAATGCAAAAACCTCATCGAATTGACCAAAAACTTTCTGAGAAATTGATTGAAACATGCTGAAGTGCAATTGCCATTTGCAAGAAAGTACATATATGATCCTGTGACCTGCAATACTTATGCGATGACCGCCAAACCGCAGCAATATCTGCAGTCCGATATGATAAGATTTAACAGCCTCCCAGGCAGGTCAAGCATCAGATTCAGACTATCAAACTTGCAAAATAATCTTAGAGCATATCTGAGTTGAGTCATTGGCATGTTCTTATAAAAACAGCATCAGTTTTCTCTCAAAGCTGAGCATACAAAAAAAGGAGGAGAGGCTGTTCTATAACACCACCTCAGAGCAACACCCATACAAACAGTGCACCAGTTAGTTTTAGGTTCTCATCTGTTTCCCTTATAGCAAATTCATGCCTGAACTTCAGAGCTCCTTCTGTCCACAAAAGTTTCTCCACCCCTTACCCAAACTTTCTTCCTTGAAGCTCAAAGGACACCACATTTCGTGGCATATGTCAATAAGAGTCCGCGGTCTATTGGAGTTTTTTCCACTCAAAATCCGTGGTGAGTTTTAGGCGAGTCATGCTGATTCAAAGGTCGCGGGTTCGATCCCGCTCGCTCGGTGTGTACTTAGGAAAGACACTGTTCTCCTACTTACACCCCCAGGTGTTCAAGTGGGTACCAGTTGTTGTTGAGTATCTGCGATCCTTAGCTCCTGTCCAGGATGGTCCTTGTCACAAAATTTTCCACCTCGCTTAACGCTACTGATCCGGAAGTAAGCTCCATTTCTGGTGCTTCTGAGACTACGAAGGAACTTACTTTTTTTTTCCACTCATGAATTGCATATATATTTTATTTGCACACATTATAATTATGACCAACATGTAGTACATACAATCTACTACAAATGCATGTATAGGGTATGCTTCATAATGTGTATGTACATGTAGTGTGTATGTGTGTGTAAGCACATGTATCTTTTTTTATTTTTTTTAGTTTTTATTTTATTCTTTTATATCAAGGATAATGGAATAAGCACTTATGTGCTTTTTTATGTCTAGTCCCCGTGTGTATGCGGTTTTGTAAATTGTCATATGTTCCCACCGGCACACAATGGCCTACTCTTACAAAAAGCAGGACAGGATTTTAATGTGTGCGCAAGATATTCTCCGTGCGTTCGCACACGGGGCCTTGGTTGTATAGTCTCATCCAAAGGACTTTTGGGGAGAGTGGAGTCTGCATTGATGTTAACTCCAGGGGAAATATCCCCTTGAACGGGAATCGTTTCCAACGCACGTGTATACAGTATACTGTGAGTGTGCACATGTATCCAATGCATGTGAATGTATACTGTATTCAATGTGTGTGTGTGTGTGTGCACATGTGTCTGTGTGTGTGTGTACATTCAAGCACATGCATGCTTGTGTTAAAAAAACTTCTATCTCTGTGTGTGTGCAGGTATCTCTGGCAAATCACAGCTCCTATTCCTAACAGTAGCCCTGACTCGCTACCTGGACTTGTTCACGATATTCATCTCCTACTATTTGATGTCCATGAAAATCATCCTAATCGGCTTGACTGCACTCACTGTTCTCCTCATTTTCGTCGTGTACAAGTCTACGTATGAATCGGAGCACGACACGTTCAATATTGCATGCTTAGTGATACTGGCAGCTGCTTTGGCTTTCTACATCAACCATGAATTTTATTTTCTTGAGGTTGGTGCATTGATTTTTGTGATATTATCTGTGACAGCTGTTGATATTGTTATCGTCTTCCCAGGGCAAGATTAAATTAAACCTTGCTGAGAGAATATACTTTTTATTATAACAGTGTATGCTTTAGCAGGACTTTGGAAGTGGTGAGAAATTACACAGCTGCTACAAAATAATAAATATATATATATATAAAAGGGCAAAAAGTGTCATCAGGTTGGGGTGGTTTTATTGTGGGGTTTTTTTGTGGGGTTTTTTTGGGGGGGCGCAGGTGACAGAGAAGGTGAAAATGGTAAGAAATGACTACTTAATTTAGAGATTAGGTCTGCTCCTCATACCATAGTCTTCTCCCCACACCTGGTTAGTAACAAGAGATTGCATCATGCAAAATAGGATTGTTTGACTCTTGCCTTTCCTATGGTTCTGTTTGCTTTCTCAGTCTGCAAAAATGTGCATGTTACTTTGCCCTTTTTTTTTTGTGGGCCTTTCTACTTTAGAGGAAATAAAGTAGGATAAGGATAAAAAGAAATGCTGGGTAGAAATCAATTTTTAAAATAAGTTTTACCCAAAAATGTGTGTGTGAGGATTATGGATGGAAACGTATGAGTAAAAATTCATGTGTGTGGGGGCTGGGTTTTTTGGGGGGATGGGGGGTGTTTGTTTTGTTTAGAGTTTTTTTGGGTTTCGGGTTTTTTTGTTGTTGTTTTTTGTTGTTGTTTTTTTTTGGGGGGGGGGCTGTCTGATGACATAAGCACCAAAAGATTCTGTTATAAATACATGTTTCATTGTTTGTCTGTCAAATGTTGTAATACTGTCACAAGTTTGGTGGTTTTCTTGTTCGAGGTTGTAGGGGGTGTTTGTTTAGGAGGGTTTTTTTTATATCACAATTTTGTTTTATTTTACTGTCTACAGACTACAGTGCCCAAATCATTTACGTGTTCATTACTCTGGGAGACTGGTGTGATGGAGTCATATTTCTTGACGTCTACTTACTCTTTATAAGAATGTGAAGGGTGAATTTAAAAAATGCATAATTAATCTCTGTCTTAACTGACTTAAGTCTTGCTCTATTTCTTTGACCTTAATTTTTCTTCTCTTCCCATTTCCCATGCTAGCTGTATTGTCTGATTTCAGTCATCTATTCATTTGTTGGTTTGTGAATTAGTTTACGGTGTGGAATCATTTCTGGTCAGGCTGACACCGGTGACAGATGTTTCATTTGTATTTGTTTCTTCCTTTGTTCTCTATTGTGGTCTGGATGCGAGGTACTGTGCTTGATGGCAAAGTTCAAAGGGTTGACTGTGCATTGATTGTATGTTGCTTTGTCTGCTTGTGTGTTATGTCCTCTGTGCTTTTTCTTCTCTTTTCCATGGAGGCTGGTCTGGTTTCTCTGCTGATGTGGTGAGGGGATAGAGAATTCTTTTTTTTTTAAATCGCTGTTCAGGAGTCTGTAATGGAATGTATGTTTACTCATTCCCCCCCACCCCCCTCTATTTGAAACTTCCCACTTTAGGCACCATATTCTATAGTTCCTTTGTTATGTCCCTCAGGTCTGATGCTTTCCATGGCAGTATTTTAATTAATAAGACCTTCAGACTGTGAAAAGCTTGTATTTGGCATTCATTTGATAGTGAAAGTTAGAAATATTGCTCCCATAAGACAAAAGAATTCATATGTTTGTTCACCACCTCAGTTTCAGTATTTGCCTGAATTGAATTCCTTTCATTCTTTGAAGGGCCTAACTTTGTTGCAGTATGAGAAGCCAGACATTGAAAAATATAGAGATGTAATCCTCTTTCAGTAACAATGACAGAATTTAACTTCATAGCAACTTTTGATATTGCTTGCACGTACAAAGTAAGATCTAAAAGAATAAGGTTGTTGTTTTTAAAGTAACAGGCTGAAGAGGGAAGATTTGGGGAGAATGAGTAAAGATATCTAGCACATCAGCATTTTTGATACAACAGATTTACTTTAAAGATCTTTAGAGATGATGAAAGCTTTTAAACAGTTACAAAATGCAGAGTTCTCAGTTTCCCTATAAGATATTTCCTCCCATTTACTCTTCCCTGCGGTAACTGAACTCTGCAGCATTTTCATAAAAGTTTTAGTAGATTTTATCTTCAGGTCCTACAAACAGGTCATTTGTTCAGGTTTCTATGGGTTCATATGTATGTAGAAGAATCTGACAGGTAGCTGTAGACTTAACAGAATTCCAAAGGTACCATTCTTACATTAACTGCAGACCTGTACATTTTGTGCTGTGCAGATTTTGTGGACTTTCTCCATCTATTTGGAGGCAGTGGCGATCGTGCCACAGTTCTACTTGGTCCGCAAGACAGGGCAGATGGATATGTTTCTTTTCCATTACCTCTTTGCAATGGGCCTCTATCGTGGCTTCTACATCTTCAACTGGGTGTACCGGTACCAGAACGAAGGCTTCTTTGACAAAATTGCCTTTTGGTCGGGATGCATGCAAACTGCCTTGTACTGCTATTTCCTGTTCACCCAAGACTTCTTAAAGCGACTGGCATGTGCTCATCATGGTCATCAGCTTGTCTTCAATGAAAAAGAATACATGAGGCTTGAAGAGGATGCAGAGCACACTGTTGTGGAGGGTTTGGAAGACCAGACGGATGGAAAAGTACTTCTGTTGGTTCATCAGACTAACAGCACTGCCGTTCCTGTTGCTGATCAGGTACGTTGGTGTACTGAAACTGTTGGGCTTCTGTCATTGTCACTCAAAATTTTCTGACCAGACATCCTATCCCCTATAGAGAGTGGCTGAGACATGGAGAGCTTAAACATAAAGGCTACAATATTTCATTCACTTTCTCATAACTCTTATTTAGTGGCAGGGGGGAAAAAACCTTTCATGACATTAACAAAACCCATAAACAACAGGCTCGTGCGCACGCACGCGCACACACACACACACACACACACACACACCTGCACACACACACACACACACACACACATGCTCATACCCACCCATGTACAATTTTTGTGGGGTTATATAATGGTGGGTTTTTTTCTCTGTTGGGGCTGATGTTAAAGAAACCCCAAAGTATTATTTTTCCTCTTAAAAGACAGAAAGAAAGCTTCAGTGGCCATGGACCCCTGAAGAAGCAGAAATGATAGTTAGCTATCAATCCCATGAAGAGGATTTCTGTTTGATCCAGTTAGAATGGGCCAGCCCTGCCCCCATAGCAACTCCCCTCCCCCCTCCTCCCAATCCCCATCCTTTTGTAACCAAAGTTTTTTCTTCATTTTAACCTTAACCCAATGTCATCTCAGAATTATGTAATACCTTTTGTAACATGTACACCTATGTTTATGAAAAATGTGTGTTCATGCATGTGTGTGTGTGTATTGTACACACATAAACACAATAGTGAATTTGTATTCATGAAAATATACTTAGCATGTACACACAGAGTTATCATGATATAGTATACCTTTTCTTACTGGCTTTTTTTTTTCTTCCAGCAAGGTGAAGTTGTTAGATTATGGAGTGTGTTCAGAAAACAATGCCTGCAGAGCTTCAATTAACAGATCTATTCCAGTTTCTCTGATCAATTCCAGCTGACTTGAAAGAGTTTGTTATGGAGCTGACTGAATGTACAAGAGCTGACAGCTGGTCAGACTTTTTTTTTGTTCCTCTGCTAGAGCTCTGAGGTTCACCAATGGTGAGATTTTTACATGCGACTGTTTTTGCCCACCACTTAGGTAGCTGCATTCCGACTTTAGGGATGATGTTTAAACACAACACCACTGTGCATGTGTTTTTTTTAATATATTTTTCATCGTCTGTGCTGGTACAAACATCCTGCTCCTTCAAAAGGCAAAATGGGTTTTAAAGTAAGATGTTCTGCATGCATTTGCACATGTGGCCTAAGTTTATAGTCTCATCCGAAGGACTTTCAGGGGAGTGGAGTCAGTATTGATGTTAACTCCAGGAGAAAAACTCCTTTGAACGGGCATCTTGGTGGTGACAGGTCAATCCCAGGCTGTCAAATCGTGAGCACGATACCCTAACCACTACACTATTCCCCACCCCCGCCCCTACCCCTGCTGATGCAAATGATTACAAGACTGATGGACAACAATTTATTTTGAAGTTCATTTATTTCCTTAAAATCTCCTGTTGTTAGCTCATGGCATGGATGTTCTCCTGTTGTCAGCTCATGGCATGGATGTTCTCCTGTTGTCAGCTCATGTCATGGATGTTGTCAGCCCATGTCATGGATGTTCTCCTGTTGTCAGCTCATGTCGTGGATGTTGTCGGCTTGTGTCGTGGATGTTGTCGGCTCGTGTCATTTGATGTTCTCCTGTTGTCAGCTTGTGTCATGGGTGTTTTGTTGTCAGCTCATGCCATGGATGTTCTCCTGTTATCAGCTCATGTCGTGGAATGTTATCAGCTCATGTCATGGGTGTTCTGTTGTCAGCTCATGTCATGGGTGTTTTGTTGTCGGCTTATGTCATGGATGTTGTTTGTTCATGTCATGGATGTTATTCGTTCATGTCATGGATGTTGTTGTGTGTTTTTCCGTGTCATGGATGTTGTCGGCTCATGTTATGGATGTTGCTGGCTCGTGTTATGGATGTTCTGTTGTCAGCTCATGTCAATGATGTTCTGTTGTCAGTTTATGTCATGGTTGTTCACCTATTCATATTGTTGGTTCATGTCATGGTTGTTCTGTTGTCAGTTCATGTCATGGATGTTCTGTTGTCAATTCATGTCATGGTTGTTCTGTTGTCAGTTCATGTCATGGATGTTTTGTTGTCAATTCATGTCATGGATGTCAGCTCATGTCGTGGGTGTTCTGTTGTCAGCTCATGTCATGGGTGTTCTGTTGTCAGCTCATGTCATGGATGTTTTGTTGTCCTATTCATATTGTTGGTTCATGTCATGGATGTTCTGTTGTCAGTTCATGTCATGGATGTTCTGTTGTCAATTCATGTCATGGATGTCAGCTCATGCCGTGGGTGTTCTGTTGTCAGCTCATGTTGTGGGTGTTCTGTTGTCAGCTCATATCATGGATGTTCTGTTGTCAGCTCATATCATGGATGTTTTGTTGTCATCTTGTGTTGTGGATGTTCTGTTGTCAGCTCATGTCATGGATGCTCTGTTGTCAGCTCATGTCATTGATGCTCTGTTATCAGTTCATGTCATGGATGCTCTGTTATCAGTTCATGTCATGGATGTTCTATTTATATTGTTGGTTCATGTCATGGATGTTTTGTTGTCAGTTCATGTCATGGATGATCTGTTGTCATTCATGTCATTGGTGTTCTGTTGTCAGCTCATGTCATTATGTTCTGTTGTCAGCTCATGTCATTATGTTCTGTTGTCAGCTCATGTCATTGGTGTTCTGCTGTCAGCTCATGTCATTGATGTTCTGTTATCCGTTCATGTCATTGATGTTTTGTTGTCATTCATGTCGTTAATGTTCTGTTGTCTGTTCATGTCATTGATGTTCTGTTGCCATTCATGTTGTTGATGTTCTGTTGCCATTCATGTTGTTGATGTTCTGTTGTCTGCTCATGTCATTGATGTTCTGTTGCCATTCATGTTGTTGATGTTCTGTTGTCTGCTCGTGTCATTGATGTTCTGTTGCCATTCATGTTGTTGATGTTCTGTTGTCTGCTCATGTCATTGATGTTCTGTTGCCATTCATGTCGTTGATGTTCTGTTGTCTGCTCATGTCATATATGTTCTGTTGTCATTGTTCTGTTGTCATCTCAAATATGGATGTTCTCCTGTTGTCAGCTCATAAAAGGCATGTTCTCCTGTTGACAGCTCATATCAGGGATGTTCTGTTGACAGCTCATATCAGGGATGTTCTCCTGTTGACAGCTCATATCAGGGATGTTCTGTTGACAGCTCATATCAGGGACGTTCTCCTGTTGACAGCTCATATCACGGACATTCTCCTGTTGTCGGCTCATATCACGGATGTTCTCCTGTTATCAGCTCATATCACGGATGTTCTCCTGTTGACAGCTCATATCACGGATGTTCTCCTGTTGACAGCTCATATCAAGGATGTTCTCCTGTTGACAGCTCATATCACGGATGTTCTCCTGTTGACAGCTCATATCACGGATGTTCTCCTGTTGTCAGCTCATATCAGGGATGTTCTGTTGACAGCTCATATCAGGGATGTTCTCCTGTTGTCAGCTCATATCAGGGATGTTCTGTTGACAGCTCATATCACGGATGTTCTCCTGTTGTCAGCTCATATCAGGGATGTTCTGTTGGCAGCTCATATCAGGGATGTTCTCCTGTTGTCAGCTCATATCAGGGATGTTCTGTTGTCAGCTCATATCAGGGATGTCCTTTATTATGTGTGCAGGACACCAGCATAGGTGGAATACCTGTACATGTCCAGGTGGCTGGCAGTAGTGCTGCGCAGACAGGTCAGGCAGGATCCTCCCAGGACGGCAACTCTGGCGTACACAACAACCTCTCTGCTGCTGCTGCTGCTGCTGCTCCTGCTGTTGCTGCTGTCAGTGAGGCACCATTGGGAGAAGAAGCCAGAAATTCCTGTGTTGAAGTGAAGCAGATTCAGCCTCAATGATGCACGTGTATTTTTTCACCTGTCTGTGACTAAAACCTCACAGATTTTGGTCTTTTTTTTTCCACCTGTGTTCCTGTGTGATACAGAAGCTGGATCATAAAACAGTAATATGGCTTGCTTTCTTGTAAATAGCAAAAGATCAAATATTCATTTACTGTTTTATCAGTTCCTGACGTTTTATTTGTCAATAGAAAAATGACATAACATATCTGAGTTATGATATTTTTTGCAAAAAACATAAAGGTATGTCTCAAGTATTTGAGACAATGTACAAATTGGATGTGCCATTTATGCTATTGTTCAGCGTTCAGTATCAAAAATAAGAATTGGATTTACCATGTAATGTGTTGATCAGGGTGTTAAGATTCTGGTATATCAGATCATGGTATCATAATCAATTGCAATAATTCAAACAACTGGTATCAAGTTAGGTAAAAATTTATCCTTTTTTTTGTTTGTTTGTTAAGAAACAAACACCAATCAAACTGATTCTTTGGGCTGTACACCTTAATTTCAACCAGCTTGGAGATTCCAAGAATTAAATAAATTGATAATTGATAACTGCTGACAGTAGCATGAATTGATAGTGAGAGTGACCATAGGTGATCATGTAATATAACTTGAAAGTTAAATTAACAGTACTTAACTCTGCAGGATGCTTTTTTGTTTGTTTGTGCTACTTGTTGTTGTTACTGGTTCTTATTTTTCTGAAAAAAACTGAGTTTTGTGGCAAGAAAAATAATTGCAATAAACTTGTTATTTTTACTGTCTCATCTACTGTGGTATTATTGTCATGTTGTTCCCATACCTCTCTTTACAGCAAACTTATCAATAAAGTACAAGCAGCTATCCAAAATACAAACAACCTTTTGTAACTGTGAGCTACGTTTTAAATGCTTACAGATATAGGATGATTCCATGTTTTGTGTTACAGATGATATAACTGAGTGGATATTGACTTCCATCCCATAGGTCCATGAAGTTGTGGATTTCAATGTTGTCGGTGGGATCTAGTGAATTAAGGATGGGGATTTTTGCTCTTTCCCAGGACACCTTAAGTTGCAGTCCTGCCAGCACTATAATTTCTTTTATAAGTACGTACAGAAGATCAGATATACACGTGAAAGATCCTGCAATTCACACGTGAAAGATCCTGCAATTCACACGTGAAAGATCCTGCAATTCACACGTGAATGATCCTGCAATTCACACGTGAAAGATCCTGCAATTCATGCATTCAGCAGGTTATGAAAATATGAACATACCCAGCATGCACCCTGTGTCTTGAGAAGGATGGGCTCTGCCAGCTTCAACTTGGAAAAATTCAGGACTTTGCCCCAATGACCCCTCAAAAATTCATCAAGGAAAAAAATTTTAAACACAAAGAAGAGTTTGTATGAGTGCTGAGTGTGTTCCTTCATGGGATGCATAAGGCTCTTCTTGTTTAAACAAGATCTTCACCTTTGTGAAATTCCGCTCCCTTTGTTTTCACTTATTTTCATATTCTTTTTTCCGTTTTTGTGTACATATTTTCAAGCCAACCTTAATCACAATGGGTTTAAGTTGTGTTCTGGTTTTCTTTTTCTCTTTTTTTTTTTTTTTTTGGAGGGGGAGCTGCTTTTTGTTTGGTTGGTTGTACAGACACAGTAGCAGAGTGGTTCAGACCACTTGACATCAATCTGCAGGACATTAAGACATGGGTTCAAACCTCTGCAGCGGTGTCTGGTGAAATTAAGGGTGGATATTTTTAGTCTCTCAAGTCAACTTAAGTACAGACCTGCCAGTTACTTAATCCAATCGTGTATATACACATGCAGAAGATCAGATACGCGTGTTAAAGACCCTGTAGTTCATGTCAGGAACTGGTGGAATACAGCAACACAAATATACCCAGCATGCTTCCTGTACAAAAAATGAGCTTGAAATCAAAATGTGTCAGCTGAGGCCAGTGCCCAATAAGGGAATGCAGAGAAAAGAAGTTTGGTGGGGTTTTTGGGGGGTGTTGTTTTGTTTTGGGGTTGTTGCTGTTTTGTAGTTCATTTTGTTTGTTTTTTGTTGGGGGTTTGGTTGGTTTGGGGGTTTTTTGTGGTGGGGGGGGGGGGGGGGGTGTTATTTGGGGGTTTTCCCCTCTCCACAGTCTATAACATGTTATTTGTAGTGATTTCATTCTGGCCGCTAGGAAGTGAGATTGTAAGCACTTAGATGGGCACTGGAAGTCTATTGCGATATTTTTTTTTTTACCTGTATGGCATTTCTTATCTATATTTCTGGTTGTTTTGCCTATTTTGTTTTCATAGATGTCTGTATTGCAGTGCTTTCACTTATGTGATATTTCTTATCTGTTTCTAATTACCTGTGTATTTTGTTATGATTTTGATGCTCTCTCTTTGTTCCTTGGCTACAGCTCTGAGGTTCACCAATGGTGAGATTTTTGCTTATGCAACCATTTTTTCTTCCCATCATTTAGGTAGGCACATTCTGACTTTATGGACAGTGTCTAAACACGATACCTGTGTGCATGTGTTTTTTTAAAGTTTCTGTCATCCATTCTTACCAGCACAAAATGGCCTACTTTTCTGAAAGGCAGAACAAGTTTTTAATGCGTGCGCAAGATGTTCTGCATGCATCCGCACACAGGACCTTGATTTACAGTGTCATCTGAAGGACTTAACTGTTCAGTTTTGTTTCCTCTTCAAACTGGAAAGAAAGGGCAAGGCTGGGAATCAAACCCAGAACCTCATGATTTACTTGTTAGGCAGGGGAATATCTTAACCATCCTGCCACCTCCCTTATGTTCTACATGTGGTTTGTATTTTTTTTCTTGCATCTGTGGTCTTCTTTTTATTTTCCTTTGAATTGATTGATGTGCCAATTTCTCTTTGCTGTAAATAAAAATGTGGAAGATAATAAATCACAAGGATGTGAAAGTAAAACATCTCAAAATTGTATTTGTTTGTGCATGCCAATGTGTGTGCAGTCAATTCATTTTTTTTTATAACCTACCCTCACAAGAAAATGCAAGTGAAAAAAAAAATGCTTTGTAAAGCACAATGAAAGGATACAGTAAATCATTATTATTAAAAGGAAGAAAATGAAAATATCAATGTAAGATGACAAAAATGAACCAATTGTCCCAAAAACAATTTTTTCAAAAGACAGACTAAGCACCTTATAAAGTAACATTCCATCAATGACACACGCTCATGAATACATTTGACCGAATGTTAGTCATATAGATAACAGGACAACAAAGTAATAAAAGTATTTTGCAACATGACATACTGGCAGAAACAGGTCATAATTTTTACATCAAATGCTTTCTTTTTCAGAGATGTGTATGTGTGAGAGAGAGGGTGTGGGTGTGCTTACAAACTACTAATTTGCTTTAAGTGAATTCAAGACCTAAGCCATGCAGGATCTATAACCCCACCTCTAAAAAACATCTATAAAAAAAATCATCAATAAGAAATTTGAAAACCTAAAGAGATAGAGCTTTCTTTTTTTTTTTTTTAATCAGATGTACTACAGTGAGACATTCGGTGTACAACTAATAGGGATTACTTTGAATGAACAATATGTTTTAAATGTTGTAGAAAAAGACAGCAATGATGCATATAACTAACCCAAGAATAACCCAGTGTTGTACAACATAATTCAGACTTTAATACAGACACACACACATTCACAACTAGCAATACATATTAATCTATGGTAAAATCAAAACTATGAGAAACTAACATTGAGAATTTGTAAGGACTGGAACCATCTTTATGCCGAAAGTGTTGAGGTCTACCTACACCTGTGAGGGGATATTTTCCTCAGGAGTTAACATCAGTGTAGACTCCACTTCGCCCAAAGTCCTTCGGATGAGACTATAAACCCAGGCCGCACGCAGAACATCTTGCGCACATGTTAAATCCTGTTCTGCTTTTCTTAAGAGTAGGCCATTGTGTGCCGGTGGGAACAGATGACAGAATTAACAAATCCGCATATACACGGGGACTGGATGTAAAAAAGCACATAAGTGCTTATTCCATTATCCTCGATATAAAAGAATAAATAAAAATACATTTTGTGTTCATTGTCGCTCAGCAACATTCCCTGTATTCTAGTCCAGACTTCCCAACAGTTGTAGGATAGTCTGTAGGATGACTAGTTACCAAGTAGAGAAATTCAATAACACAAGTATGTACACAAATGGATGTGATGCACGCAGTCATATGCAATCACACATCCTGACTGATTCTTTGTCTCTATCTTTCTGTGTGTCAAAAATAAAAGTCAGCATGATCTTTAGTGTGTGTGTGTCTGTCTCTGTCTCTCTTTCTCTGTCTCTCTCTCTCTCTCTCTCTCTCTCTCTCTCTCTCTCTCTCTCTCTCTCACACACACACACACATACACACAAAGGTTATACACTTTGGTGGGATGATCCCGATTTGGGCTGTTTAGGGCAAGGGCATGTAATATATATTATGAGGTGAAACAGGAAGGGAAAAATCTTAGGTTTGAAATAAGTATGTGGCTGGATTTATAAATGTCATAAGTAGGCTTTTGGTGAAGAGAGAGAAGGAGGGCATTCCAGATTGACAGAATTAGAGAAAGAGCAATGTCATAAGTAGGCTTTTGGTGAAGAGAGAGAAGGAGGGCATTCCAGATTGACAGAATTAGAGAAAGAGCAATGGCCCACGATAAAGTAGTTGAATCTAGGGTTTCATAAGCACATGGTATCTGCAGCAGAGCGAAGGGAACAAGAGGGAGTGTACAGGTGAAGACATTTACAGAGGTAGGAGGGTTTATTGTTTCTCATATGACAGAATGTACTGCACACAGAATGCCAACACATCTTCAGATATAAAAGGTCTTGTGTGTCAATAAATAGAAGTCATAGAGGATTTTAGAAAGATGCTAGATGAAGCTGACTCAATGGGTGTCATCTATCTGTATTTTGAAAAGGCGTTTGACTCAGTCTCTCATGGAAGACTGTTAATTAACATGGAAGTATGTGTAATATGTGGTAATACATTGAATGGACTGAAGACTTTTTACAGGGAAGAAAGCAAAGAGTTTGTGTTGGCTCTGGAATCCCTCAGAGCAGCATCCTTGGGCCTGTTCTCTTTACAAATTTCTTATAGTCTTCCAGATTATGTTTGTAGTACCTAAAAAGTTTTTGCTGGTGACACCAAGCTTTGTTAGAAAGTTTCAGTTAGTAGTAGGCCTACTGTTCAAACTGATTTAAATGAATTACAAAAATGGCCAAATGAATGGAAATTGTATTTCAAGTCTCCAAATACTACTACTGCTGCTGCTGCTACAGCGAATACTACAACTACTACTGCTGCTGCTACTGCCACTACTACTGCTGCTGCTTCTACTACTGCTGCTGCTACTACTACTACTTCTGCTGCTGCTATTACTGCTGCTGCTACTACTTCTAGCCTACAACTATTACTAATAAATAATGAATTGATGTAGTTTCGTAGTTGAGCTTTGGAATTTTTAAAAAATGAAAATTGTTTTTATTGAGTCCGAGTTGTTTCTCTATCAGTAGTAGACTAATCTATGGGCGCAATATGAGAGAGAGAGAGAGAGATGGAGATCTCGACCCTGGCAATGGAGCCCTTAGAATTACTCCCCTTCATGCAGGATACCACAATGCTATGCGCGCCACGTCCGCAGTCGCCATTTGAGCTGAACGTGGAACTTCAGTTGCAGACGATCCAGGACAACTGGTCAAGATGAATATTTTTCGACTTGTTGGGGATATGTCCCATCTCCTTGCCATTGTTTTGCTATTGTTAAAAATGTGGAAAACTAGATCGTGTGCAGGTATGTGTATTTTTTGCATGGTATTAACACTGTAAACAAATTCGAAGACTTATTGCAAGTAGGACCGCTTACACAAACCTGAGTAACCAACGTTACGGATAATCATAAATGCATGAAGCCGGTTTTCAGGTTTGTTTACATCTATGCTTTCATTGAATGGTGTGACTGGTATCCCCTTTACGTAGTATAATTTCATAAAACAAAGTGGGATTCTTTAGGTAGTCTGTCTCGATACCAACAACTGTGCTTTAGTTTAATTAGTCTCATCCTGTTTTGTGTTTATCGAACAAGAAAGTAGAACTAGAAGTCGAGCATACTAGCCTAATGGAAGGAACAGATCTATTTGAAAAAAAAAGTCCATATAAATTAGGTATAGCATAGCTTGGCAGCTGGGCTTATGCTGTTTCTGACTGGGTAAATATTGTCCGCTTGATATAGGTCATTTCCATTGTTAGTTATAACGCCTACTTTCTCATTTTTTCCCTGCTGGTAAAAGGTTTTCAAGTGAATCATTAGTGATGCAGTGAAAAATGTTGGGGAGTGAAATTCAGATTCCATATCAAATTGGCTGCACAGAAAACCTAGCCTCACCTTTCTTTGACAAGGAAAAAAATGCAATAACTTTTATTTATAGTATTAATCATGTTTATGAAAAAACGCTAGCTTCTAAATTATGCATTAAAAAAGTTTGTTTGCCCCCTTTGCTCATGCACATGAACAAGAGACACAGTACACAAATCCAGCATAACTCAGTCAAGGGCCCAGTGCTAAAACTAGCCCCTTCCATTTACCAAGTCAAAGTGTGGTCAGTGTCTGCTATAATTAGCACCAGCTGCGATGGGATGGATAGATGCTGAGAGTAGCTGAAAGTGGGGGAACTGACAGCAGTGGAGAGGAAAATATAGTTATTTTATTTTTTCTTGTCAAAGAAGGAAGAGACTTGGTTTTCTGTGCAGCCAGTTCAGTGATAAAATTTGCTAAACGGATCGTCTTTAATTAAAAAGCCCACAAATAACAGTTCCTTTTTGTAAAAAAAAATTATTGGGGGGGGGGGGGGGGGAGTGTTGAGAAGATTGCATGATCACTATAATACAGATTGTGTAGTGTGTGTATAAGCATATGCGTCTGTAAAATCTGTTATGACCCAGAATATGAATAGTAAAATGTTTTTATTTCATTGCTGTTTTTTATTTCATTGCAGGTATTTCTGGCAAGTCTCAGATCCTGTTTGCTTGTGTATTCTTGACACGCTACCTGGACTTATTTACCAGTTTCATTTCACCATATAACACTATCATGAAAGTGTTCTTCGTCGGTTCTTCTGTCTTCACTGTCTACCTGATGTATGTGAAGTTCCGGGCTACCTATGATGCAAATCATGACACATTCCGCATAGAGTTCTTGGTCGTGCCTGTTGGAGGCTTGGCATTTTTGGTCAACCATGAGTTTTCACCAATGGAGGTAAATTTCAACTCTAAAACTAAAATGCCAATGGATATATATCTCTTAGTCTCGTAAAGCACACCAAAATGCAGTAACATCGTACTCATGAATCACACGAAAAGACATTATCCTCATGCCCTACTTAATACATTTGACACATGATGATACAAACATGTAAGAAAAGTAATGCAATGAAATATTATGTAACAATCATTTGCCAACATTTCATGCAGATCTGCTGTATAGTATGAGAGAGATTGCATTTTAAACATACCTACCCATTTCAGCTCATTTTGGCCAAATCCTTTCATGACCAGGAAGTTGATAGTGTAAGTTCTATTTAAAACTAAGAGATGTATTTAAGTGATGTTTAAAAACCAATAACTGAAAATAAGGCAAAAGGGTAGATTTTGACCATTTCTAAGTTTAAGGTTTCAGTGACTTATTCAATTTTCATATGACATGCAGAGCCATAAAAAAGTAAGTTTTGTTTAATCTCTCAGTGGCAGAATTTACCTGTATACTTTATTTGCTTACTGTTAATCTAGAAACTAGACTGTTACATGTATTGTGTCATAGATATATGTTAACGCTACCATAACAGATGCCTTTATATATATATATATATATATATATATGTATGTTCATTCCTCAGCTGAAGCTCTGGGATTCACCAAAGGTGACATTTTGGGTATGTGACTGTTTTTCCCCACCATTGAAATGGTCGCACTCTGACTTCAGGGGATTTTTTGCTTTTATTAAGTATTGAAGGTAGTTGCCATGTCAGTTCATCATTTCTGGATGATGAGTTGCAAGGTGAATCCAACAGCAGTCACTGAGATAGAGGATGCATTTTGGCTGTTCTGTCAGCTGCTTTGAACTGGATGAACAAGCACACAAAGTAAGAAAGGGTAAATTTATACAAAATATGTTTTTGACGTCGTTGACCTTCCACTGCCGCACGCTCCTTTCACAATTAGTACCACTCTTATGAAACTTTAGTGATGCTAGAAGACAAAATGTGTATAAAAAAAATTTTATACTGGGAGGGAAGAAGATGGTCCCCATCTTGGTGGGACCGAGTTTGGATGCGTGTGTGCATCAAATCTGCAGTATCACTGTCAGGGAATGCACACACAGAAGGGGGGGGGGGCAGAGAGAATCTGTAGATCTATATGATCAGGAACAGATTAGAAACATACATAAACATTCAGTCCTGCCCTCTAATAACCCCTACCCTCCACCCACTCGCCCAATACACACATGCACATACATGGGGGGGGGGGGGGGGGGGGGGGGGGGGGGGGGGGGTGTTGGTAAATATATGAAAGAGCAAGACAAACAAGAAAACACAAACATGGTCACATGGTAAAGAGAAAGAGGGGGATAACTATGCGTGTGCAGACCCAGTATACCTTTCCTTTTCTAGAAAGTGCTATCATACTTGTGGTTTGCAAGGATGTAGCAGCCACGCTGCACATGGCATATAAGCAGGACAGTGCTCTTCTAAAGTAAGCATGGGTCACTACACACCCATGATGTACAGCACATAAAATCTATTCTTGGGAGTGTGGGTGTAACCCACGTACTGAACAATTATTGTTTATTTAGTTTGTTATTTGTAAACACTAACAAACAATTTTTTGAGGATGTGTAGACCCCAGTGGGGATGCCCGGGGCTCTTTTATTATAAACAGCATCCTCATTCTGGAAATTAGGTACAAGACATTTTCCTTAATTGTCTGTCATCTCTCTTGCTTATTTTCTGCTTTCACAGTCCCCTCTCCTGCCATTTTTCAAGCAAATCTTTTTTTTTTCTTTTTTTTTCTTTTTTTAATGTTTTCATTATATGACATTTTTCCTGTGTTCTTTTGTTCTGAAAACCAACAAGGTAGGGATACTTTAATACTGGGATGGGCGCAGGATGTCCATTCTACAGTGTTATTTTCCCATGTGGCACTTTTTTAATGCATATTTTTGTACTCAAATTTTTTTTAACTTTTTTTTGTAATCTGGGGATGATAAATATTAGGTGCAGTGGCTATCTTCAGCACAGCCTCGGTTATTGAATAAGCCTTAAGGAATGAAATGATTTAGGTATTGTGGGGATTTTTTGTTTTTCTTTTTAGATGGACAGTGTTATATATTTGAAGGTATTAATATTATTAGGACGTGTTGGTTTTTAATTTGAAGTGAAAATTACTGGAGCCACTGAAGCTGAATGAGGTGACAGCCCTGATATGGCTTTCATGGTCAGTAGGCAATAAACAATATCTGAAGTGGTAGGTATGGTAGGGATGTGTAGAACAGAGAGGTTCATTGATAGTGAAATTTAAGAGAATCAGCATTAACATTTCCTAACAGTAATCTAGTAGGAGTGGGTGATTTCACACAGGGTCTGTCACTTACGGGAAAGGTTAGGCTTAGACTGTTGGGAGAAATTTTTATACCATTCATTGAATTTGACATGTGCAAAGGTTCATTTTTTAAAAAGTGGAATAGTAATCACAATATTAACATACAATTTTGTGTGATTTTTAACCAGATCCTTTGGACCTTTTCGATCTATCTGGAGTCGGTGGCCATCCTGCCTCAGCTCTTCATGGTCAGCAAAACTGGGGAGGCTGAGAGCATCACATCCCACTACCTGTTTGCCCTGGGTTCTTACCGTGCACTGTACATCCTCAACTGGCTCTACCGCTACTACTTTGAGGGCTTCTTTGATTTGATAGCTGTTGTTGCTGGCTGTGTCCAGACCATCCTGTACTGTGACTTCTTCTACCTCTACATCACCAAAGGTTTGTACTGTTGTTCTTTGTCTGCAGAGGATTGGCTTGTGAGGAAAATAATTGGGAAGAAGTGGAAGGATGTTACAGTCAGTATACTGTCTAGCATTCTTTGTAAGGTTACTGTCTAGCAATCTGTGTTTGTGTACACTACCTTAGTAAATAATGGGCTGAAAGATCGCAGATTTGAATCTCCTAAGAGCCACAGGGATTTTTCAGACTCTGGCCAGCTCCTACATATAGTGACTTTGCTATCGGCTTTTTGGGAAGATATGGATCACTCAGTAAGCTTCATTCACTTAACAGATGAGAGCTTAAAAATGTTGCTCAAATTACACTAGAATCAATGCAGCAGGTGTCTGCATCTCTCAGGCCCAGTTTAAAGTGGGATATATTATGATAAGCATAGAGTACAGCTGTATCATGTAGTCTCAAACCACATGTACTATCATTACACCATCCTCACCATCATTGATCATTTATAAAAGCAATAAGAATACAATACCCAAAAGTTTGCAGAACAAATTTTTCAATGTATTTAAAACTTTCTTCAGGCTAAAAGATGGGCCATCTTCCATTGATAATCATTTAATTAAAGAAAATTGTCTCTGATTTGATAGTCCCAGTTGCACAGGTTTCATGGTGACCTTAGTTTTGGTTTCACATGCCCTTGGGTGCCTGTGGTGATTAAATGTTGAAGCCCTTGGGGTTGGAGGTTCAAGGGTGGATCAGTGAACTAGAGGTAATGCCCCTGCCTAAAATGTGAGATGTTCCAGTTCAATTACCATTTGTTCCTGAAACTTTTCCCCATCCACTAGATTGTGAGTGATGATCAGGGTACTAGTCTTTTGGATGAGACGATAAACCAGTGTCCTTTGTACAACACATTCAGCATGCATAAAAGAATCCTCCACAACAAGACTTGTCCATGGCAAAATTTTGTAGAAAACCCACTCTGAAAGGGAAACAAATATACATGCAGACAGGAAAAAGCAAAAAAAAAAAAAAAAAGGTTGGTGCTGCTCTTTTGGCGATGTGCTCAACTCTGAGCAACCAGAATTTCATGCAGAGAAATCTGCCATGACAAATACAATTTATACAAATGGGACAAGGGCATTGCAGGGGCATCAAGATGGTCACTACCCCGAGTAGTGTCCCACTCACTTAGTCTGCCTCAATAACTAAACTGTTATTGGCTGTGGGGGGTTTAGCAAGTTGTGTCCTGCATATGTCAGCTCAGAATAGGCACTTCTGTTCACCTCCAAAGTGGCCCACCAGCAGCGCAGGGCCTCTTTGGCTAATGGACCCACTGCAGTCTGACATTGATGGGCTTCCAGTGAACGTGTGACCATGAGGATTAGACATGATGAATCTGGGTATGGTTGGGGTGGAGAGGTCAAGATTAGAGGCATAGGAACTGCAAGACAGGAATGCGACAGATGAGGCAACACAAAAAAAAAGAAAGAAAGAAGAGAAGGAAATTAAATATTTAGAAATAGAATCCAAAGAGAATATCTACCGTCTTTGTGAGAGAGAGAGAGTACATGAAATTTGAAAAAAAAAGCACAGGAGCAACAAATGTTGCATGTATAGTCATCTCAAAATTTATTCCCAATTGGATGCGCACACAAGTTTACTTTTTTAGGGTGGGGAGGAGTGAGAGTTTGCTCTTTTCTTTGTCTTTAGTTGAAGTAAGATGCCTGCTGGAAGAAGCCATATGCAGTGAGGTATGGAATTGTCACCTTGGTAAACTAAACAGTATACACACAATTTGAGTGATACTGTTGATACAATTTGAGTGATCTACTGTGTCATGTTCTCTGCCAGTGCCACCTGTTACACCTCATTTTTCCTGGTTCTCTTTTGACTGTGTTGTACTCTCTCTCTCTCTCTTCTCTCTCTCTCTCTCTCTCTCTCTCTCTCTCTCTCTCTCTCTCTCTCTCTCTCTGTCTATTTTTGTCACTCTATCTATCTGTCCATCCCACTCTGTCTTGAATTCTCTCTCATAAACTCGGACTCAAAACTGTTTGTGGTTGATGTGTTGCAGTACTGAAGGGAAAGAAGTTGAGCCTGCCAGCTTAAGGGGACAGTGCATGACCATAAAGATGAAGTACCATGGAGTGCATGAGGGTCTATCAGGTGAATCGCCTGCCTGCATGTGTGAGCCGGACAGATGTGTGTGCTGAAACAGTGCTAAATTATGGATGGATAGAGGGGAGGGTGGAGGTAGTCTGGACCAGAACATCTGAAAGGTTGAGAAGAAGAGACCCGAATGTAGCAGGAGGTGGCCTCTAGATGGCATCTTCAAAAGCAAATGAGTAAATAAAAGTTTTCCATGGTTAAAGATATATCACTCCCATGATATAACCGGAGATTGAATGTGAAAAGTGGAGGAATCTTTGTGTTGGTAAATGTGTGGTGGCTGTGTAGCGATTGCTGTTGTGGTGCAGTTGAAATGTTTGCTATCAGTTAAGCAAGGCCTAAGGCATGTTCATCTTTGTCAATAACTTTGCTTTTGTTATCTAATTTTATCATTATCTAATTTTTCATTGTGTTTTGGGTAAGTGTTGTTTGTTTTGTTTTTTTATCATGTTTTCATATGATAAGTTGAAACTAAATGCCAGGTTTACTTTTAATGCTGCCATATGATTTATAAATTTGGCGTTAAGGACTATCATGAAAGTAGACGCTGTGATGACTTAGTTTTTAAATCTGTGAGAATTCAAACCACCCATTTTCAAATCATCATTTCTCTCAAAATACCTGGTTCCAGTTTACGCTGTGTCCTTTCTTTTTACAGGGAATAGTGTAACAGAGAGGTACTAATCCATGAGTGAATAACTATAGTAAAATGCCCAATTCAGAAACTAAATTATAGGATTTTAAATTTATTTTTGTGATCTTTTGCGAGTTTTCTCTCCTTCCAGTCTTCCCCCACTCAAGGTAAATTTCCTACAGCAATTTAAGTAAAAGAAAGGTTACTCTTTGTTTTTAGTATTACTTTATATATCACTTCTAGCTCAAAATCATCAGTAGAAATTTTTGGATTGTGGACTCAAAAGACAAATAGTAGATGAATTGGTTAAGTAGATTTATCATGAGTGATTGATGCAGCAGTTATGATTTAAATTAGTCAAACATTGTCTTCAGTTTATATGCTACAGCACAAACCACTCATTGACTCTTGTTTCCAGTAGTGACAGAACCTGAGAACAGAGCACAGACATATGTTTGGAAGTCTTGTTTTTCCTGTGAAAATTAGGTTTGTTTTTCACCCCATACTTCTTGTCAGACCTCTTTAAAGCCCTCCTTTGCATAAAAATGTATATTGTGTGTATACTGTCACTATGATGCAGATGTTATGTACAACTCCAAAGTCCATGTATGTTTGTTTTTTCTGTGTTGGGGATGTTTGTATCTTACTACACACACCACTTTGAAATCTCGTTTTGGTCTCTTTGTGATTGCTTGAAATGAAAGTTAACTACAAACTTAATGGTTATTGTTGATCTGTTTGTAAGTTTTCTTTTTTTTTTTTTCATTATGCTTAACTATTGGGATTTTGGTCAAAATTGTTCAGTTGCCATTTTTTTGTGTTCGTTTGAGCTTATTGATTGTTGTCATCATTTGTAACCATGAATAATTTGGTGCCAGATGTTGATTGGGTAAAGTTTGTGACTTGTTTTTGGAAGGCAGAATATGGAGTTGAATTCATTATCAAACTAGAGATGACAGCTAACAAGTCTTGTGAATCCATTATCAAACTAGAGATGACAGCTAACAAGTCTTGTAAACCATACAGATGAAATTTTACCAGCGCTAAAAAGAAACTTGATATAAGTTAAAGTTGTAAACAAGCAGTAAATTTGTTTAGGTTTCTACATACAGCAAATTTTGATCAGTAAGGCCCAGCTGCTTTCAGGGACACTGCTTCACATTCATTATTTATAAAAGGTGTGTGTATATTTGCAATCTGTAGACTTGCTGCATAGTACACATTTTATTGTATCATTTCCATTCACATGCTTGAGGATGTAAGATTGGAAGTGCATGTATATAATAACAAATTTGATACAGCAATTAAAGTTGAACATTGTGAAAAATGTATGAAAAGTGCTGAAATGTTTTTGTGTATACCAGTAAAGGTACAGTTCCAGCAGCTGTCAAAATAATGTGATGTGTGTGTAACTAACTTTTTGCTTAGTTTCTTTTCAGTGTGTGTGAGTGTGGTGTTGATGTTTTTATACTTGATGGATTTGCTGAATACATACTTTTCAATACACAACAGTCTTGTTCTGCTTCTCATCTGCCCAAGAAATTTCCTTTATGGAATGGGGAAAAAATGAAAACGGAACATGGCAACAAAAGAAAGAATAAACTCTGACACAAACAACATTTTGACATTTTATTTATACCACTTTAAGTCATGGAAGATTTCTCTGTGAAATTCGGGCTGCGCGTCGCCACAGCGCACCCACTTTTTTCTTCCTTTTTTCCTGTTTGTATTTTTTGTATTTTATTCTTTTATATTGAGGATAATGGAATAAGCACTTATGTGCTTTTTTACATCCAGTCCCCATGTGTATGCGGTTTTGTAAATTGTCATCTGTTCCCACCGGCACACAATGGCCTACTCTTACGAAAAGCGGTACAGGATTTTAACGTGTGCGCAAGATGTTCTGCGTGCATTCGCACACAGGGCCTTGGTTTATAGTCTCATCCGAAGGACTTTTGGGGAGAGTGGAGTCTGCTCTGATGTTAACTCCAGGAGAAAATATCCCCTTGAACGGGAATCGAACTCGGGTTGTCAGATTGCGAGCGCAATGTTCTAACCACTAGGCTATCCCGTCTGCAACTGTATTTGTTTCCCTATCAGAGTGGCTTTTTTCTACAGAATTTTGCCAGGGACAACTTTCTCGTTGCCATGGGTTCTTTAACGTGCGCTAAGTAATTATGTGTAACACACAGAACCTCGATTTATCATCTCATCCGAAAGACTAGCGCCCAGACCATCACTTATGGTCTAATGGATGGGGGAAAAGTTTCCAATCCAAACGGGATTCGATCCACCACACACTTCCGACCCGGACTTTTCGCTTTCTAGACAGGCGCAGTACCTCTAGACCACTGATCCACGATTTGGTATGTGATTAAATTCTACAGCTCCTGTGTACTCTGTGCAGGCATATTGCTGAGTGTAAAGAACATTTTGATATGAAGTAAGGGAAAGGACAATTAAATGCCATAGTCATGGTTGTTTTTCCTGTCGTGGGACACTTTTGGCACATAAGGAGCATGGTACCGAAACTTGCCATGGAGAACTGGCAAACCTTGGCAAACGCCCCCTTGAAAATCAAGGCTTGTCTATAGAAAGTATTCTCTGTAACAATGACATTAAAATAAGGATACATTTTTGTGCAAAAATATAAGTTGATAAAAGTTCAAATTAATGTGTGCCAGTATGTGGACGAAGCTGACACGGAATAGGCTAGCAGACGACAAATTGTCCAAGGGAAGTTATTTGGCACATGCGCAGTAAGTCTCTGGAGTCGTCCATCAATCGGGCTAGTTGAATGTATTTTAGTCTGTTGAGTTACAACAAAGCAAGTATAAAAAAAACTACCATTACATCCTCTGTAACTGACAGAAATTGAGCTCGGAGGCTAGATGAAAGAAGTAGCAACAGAGAAAACAAGTATTTTTTGCTGTGCGTGTGATAAAATGCATTCACCTGCAAGCAATGGTGGGCAGGAGTTTGAAGCTGAAGTAATAATAATGTATGGAATTTATATAGCGCTGAATCTTGTAAAGCAACAAATCAAAGCGCTCATGTGAATGATGAAGGTGGGAGTTAAATCCCTTCTCATGAGATCTTTGTAACCGTCACAGACTGCTAAACTGAACGATGGCTTCTTTTTTTTATCAATTTTATTGAAGTCAACTTTTAAGAGCCACAGTCCTACCAAGATTTGGCATTTTGTTTGGACTCAAGTTGCTATGAAACAGATACAACTAAGGTAACAAAATTTTATGCAACTGGTGCCGAAAACTCAGCGCTAACTGAAATTATGTTCAGATTTTGTACTTACCACACAAAAAAGACATGATCATTGTGTTTTTGGTTTTTACATGTGGACATTTTGTCTGGAGAGTGGCATTCATTTGCTGACTAAATCGGTAGATGTGGCATCCAACTTTATCAAGAGACAGTTGTGAACTTCATAGATAGTGTTGGTTTTTTTACTAAATGATTTTAATCCTAGAATTTATTTTTTTAATTGAAAGTCAAACCAATACCAGTATAAACATAGCTTTAAAAAAATGGACAGTAACTCAGATTTTCTGCTTAAAAGTATTGTAAGTGAAATTCTCTCCTCTTACCTCACACAGGCACACACATAATTAATGTGCATTCATAAAAATGGGAGACGTTCATGAATTATTAGTTTATTGGCAAATTTAACAGATAGTCTAGTGATACTTGCCTGTCACAGAACAAATTGGGTAAGACAAGACTGCTGTTGTAATCATATGTCTGTAGATTTGAACACCCACACACACACTAACAAGAGGGTGATATGCATATGTATTAATTAACAATTCTATTTTGGGTGGCAATCCATGATAGAATTGGCATTGTATGTAGTGTTTTGTATGTTAGTCCGTTGTTTTCGACGATGACCTCCAAAACAGCAGAGGAGGCAGCTGCTGTTTGGAAACTGGGCAGAAATTTTATTATAGTGGAGATGCCTTGCCCACAGTACATCCCCACTCTCTCGGCCAAGAGGGCATAAGGACAGTCAGCGTTGGAGATGTTCTCCAAAGGCCAACTAGCCCCCAGGGCTGCAGCACATAAGGACTGTGCAAATCAAGCCTCCTAGTCAGAGAGTCATAGTCGATCACTAAAGACTAAGCTGTAAAGTGGAATTCCATGAGTGGAAAAGCCACTGGTCATACAGCCTCTCACTTTGCTGTTGCCCCCAGCATCAATGGTTTAATCAAGAACTGTGATAAACCCCAGGCGCTGACGGCTGAATTGGCATATGTATACTACAGATGTAATACTACATGAATCACACTTAAGAAAATCTTGATACTGAGAAGTCTGTTATACATACCTAATGGGGGAAAAGTCTTCAGGCCTATGCTCACTATCCCACACATTTTGAGACTTCTTGCCTAGGCTCAACGACAATGCTGCCAACACTTTTTTAATTTTGGTCTTGACTGTGGTTGGCATTTTAAAGTAAACGGATTTTAGGTTTTCATTTTGTGAGAAAGTTAGTCTACTTTAAAAAAAAATTTTTTAAAGGCTTCAGCTTCAGGGGGTACAGCCCCCTGACTCCTGCTTTTTAGGAGAGGAAGGGGTCCCAACACTCCTTAAAGCTCATTGACAGTAATGACTAGCATGTATGTGCTGACTGTGGTGAAAAAAATCTATATTGGGAGAGAAAAAAAGAAAACCAACCCTGGGAATGTCAGTCTTTTGGATGACATTGTAAACCGAGGCCCTGTGTGCAATTGCATGCAAAACATCAAGAGCACACATTAAAACCAGTGCCGCCTTTCAGAAGAGTAGGCCTTTTTATGCTATAAGGAACAGCTGACTTATTAAAAATATTTTTAAAACCTGCACACAGGTGTTTTGTTTAGACACCATCCTCAGAGTTGGAATGCGGCTACCCAAATGGAGAGGGAACGGTTGCATACATAAAAATCTCACCATTGGGAGCTCTAGCCCAGGCACACACAATAAAAATAACAAAATGGGAACATTTCACTTTGGCCAAGAACATTTAGCTACACAGGCAAATAAAGCAGTGCATCACCTAGATGTGTCATCAAGGACAGAATATTTATTGTGATACAATACTGCAGTTTTTTATTTGTTGATTATGCCTATAGCAGCACATGGGGCAGAAAGTTGGTTTGCATGGGTTGAAAATAAGATCCCTATCTCATTAAATTCAAGCATGTCCACTTTCTTTGAAAATTGCCTTTCTTCTAAACATCCACATGAAAAACACATTTGAGATTTTGTAAATCAGTTCTAGGCTTGAACATCAACCAGAACAACTGGGAAGGAACAACCCTCAAACTGACAGACTGCAGAAAGGTCTCTTAAGTTCGAAGAGACACCTGCTCAGCAGCACAAGGCAAAGAGAATGAGAAGAAAGGCTGCAGCCTAGGCAGACAGACCAGCGTCAGACTTCATCTATGCCCTCTGCCAAAGGGACTCTCATTCCCGCGTCGGACTGGCAGACTACATCCCACGCTGTACCAGAATAAACATTCAAAGGGCAAGTAGTCTTCCGAGACTGAAGGATGCCTACATTTCTTAGCTGCACATCAAAGTACTTACATAAAAAGATTGTACAAAGGTATGCTGAACCGAAAGGATATAGTTAAAGCTCCGTCGATATCGTTAGTAAAAAATAAAATAAAAATTATTCATAACACATAGCTAGAACACTTTTGGAACAATCAATCAACACTTAGTAAAGCAGGCTTAAATTTGCTCTGCGCCTATTACAACAAAAAATATGTAAAGTTCTGGGGGAAAAACAACAACGAAGAACTACAAGTAGACTTGAACTTTACAACAAAACAAAAAAAAAGACTTCTTTTCACCTAGAATATTATCTAACTGCAGACACAGACCCATCCCACAAACAAGCTGTTTGTAAACGAGTAAGTGCTCACGATTTGAATATTAAGCATGGTAGCTATACAGGACTGTGTAATATGTATAGAATTATATAGGATGAATTTAATGTTTTGGGATACTTGTATGTTGCTCCATGGTTTACAAAGTGATACGCACTAAAAGCTACAATTCAGCTGCTTATTAATTGGACCAGTCCAGCAAATGTGTTTTTAAAATCTGGTTCTAAGTGATTTATTACAATTTGACAGCTTCAAGAACATTAGCTAAGTATGATCTTGATTGTATGCATCTTTTTCGACCTTTTTCTTCGACAAATTTGTTTACTTGTGTCTAAAGGCCTTCTGGACTTCCATAGCAATGAAATATTATGATGTTCTGTTCATTCATAAGATCTTACCTTCGGTGAATCGAAGCTGACAAACGAGGGGAAAAAAAGCATACCACTGCACCTACCATAGGTGGTCTGCAAAACGAAAAGTCGGGGTTTTAATGTGTGTGTGTGTGTGTGTGTGTGTGTGCGTGCGTGCAAGATGTAGTCTGATCGATTTTTTTTTTTTTTAATGGAATGGTAGCCAAAGTTAATTCCAGGGGGAAAACTCCACTTCTTCAGACTTGAACCTGCACTCTTAGATCAGTAGTCCGATTTCTAATCACTAACATAGATGTTCCTTATGTATGGACAACTTTCCCTTCAACATTCCCATTGACCTTGTCAGCTTTACCATGGACTTTATCTATTTCAACATTTAGGGAAGATTCGTTTGGGCCCGAAACTTTCCCCCCATCCATTAGACCATGAGTGGTGGTCTGGGCACTAGTCTTTCGGATGAGACGATAAACCGAGGTCCCGTGTGTTACACAAAATTATTCAGCGCACGTAAAAGAACCCACGGCAACAAGAGAGCTGTCCCTGGCAAAATTCTTAGAAAAAAAGCCACTCTTATAGGGAAACAAATACAGTTGCAGACAAAGAAAAGGGTGGCGCTGATCTTGTTGCGACATGCTCTCCCCGGGGAGAGCAGCCCAAATTTCACGCAGAGAAATCTCGTGACTTGAAGTTGTATAAATGAAATAAATAAATGAAATAAATGATCAAGCTACTTTCTAGAATGGCTTTAATCATAAATAGATAGGCCTATACAGACAGACAGACAAATAGAGATAGATTGTGTGTGTGTGTGGGGGGGGGGGGATGAGTGTGTGTGTGTGTCTGTGTGAGAGTATGAATTAGAGACAGATCAGGATTAAACACACACACACACACACACACACACACACACACACAACTTATTAACACACAGAGAGAGATTGATTTTATTTATTCTTTTATTTCGAAGATAATGGAATAAGCACTCATGTGCTTTTTTATATCCAGTTCCCGTGTGTATGCAGTTTTATAAATTTTGTTATCCGTTCCCATCAGAACACAATGGCCTACTCTTCTGAGAAAGAGAGAGAGACAGAGAGAGCTGTCTTGCATCGAGAGAGACAATGACATATTCTACTATTTCGAGGATAATGAATAAGCACTCATGTGCTTTTTCGCATCCAGTCCCCGGAGAGAGAGAGAGAGAGAGTTGTGAGTTCTGTGACAAGTTATCACTGTCAGTGCTGATGTTCTATGACGCCCTGTTCATGATGACTGTTCACTCACAAAGGGTGAAGTACAAATACTGCAGTAGGTACCAGCAGATACTCTTCACTCTTCATCACCGGACAACAACGGTAGCAGCAACAACAGCAGCAGCAATAATGACGCTCTTCAAATGACGGTGGCCGATACAAGCCCAGTGCTACAAGCCGAACAAAACTACCCCTTGAGGCCAACTTCAACCTGAGGCTACAGGTAACTGTAGCTATTGTTTATTTATGCAGATTTGCTTAGTAGGCCTATTTGTTATTATTTTTACACGTTAAACATAACATTTTAAAAGCAAGACGATTAATAAATTATTTGTTTTGGGTTTTTGTTTTCTTACGATTCCAAAAAAGAACTTGACTAGATTATCAAAGTGGGGCAAGATTTCCATGCCCTCCCTCTTCTGTGACTTGACTTTTAAAGGCTAACTCTTTTAGGTGTGGTTGGGGTACTGCACTGAAATGTTCAGAAAGTGACTTGAGCGAGTGAATAGGCCTACCGCTGAACTTGTACCTTTTCAGGTCGTAGTGAACACTTGTACGAAAGATAGGTTTATCGTGTGGGTAAGTTGCTCTCTGTTCTGAGAAGTTAGCATCTCCCAGTTTTTGTTTTTGTTTTTTGTTGTTCTGTTCCTCGGCTAGAACTTCGAGGTTCCCCTGTAGCGAGATTTTTTGCGTATGCCACCGTTTTTGCCCACCATTAAGGCAGCCGCTTTCCGACTTCGGGCATGTCGAAACACAACAGTAAGCTTGCAGGTATTAGTTTTGGCCATCCTTCCCCACCGGTACACAATTGTTTACTGTTCCGGAAGGCGGAACAGTTTTAAACATTGCCCAAGATGTTCTGGGTGCCTTCGCACACGGGACCTCGGTTTACAGACTCAACTGAAAGACTTCGGGGGAACTGATGTAAACTTCCATGGGAAAATCCCCTCGAACGATTCCATCCTTGGTGGCCGACGAAAACTAAAAGATTTGATCCCAGATCAGTCTTTAGAATAGCGCATCCAAAGTTTGATCAATACAGAAGACTTTTGGAGCCGGGGAAATTGATTGGCTGCTTTAAGGTAACTTCTATGGTCGGCGGAAAGTGACAGACCGGCACAGTGATGTGAACACATCCTTTGGAATTCATTTTGTAACGCCAGTTGGTCTTTGCCATCTTCCAACAAGTTTTCGAGTGAATTTAACTGGGGGTGATAGTCGGCATGCTGAGTGCTTCATTTTAAACAACGATTAGTTATATTTTCCATTCAATGTGTGCCTACACGATTTTCCTGCACACCAGTTCCAAATTTTCAGGCCAGCCGTTATGACGTGACAGTGGGCCTTCTTTAGTCCAGACAGCCTATCCCTCTAAACTTGTGACAAGTCGCATATTTTATTTCTCTTTCCTCCGATAGAGCAGCGAGGTTCACTAATGGTGATATTTTAAGTATGCGTGCAACTGGTTTTGCCCACAATTAAGGTAGCCGCATTCCAACGTCAGGGATGTATGCTGGCTATGTTCGTGTTTCAGTAACAACGAACGCCGATATGAGTTTCGAGATCTTTAACGTACATATTTGATCTTCTTTATGTGTATATAGGCCTAAACGGAGTTATTGCACTGGCAGGTCTGCACTTGAAAGCAGGCCTGGGTGATTATTAAAACCCCATCCGAAATCAGACCCCGCCGAGATTCAAACCCACGACTTACTTGACCCATGGGGTTGAAGTCGAACATTCTTAGCCACTTGGCTATAGCGTCCATCAGCATACGACTTGAACCAGGAACACATCATAAAATGAAGACTTTATTGGAGGTTGAAACCGCACCCGATGTTGTCGTCAGATTACCATGTCAACGCCCTAACCACTATCTTACCCATGTTAATGGGATCTTTTTGTTTTTCTTGTTGCTGTTTGGCCAGCTTATATTTATTCATGGTTGTGTGCCATGATCAGTCATCCATTGATGGGAAACTGGAGCAACAAAGTGTGCCATTTTGGAGTATTTAATTGTTTTGTTTCGTATTATCTTTATACAAACATTTCAAACTTTGAGAAATATAAACGACTATGCGACCATTCTTGCCCATTCCCACTTCGGGGATGTATGCTGGATATGTTTGTGTTTCCTTAACCCACTGAATGCTGACATGAATTACGGGATCTTTAACGAGTATATTAAGATTTTTGCATGCGTATGTAGGCCTATACGAAGGGAATGAAGGCACTAGCAGGTCTGTATTCAAGTTGACCTGTGAGATTGTAAAAATCTCCACCCTCAATTTACCAGATGCTGGCGCCGAGATTCGAATTCACGAGTTCGTAGATCCCTGGGATTGATGTGGAACAGTCGTGACCACTCCGCTATAGCGTGTCTCACACAGGGATGTTTTTCGGACCAAATAATCAGAAGAAAAAAGTCGCACCGTTTTCCGTTCCTCGGCTTAAGCCCCGAAGTTTACCAATGCTGATATTTTATGTAAACGACCGTTCACCCACCATTGAAGCTGCCGCATGCGGCAGACCGACTTGTCTAAACACACCAGCGTGCATGCGTTTTCAAAAAAGTCATCCACTCTTACAAGCACAAAATGGCTTACTCTTCCAAAAGGCGGAACAGGTTTTAATGTGTGCGTAAGATGCGTTTGTACTCGTGGTCTCGGTGGAAAGACTTTCCCAAGGAGTGGAGTTGGTATTTTATAATTCCAGGAGGGAAGGGGGGGGGGGGGGGGGAAGGAATCTCGGATAGACCTCCGCGGTTCACCAATGGTGAGATTTTTTCTCGTATGCGACCGTTTTTACCCTACCATGAAGGTAGCTGCATTCCAACTTCGGGGATATATATGCCAGGTGACTTCACGTTTTCCAGTAACCCATCGAACACTGACATGATTTACGGCATCTTAAACGTGCATAGAGAGTAGGCCTACAGAAATAAGAGCGAAACAAAATGCATGGTTGCAAACACTTCATACACGCTTACATGCACGCATGCCCGTAGGCTACTTGTCTGCACATACAAAGACATGACGGACATGCACGCACGCAAACATGCACATAATGCTCGTGCACGAGCACACACATTATAGTAAGCCCGCACGAACACTCTGAATGGAAGTAAAAACTTTTGGCGGCAAACATGGAAGCAGACAACCTCATGGCCAGAAGCCAAAGCACGACTTCCCCTCATGAGAAAAACAACAACAAACCAACAAAACTTTTTGCAGAGCTGTAGATGCCTTTACCATGACAGTAATAGCCTGCGACTTCAGCGAAAATCTCATTGTAAGTATGATCAAATTTTTGCAGATAATTATTCGAATATTTGAATATGTCTAGAGGAGTTGGCATGGATGCTGGCTGCTGGCAAGCAGGCACCCACTCGCAAGTACCCACGCACATGCACGCGCAGATGCGCACACACACGTACCCAAACACAACATCCCAGTACCTTGCTCAAACACATTATCCTTCTTGTACACCAAATCAGATGGAGAGACTCGAGGCATAAATGGTTTGTCAAAATTTCGTCACAAAACACAAACTGTCGACGCAGGCCTAGAGGAGCTGGATGGAAGCCTGGACAATCCCCAGAACCTGACAAAATATGAATAGGCTACTATGAATTGTAGACAACCTTAACTCTAGTATTCTAGACACAACAGTCGCTGATCATTTTATGTAGCCAACATTTGAACTGTTTGGATTAATAAAGCATTGTTGGCTCTTCTGCATTTTCTGGGTCTATTAACATGCTTCTGATAGCTGCCCAGACGTGGATTTGACAGTAAAACACTGAGCTACTGTAGACCTAGTGCAGTCATACAAGGTTTTCATGACTTGCCGATTTGTGTTTGTTGTTGTTTCATCCTGCTGGAGCTCGAGGTTCACCAATGGTGAGATTGTTGCGTGTAGGACCGTTTGCCCACCATTAAGGTAGCTGCACTCCGACTCCGTCGAGGATGTCTAAGCATGCGTTATTTTAATTTTTAAAAATGTGTCGCCCGCTCCTGGTATGCAAGGGTCTTCTCTTCCAAAATTAATGTAGATTTTTCCCCCCCTTTTTCTTCCTCTGCTAGAGCTCCGAGGTTCACCATTGGTGAGAAGTTGCGTATGCGACCGCTCTTGTCCACCAAGAAGTTAGCCCCACTCCGACTTTGGGGATATATGCTGGGTATGTTCCTATTTCCCTAAACCACCGAACGCTGACATGAAGTACGGGACCTTCAGCATGCATATAATGATCAATCTTTAGCATGTGTATATTATAGGCCTACACGAAGTGAATTAAGGCGCAGGCAAGACTGCACTTGAAGTTGACCTGGAACATCGTAAAAATCCACACCCTTAATACACCAGAGGCCGCCGAGATTAGAACCCGCAACTTCATGGACCCATAGGATTGAAGTTGAACATCAAGTCTTGACCACTTCCCTATAACAGTCTTTGACAGTCTTAATTAACCACTTGGCTATAACATCCTTGGGAACAGCTTTAACGTGTGCATGAGGTGTTCCGCGTGCGTTTGTAAAGGAGACCATGGTTTGCAATCTCATCCAAATGACTTTTGGGAGAGTGGAGAAGGTAACGCTCCCCCCCCCCCCCCCCCCCCCCAAAAAAAAAATCGGCTCCAATCGGTGGTGCTATTGTAAGATAGTGAGCTCTAACCACTAGGCTACACCCTTCCTCTCCCCCGCCCCCCAGGCATATTTCAAATTACCTGATAATGTGGTGCTGTCTTAAACTGTTTTGAAGACTCCCTGCTTTTTCACTAAAAGCAATCTTTTTTTCTTTTTTTTAAGCAGAGGATGATGATCAATTCACAAACTCTACGCACGCACGACAGCAGTTTTGATCTCTTTTGACTTAACATGGCGGTGGAAGAGCTTTTCTGACAGTGACCTGCTGCTCCAAGTTGTAGCCTTAATGCTGCAGTGGAAAATCGTCTGGTCAGAGTAGCCTGTTAAGGTCCCTTTCAGTTAGCCTACATCCCTACTTACTGAACACGCACAGGAACTATCATGTATCAGAGACGAGCATTTGAGCAGACGTAGCAAGCACCCATGCACTGCTTGTTCGCCCTCTCTCTCACCCATTCTCTCACTCACTACCCCCCCCCCCCCCTCTCTCTCTCTCTCTCTCTATCTTAATCAAATTATGGTCATACCAGTTTGATTACTTTTTTGTTTTTCAGAAACTTCCCATCAGCTTTGGACTTCTGGCTACAAACTCCATGAAGTGAGACACCAAAGGCTATTATTGGGTTGTGTCCAATGTTAGAGGGTAGGGAATGGAGGAAGGAAATCTGGATTTGGGAAGATATCTGACCTTAGTTTTCAGAACGGGGATATTTTGCTATCCCTTAGGTTCTCGGTATAGTTTTTATAATGGGGATATTCTGCTATCCCCAGTGTTCTTAGTATAGTTTTTAGAATGGGGATATTCTGCTATCCCCAGAGTTCTCAGTATAGTCAACCTTAGTTTTCAGAATGGGGATATTCTGCTGTCCCCAAAGTTCTTGGTATATTCGACCTTAGCTTTTAGAATGGGGATATTCTGCTGTCCCCAAATTTCTTGGTATATTCGACCTTAACTTTTATAATGGGGATATTCTGCTATCCCCAGAGTTCTCTGTATAGTTGATCTTAGTTTTCAGAATGGGGATAATCTGCTATTCCCAGAGTTCTCAGTTTAGTTTTTAGAATGGGAATATTCTGCTATTCCCAGAGTTCTTAGTATATTCGACCTTAGCTTTTAGAATGGGGATATTCTGCTATCCCCAGAGTTCTCAGCATAGTCGATCTTAGTTTTCAGAATGGGGATATTCTGCTATCCCGAGTTCTCAGTTTAGTTTTTAGAATGGGGATATTCTGCTATTCCCAGAGTTCTTAGTATATTTGACCATAGCTTTTAGGGATATTCTGCTATCCCCAGAGTTCTCTGTATAGTCGATCTTAGTTTTCAGAAATGGGATATTCTGCTATCCCCAGTGTTCTCGGTATAGTCGACCTACTTTTAAGAATGGGGATATTCTGCTATCCCCTGAATATTTAGTATATTTTTCAGAATGGGGATATTCTGAAAAGTTTTCGGTATAGTTTTTAGAATGGCGATATTCTGCTATCCCAAGAGTTTTCGACTAGTTTTCAGAATGGGGATATTCTGCTATCCCTGGAGTTCTAGGTATTTTCGACCTTAGAATTTAGAATGGGGTTTAGAATGGGGATATTCTGTTATCCCCAAAGTTCTCGGTATAGTGTCAAACTTAGTTTTCAGAATGGGGATATTCTATCCCCAGAGTTATTGGTATACTTGACCTGTTTCAAAAATGGGGATATTCTGCTATCCCCAGAGCTCTTGGTACTTGACCTGTTTTTAGAATGGGGATATTCTGCTATCCCAAAGTTCTTGGTGTTCACAGAGACTTATTCACATGCTTTGCGAGTAGCTAGAGCACTGGTGATTAATTTGCAAGAGTGGGGTCTTCCTGACCTATGGCATTTCTTCACGAGGATGGAAACGGCAGTGAAATGAAAGGAGGTAGAAATTCAGTCCCAGCCACGCAGCTGCTGCCTTGAACAGCTGGTTCAGGAGCAGGTTTAGAGAAGGACATCTTTTGTTATGTATGTGTCAGTTCTTTGTCAGAGTTGAGGTCTTTGCCATTGGACTACTAACCTGTCAGTTGCCTTTATCACTGGGCACCAAATTCCTGATTGCATCCCTGATCCTTGCTAAAAGAATACAATTAGACAATAGACAATAGAAAGAGAATCCAGCCCAAAATGATAGAATAGGAAATAGCGTTAGAAATGGCCATAAAATTAGATGGAATAAAACCAGTATATAAACACTAGCCACAAATTAGATTTAAACTTGAAGAAAGAATTTATTTAAACTAGGGACACACAAGTTAGTACAAGAGATCAAAGGAAAGCAATCTCGGTGCCAGTGATATCCTACAAAGGCTTTGGGACAGTGGTTAGGAAGGATTGGGACTTCATTTTTGAGACAGTGGTTATGAGGGAGTGTGACTTTAACTTTGGGACAGTGGTAAAGAGGTAGTGTGACTATGTCACCTACTTGCATCTTTGGGACAGTGGTTAGGAGGGAGAGTGACTTCAACTTTGGGACAGTGGTCATGAGGGAGTGTGACTGTCACCTACTGGCATCTTTGGGACGTTAGTTAGGAGGGAGTGCGACTGTGTTGCCTTCTGGCATCTTTGAGACATCCGTTAGGAGGGAGTGTCTGCCAGCCCCTGTCATTTCCCAGACATTTCCTTCAGCTTTTATCTTCCCTCCCTTTATTACATATGGGCCCTAACCTGGTTCGTCATTGTTTGGATCACATGGGGCTGTGAGTCGTGTGGACCACATGGGAGTCAACTCGTCAATCTTGATCAAGCAGAAGACGGACAAGCCTGGAGAAAACTGTCGACCAACGCATCCTCATCAAGGGACTGATGATACCAGACCAGAAAGTGCCTTTGAATCCCATCATTAGGTGCTGTGACATCACGCCTGACAAAAGAAAAATCAGGTACCATTCATTTTGTCATCTTTCCGACTACCTGAGCTAGTCTCTGCCTTTGTATGATCTATTTGTCTACATGTTTGGTGACTGTGAATGCCAATTTCTGTCTGGATTGTGTGTCCATGTTTGTTTGACTGTGTTGCCTTTTTCTGTCTTTTTCTTGGAGCCTGTTCAGTTTGAAAATGCTTCAGTACTCTTTGGTAGAATCTATGTTTTCATTTGTGTTTTATCTTGTTACTCTATTCTGCCTGTCTCCAGCATGGAAGTGGTGAAAAAAATGTCTATGTCATCACAAGATAAATGCAACAGGAGCTGCTAAATCAGTTGGGTTGGGGTTTTTTAAAACTGCATAATACTTGATGGTCATGAAGCATTAAGTTAACCAACATTAAGAATGCTTGGTAGGGATGTATTCTGGATTTTTTGTTTCAAAGTATGTTCTGGTGTTAATCAGGCCTGAGAGACACAGGCACCGTCAGTGTTGGTCAAGTAATTTTTTAAACACTTAGTGATGCATCTGTAAAGTGTTTCATGCTCAACTTTGTGGTCCTAGCCTTCCCATTGGACCCGTAAGTTTTGCTCTGGGTCAGACCTGACTATATTTAGACAAAGCAACATCAACAAAAATGTATGCCACTTATGGGATTTGGACCCAAAACCTAACGACCAAGAATCCAATGTACTACTTTAATGCTTTGGCAGCAGGCAGATTTCTTTGTCATGTAGATTTATGGTGTAGTTCTAATATTCACTGATTTTTGATCTTCTGGTCTGAAGTTTGGGACTTGCTTCTGTTTAAACAGGTACAATAAAAGCCAGAATAATTGAAGTCCAGCACCATCAACCAGTGAATGATGTGGAGACTCAACTGTGCCAAGGTCAATACACCAGAACAGCTCCAGTCGAGTCCAGAACCATCAATAATTGAATAAGTATCATCTGTGCTAAAGTCAGTACTCCAGAACAGCTTCAGACAGGTCCAGCACCATCAATAACTGAATGCTGGAAACAATCGCCCCTGTCAAAGTCAAATCACTAGAACAGCTCCAGTCAGGTCCAGCGCCATCAAAAACAGAATGATGGGAAGCATGGCCTGTGCCAAAGTCAATACACCAGAACACCATCAGTCAAGTTCAGTGCCATCAAAAAGTGAATGATGGGAAGCATCGCCTATGCCAAAGTCAAATTGCCACAACAGCCCCAGTCAGGTCCAGTGCCATCTGTCAGTGAATGATGGAGAGCATCGCCTGTGCCAAAGTCAATGTGCCAGAACAACACCAGTCACGTTCAGTGCCATAAAAAACTGAATGATGGGAGGTATCACCCCTGCCGAAGTCAAATCGCCACAACAGCTTCAGTTGGGTCCAGTGCCATGAAAAACTGTATGTGTAAATCATCGCCTGTGTCAAAGTCAATACATCAGAGCAGCCCCACTCAAGTCCAGGGTCATCGATAATAGAATGATGGGAAGCATCACCTGTGCCAAAATCAAATCACCAGAACACCAGTCAAATCCAGTGCCATAAAAAACTGAATGATTGGAAGCACCGCCTATGCCAAAGTCAAACCACCACAAAAGTCCAAGTCAAGTCCAGCACCAACCAGTCACTGAATGAGGGGAAGCATCATCTGTTCCCAAGTCAACACACCAGAACAGCTCCAGTCAAGTCCAGCACCCCAGTCACTGAATAACAGGAAGCATCGCCTGTCCTAAAGGCGGTACACCAGAACACTACCAGTCAAGTCCAGTTCCATCAGCCACTGAATGATGGGAAGCATTGCCTGTGCCAAAGTCAGTACTCCAGAAGAGCCCCAGTTAAGTCCAGCACCATCAATAATAGAATGATGGGAAGCATGGCCTATGCCAGTCACATCGCCACAACAGCCCCAGTCAGGTCCAGTGCCAACCATCAATAAATAATGGAAAGCATCACCTGTGCCAAAGCCAGTACACCAGAACATCAGTCAAGTCCAGTTCCATCATCAGTCACTGAACGAGGGGAAGCATCACAGCTGCAATTTCAATGAACCTGCCTGTGTGAAGCAGATCAAGACCCAGGTTAGAAAATTGCTTATCTCATTAGTAACCAACCATTTAAATGCTTTTTTTCTTCTAAGTTGCCTTGTATCATTTTTTGGTGTGTTTTGCTTAACCTTTCTATACATTTTGTAGATTGATTTATCAACTACTAAAACTGCATTCAAGTAAATCTTAAAGATAAACTGTAATATGTACTGGTTTCAAATTTAATGTTTGAAAGTATTAAATCGTTGATATTTGAGCTAATAAAGTAAATGGTCATGGTCACACACTTTGGAAATAATAATCCTTAATTCAATCTCTTTTAAAGTAGCATGGGAAGGTGACTGTCATGTTTGTCCAAGAAAACCAACTGGATTTTCAGTGTTACTGATGGGACTCCCATGCTTTCAGGGGCTGTGGGACTGGGACCAAGTGCCACGTGTGCAGTGGCAGCCATCATTAACGGAGTCAAAAAGAGTGGCATGGCCATAGCTTGAAAAAGGTATGAAATCATTGTTGTATTTGAGCTGTGAAAGCAAAAGGATGAATGTTTTGGGTCTTTATGGAGTGAATGGAAATTTTTGTTTCAAAGTGTTATCAAATAATTAAAATTTTGAAATAATAGAGAAAAATTGTGATTATAATATTGTTTAAAATTTTTTTGATTTTTTTCCCTAATTGACAAGATTAACTAATTTCAGACTGGTGGTCTGTTTTTGGTTGATCCATTCTTTTCAGTTTGAAGTCAGATCAGCCCGTCATGGTCAATTCATAATTAATTGAACCCACTGCTGTCCAAGCAGTGGGTTAAATTAATTATGAAATGTACATTTTTGTTCTTTGGTGTTATCAAATCATTTTAAACTTGAACTAATAGAAACAAATATAAACTTTGATACAGCTTTAAAAATCCTTGTGAATTTTATTTCCTAATTGACAAGATTTATTCATTTTAGATTTGAACTAATAAAGCAAAAGAGGGAAGTTATATATCTTTTGATAGTAATTGCGAATATACTTGATTACAGATAACTTTGATAATATAGCTGATACATAAAGAATTGAAGTTGTGTACACATATTGCTTCAGCAATAAGTTGAGATCAGATTTAAGCTAGAAGATCTGTGAACATTTTCCCTGTCACTGATGATTTCTTCATTGCTTTCAGGAGCTCCATGACTCGAATTAAGTGTCAAAGAACAGACACACCATCCAGCACCACATGTCAGTTACCAGGATGTGATGAGGTAACATCAAACTTCATCTATTCCATTTTATGGCCCAGGCCAAAGCTTTGTGAGTTATCCATGTGAGAAAAGTGCCAAGGTCTAGACTGAAATGGTGTGACATTTTAAAAAATGTGTTGAGATAGCCATGACAAGTTTTAGCATTACAGGCACTCTGGATAAATGGGCACATAAATGAAAATTTTTGCTCATTTATTTTTCCTTAATTACCAAGAGTAATAATGTTCATAATGTATGTAATGTTAGTAAAACAATAAGTATTGATACTACTGTTTCCTTAAGTGTAGGCCTGCTAAATGATGATACTGATGATTGTAATGTGTGCATTTTGGCAGGCCAACATTGCCGTCATCAAGAAGACCAGGACATCGCTGCCATCACCAAGGACATCGCCGCCATCACCAAGGATATCGCCGCCATCACCAAGGACATCGCCGCCATCACCAAGGATATCGCCGCCATCACCAAAGATATCGCCGCCATCACCAAGGACATCGCCGCCATCACCAAGGATATCGCCGCCATCACCAAGGATATCGCCGCCATCATCAAGGACATCGCCACCAACGACATCGTTACCGTCGCTGAGGACATCGCTGCCATTGCTGAGGATATCACCGAGGACATCACTGCCGCTAAGGACATCGCTGCCATTGCCAAGGACATCGCTGCCATTGCCAAGGACATCGCTGCCATTGCCAAGGACATCGCTACCGCCAAGGACATCGCTGCCATCGCCAAGGACATCGCTGCCATCGCCAAGGACATCGCTGCCATCGCCAAGGACATCACTGCCGTCACCGCGGACTTACTGCCGCCAAGGACATCGCTGCCGTTGCCATCATTAAGAAAATCTCCAGCCCTCCAGGGGACGGGATAGCTCAGTGGTCGGAGCACTCGCTTTCCCCCAGCCAAGTTAAGCAGCGTCGAGCGTGGTTACCAGTTGGATGGGTGACCGTTTGCGCGCCTTGGCTTCAGTACAGTTCCCCCAGTTCACCCAGCTGTAAATGGGTACCTGCCCTCTTTAGGGTCAGGGAAGGTAAAGCAGCGAGGGAGAGGAGATGGGCGCCGCCCTCAATATGCTGGCCCTAGAGAAGTGAGGTCTCTGACGCCTCGCTCCCCTACGACCTTACAGGTTATGGGACTCCTTTACCTTTACCTTACCAGCCCATTTTGGTGCAGAACTCTCAAGATTTTGTGGTGCCCCTTGGGGAAAACTGTGACATCAAACATTTCACCGTTGTTGCAGAGGACATTGCTGTCATCCAGAAGATCCCCAGCACATTTTGGTGCAGAACTCTGAATATTTTGTGGAGCAGTTGGGGGAAAAACTGTGACATAGAAAATGTCAAAAGGATTTGCAAGACAACACTGCAAAGTACATCCTACTGTCAGTGATGACTTGAATGTAAAAAGCATTGGTATATGACTGAAAAGTAAAGCACTTACGAACCCAAGAAAAAACCCCACCATGGCTAAAAAAAAAAAAGAAGAAAAAAAACAATGGTTAAAAAAAGAAGAAAATGGGGAAAAGGGAAAAAATAGAAAAGAAAAAAAAAGAAAATATGAAAAAAAAATTAAAAGAAAAAAGGGGAAAAAAAGAAAAGAAAAAAATGAAAGAAAAATGTATCAAATGAAAAAGATGGTGGTTTACAATATGTATGTGTAGAACACTGATATATGTAAAAAGTTTTGTTTAAAAATTTTTTACTGGTTTCTTTTCGTGTGTAATAATTTTTATTCTTTGTTTTGTGTTTTTTATAGTGATTCTGCTGTGCAATGTTTTTGTAGCATGTTGAGAGGGTTTATGTTACGCACTTAGTTAAGCTTAGTTGGACTGAAGTGGATCTTGATTTTATTTTCAGAGGGTCAACACTCAATTATTTATCAATTTAAGATGACTCTAAGCAGCAGTGAGAATGAATCTTGGAGCTATTGTAAAATGCTTGGCTAATGCCTGTTGATGCCAGTCAATCCATGAAAGGCTGACTTTCAAAAATGCTGCTTTTATGAGTGAAAAATGCAGTTATATAGATGATGGGTGCATTGCTAAAGGAACTGCTATGATTATGTGTGTTTAATGTTAGCAGGATTGGTGATACTTTCACAGTATTGTGAACCAGTCTGTATGTATGGTGGTCTATCTCTGGTTATCTTTCCATGATTTTACTGCTGTGTAAAGTTTTATAGTTTTCAGTTAGAGGTAGTGTGTGTGTGTGTGTGTGTGTGTGTGTGTGTGTGTGTGTGTGTGTGTGTGTGTGTGTGTGTGTGTGTGTGTGTGTGTATGTGTGGAGGTTGTGTGTATGTGTGGAGGTTGTGTGCGTGTGTGGAGGGTGTGTGTGTGGTGTGTGTGTGTATGTGTGTGTGTGTGTGTGTGAGTGTGTGCGTGTGTAGGTTGTGTGTGTGTGTAGAGGTTAGTGTGTGTGAGGTGTTTGTGTGTTGTAGTGGTGGGGTGTGTGTGTGTGTAGTGTGTGTGTGATGGGTGTGTGTGTGTGTGTGAGGTTGTGTGTGTGTGTGCAGGTAGTAGTGGCAGTAGTAGTAGTGGTGGTACAGATGCACACAAAATGTTCTGCGTGTGGTGGTGGTGGTGGTGGTAGTAGTAGTAGTAGTAGTGTCATCTTAAATTTTACATCTTTGCACATAAAAATTTTTTTTAATCTCACATTGAGTTTTGGTCTTGATTTTTCAAAAAAAGAATTCACATGGTTGACTTTGACCTTAATTCAAAAAAACCTCAGATGATCTATTTGGGTGGGGGGGGGGGGGGGGGGGGGGGGGTTAGTTTTTTTTTAATGGATACAAAGTCTTCAAAAGTCTTTGGCCAGAAGTTGCTTTGCTAATAGCAGAGCTGGAAATTTGTGGTAAAAGAAATCCAAATTAACAGGCAAACAGGAAAGTCCTATTAAGTGGTAACTGTGTCTACAGCTAGTACCATCTATTCGTGTGCTATTGTGTCCACATACTTTCCAACAGACAGACCAGACAACCAGCCCTGACCTTCTTTGCTAACTGTTCATACTAATCCGGCTCTGTTACACTAATCCCGGCCAGTCATGTGGACACAAAAGGCAGGTGGATAGTTTGGTGCAAGCTGACAGGATGGCAAATTCTTTCCTTCAAGGGGTTGGGGTGGTAGTAGAATTTTAGGGAAAGAGATGCTAGGAAGGAAGAGGGGGAGGATGGTTGGGAGTGGGGGAAGAGGTATGGTTGAATGTGTGTGAGAGAGAACAGGGATAGTTATGGGCTTTTTTTTTTAATTTAGGGGGAAGGACTCGAGGAAGAACTGGTCGCGGTGTGTGTGTGTGTGTGTGTGTGTAAGACTGATGGTTTTATGTGTGCGTGTGTCGTGCGTGCTGTGTGTGCGTGCGTGTGTGTCGTGTGTGTAGTGTGTGTGTGTGTGTGTGTGTGTGTTGTTTGTGAATGTGTTTTGTTGTGAATGGTGTGTGTGTGTATATGGGGTAGAGAGGGAGAGAGAGAAGGATGGAGGTAGTGAGTATGCAGTATAGGAAAGGTGTGTGTATTGTAGAGAGAGAGAGAGAGAGATGAGAGGAATGAGGGAGGAAGGGAGAGAGAGAAGACAGAGCATGGATATACTGCAGGCAAATCAGTGGAATGGTATATCATTGGTATTTCATCACCAGTATGTTCTATTGTGAAACCAGCACAACGGTTGCAAACTTTTGTGTGTGCATTTCAAGGTTACATAATTATATTCACATGAGCTTGGGATGGACATTTGTTTACGATTGACCATTGGTCTCATTTTCTTGGAATTTTTTTATAAAGCTTGATATTGATGAAATTCCTGCTAAAAATGATCTGGTAATCACAAGAATGGCCAGACTTTCTAAGTTTATTCAACAGGAAATGGTGTACTGCAATGGTTGTCACAATGATTATTTTGTGAGATTGAAGGCAAGGAATGCTATCATTCTGCCTTTTTTTTAAGACACTAGCTAGACCAAAACCAGGCCTTCAGACGGCGTTTGATATTGAAAAAGTGATTAGTTTGTATAATGGTATGGAAAGTGAGTGGGAAGATGGGGTCTTTCTCACAATCAAATGTGAAAACCGAAACAAAGCTGGTTCTTTGACTTCCATTAGTATGTGTGAAATGACTATAGTTGATGTTGATAGTGGAATAAATAGTAAACCATGTCATGTGAAGATTGATGGCAGATTGCACACCTACCTATGTGACAGGAAAAAGACTTATGGTATACGATTTTAAGTCTAGTAGTGGATGGAGGGTGCCTGTGTATTTGTTTTTGTTTGGGGATTTTTATGTTTTAGATAATGAGATCAAAATGTGAATTATCTACTAAAACTGCATTCAAGTAAATTGTAAAAGATAAACTGTAATATGTACTGGTTTCAAATGTAATGTTTGAAAGTATTAAATCATTTATATTTGAGCTAATAAAGTAAATGGTCATTGTCACACACTTTGAAAATAACAATCCTTAATTCACCCTCTTTTAAAGTAGCATGGGCAGGTGACTGTCATGTTTGTCCAAGAAAACCAACTGATTATTCAGTGCTACTGATTGGGACTCCTATGCTTTTGGGGGCTGTGGGACTGGGACCAAATGCCACGTGTGCAGTGGCAGCCATCATGAACTGGAGTCAAAAAGAGTGGCATGGCCATAGCTTGAAAAAGGTATGAAATCCTTGTTGTATTTGAGCTGTGAAAACAAAAGGATGAATGTTTTGGGTCTTTATGGAATAAATGCAAATTTTTGTTTCAAAATGAATTCAAATAATTAAAAATTTGAACTAATAGAGAAAAATTGTGATTATAATATTGTTTTTTAAAAAAACTTGATTTTTTCCCTAATTGACAAGATTAACTCATTTTAGACTGGTGGTCTGTCTTGGTTGATCCAGTCTTTTCAGTTTGAAGTCAGATCAGCCCGTCATGGTCAACCTGGACAGCAGTGGGTTAAATTAATTATTAAATGTACATTTTGGTTTTATGGTGTTATGAAATCATTTTAGACTTGAACTAATAAAAGCAAATATAAACTATGATACAGCTTTAAAAGTCCTTGTGATTTTTATTTCCTAATTGACAAGATTTATTCATTTTAGCAAACAGCAAAGCGAATCCAGTCATTCGAAACAAAATGCCATAGAAAACTACTGGGCATATCCTGGAGAGAACGAAAGACCAACGAATTTGTCAAGAGTCAAATAACACGGCTGGCAGGTCCACAGGAACCCCTTCTCACCATCGTCAAGAAGAAAAAGTGACATGGTTCGGCCACGTCACCACACGAACACTCGCCCAAAACAGTACTGCAGGGAACACACGAAGTGGCAGAAGGAGGAAGACAGAACAGTCATGGATGGACAACATCAGAAGATGACCAGGATGAATGATTCGGCACTACTACGCAGAGCGAGGCCGATGAGAGGAGGAGGCTTACTAGGCATCGTCTTTCATGTCTCCCCACGACCGCCAAGGTCACGGGTCTGATTGAATGGATGATTCATTTTGATTTGAGCTAATAAAGCAAAGGAGGAAGTTAAAATCTTCTTTTGATAGTAATTGGATATAATATCATTCACAGAACTTCCAAATTTAATAGCTGAATACATAAAGATTGAAGTTGTGTACACATATTGCTTCAGCAGTAAGTTGAGATCAGATTTAAGCTAGAAGATCTGTGAACATTTTCCCTGTCACTGATGATTTCTTCATTGCTTTCAGGAGCTCCAGGACTCCAATCAAGTGTCAAAGAACAGACACACCATCCAGCACCACATGTCAGTTGCCAGGATGTGATGAGGTAACATCAAACTTCATCTATTCCATTTTATGGCCCAGGCCAAAGCTTTGTGAGTTATCCATGTGAGAAAAGTGCCAAGGTCTAGACTGAAATGGTGTTAGACTTTAAAAAATGATGTGTTGAGATAGCCATGACAAGTTTTAGCATTACAGGCACTCTCCATTAAAGGAGAAAAATGCTCTGAAGTTGGCAAGGTAATCAAAAAGCTTCATACATGCAAATTTTTTTGTCCAGTGTGTACTTAATAATCTCAGTAATATATAGTGAAGTGGGATATAAAGTATGCCATCTTCCAAAAAGAAACCCCAAACCCACATAATCCTAAAAACCATGACTCTTTTTAGATTTGGGAGCATTGCGTTGTCTGATTTAGTGTATGTTGATAACACTTTCAGCAGTGCATATGCCGCATCATAGGATGGATTGCTAGAGTGCAGCTTCTAGGCAAATAGTTGAGGCTTATTGGTAACGAATTGTAGCACATTGACAAATTATGGCACAATGACATTGCATCAGCTTGCAAGAATGAAATCAAGATTTTTCCAGACCTGTTCCAGTTAAAAAATAAGTGAATCTATATGACTGAAATTTCTTTGTATAGAGTGATTAGAGTCTGGAGATATTGCATACTCTCCATCAGTAGCATGTCTCAAAATACCAATTTTAAGCAACACCCCTCCTTTACTTTAGCAATTTTTTGTTTTTAGCAATTTGCCCCAGCTGGTGAATGCATTTCATTATTTCCCCCTGTTTATCGGCTAGAGCTCAGAGGTTTACCAAAGGTCAGATTTTTGTGTACACAGCCGTTTCTGCTCATCATAAAGGTAGCTACATTCCGACTTCTGGGATGTATACTGGGTATGTTTGTGTTTCCATACACCACCAAGTGCTGGCATGAATTACAGGATCTTTAATGTGCATATTTGATCTTCTGTGTGTGTTCATTCATGAAAGGAATTGAGGCACTGGCAGGTCTGTGCTTGAAGTTGACTTGGGTGATCGTAAAAATCCCCACCCTTAATTCACCAAACACCACCAAGATTCGAAACCATGACTTCATGAGCGCAGTCTTAACCACTTGGCTATAGCATCCGTCCCATGGGTTTTAAAGATTTTGTCACCCATTCCCACCAGCACACAATGGCCTACTCTTTCGAAAGGCAGAACCGATTTTAACATGTGTGCAAGATGTTGGACATGTGTTTGCTATACATAGCCTCATTCAAAGGAATTTTGGGGAATGGTTTCAGCGCTGATGGTAAATGTGTTGCGTTGCTGTTAAGCGCCTGACAAGTCGGGCCCAGCCCATCTGACTTCAGCATGGGGGAGAATTATTATGTTTAAAGTCTTTCTGGAAAAAGGCAGGAGGATGCACCAAGAAGGCAGAACACAATAAAGTTATGATGGGAAGAAAATGGAGCAAGGCAGAAAACAGAGGGATAGAAAAGAGGGAATTCCTAGCCCAGAAGTTCCAGAAAGTGGGGATGCTATTTTATACTGACAGGCCTTCGGCATTCCCTGCATTTACAAATCAAATCTGGTATCAAATATGTTGCTAGCCACAATGCAAACTTTAAAAAAACAGAGCGCTTATCAAGCCTATAGCTACCTGCACTTGCTTCCTTACTGATGACTAAACCCAGTTACTGTTATGAAGTAGATGGCCTATGTTTGAGCATGCGTGTGTGAGTGTGTGTGAAAGAAAAAGATGGAACATTAATTTTAAATAATAACAATGCTACGAAATACTGATAGCGTTGACTTGCAATAGGTTTCATAAAACGATAAAGTACAAGAAAAATCATGAAGAAATTTGGGGGTAAGGGGGATCATAAACAGATATTGCATTAGCATTGAAACAATTCGACACCACACAGGCAGGAGGAATACACACAAGCAGCCACAAGCACATGCACAATAACAAACAATTCAACATCACACAGGCAGGAGGAATACACACAAGCAGCCACAAGCACATGCACACAAACAAACAATATAACATCACACAGGCAGGTGGAATACACACAAGCAGGCACAGACACACGCACACAAACAATTCAACACCACACAGGCAGGTGGAATACACACAAGCAGGCACAGACACACGCACACGGACAAACAATTCAACACCACACAGGCAGGTGGAATACACACAAGCAGGCACAGACACACGCACACAAACAATTCAACATCACACAGGCAGGTGGAATACACACAAGCAGGCACAGACACATGCACACAGACAGATCTGTGCACACTGGGGTTCAAGTCACCACTAAGATGCCAGTTCAAGGGGGTTTCCCCCTCAAGTTAACATCAGTGCTGACTCCACTCCCCTAAAAGTCCTTCAGATGATACTATAAACTGAGGCCCTGTGTGCAAATGCACTCCACACACCTTGCACGCTTGTTAAAACCGTTTTCTCAGAAAAGTAGGTCATTTGTGCCAGTGGGAACAGATGACAAAGTTTACAAAACGGCATGCACATGGGGACTGGATGTGAAAAAGCACATGAGTGCTTACTCCATTTTCCTCAAAACAAAAAAATAGATAAAGATGAATGAATTTATAAATAATGTAACACACACACAAACACACACATATACAGGCACACACACACAAAAGCATGCACCCACACACATGCATCAATAAATCTTTTGTTTAAAGCAAGCAATGTGTACTTTTCTTTGTTGTAGAATGTCCAGGTGTGCCCTTTCCAAAACACTGAGTTACTGATTTAGTATTCAACTGAATTCCAACATCTGTCTAGATTTCGAGTCTAAGCAGACCTGTTTCTCAACTTAAAATACTATGAATATAGAAAGAAATACAAGTCAAGTCAGCTTTCACTATTTTTTATTTTTTGACCATCAAAACAGTTTTGATTGTAAATGGAAGAAAATGTTGACAATAGTTCACAGAAAACAAAAGTTGTCTCAAAATCAAGGTGGTGAACATGTTCAGACTGAGGTATACACTATGGAAGACAACAGGTAAATATGAATAGGTATAAATCCATACATGACCTGAGTTTAAACTGTTGTTAAAAACACACACACACACACACAAAACAACAAAAACCCAACAAACAAATGCAAAACTGGCAAAATCTCACTTCACATGATCATATACAAACACACAACTTATCATTCATATCCATAGACTAAATCATATTGCATTCAAACACACACACACACACTCCCCCCTTGCAATCCTCTTCCCAGCTAGTAGAATTTTTCCCGACTTTATTTTTAAAGAGACTGATCAGTATTTGCTAATCAATATCTTGAACATGTAGAGTCTTTGACAGCAGTGACTGAAGCTTGGATATGTGCTGCTGTTGCTGCAACAGATATGACATTCCATTATTTCAGTGTTGTTATTCCTTATAATTATGAAATCTTTTACAAATAAAAAAAGTAGTTGAATACAAAAGGTACATTTCTTAACCTTTTCCCTACGGGTAACCTGCTATAGGGTAACCAACCATCTACTAACCCTTCCCTCCATATCACCCACTACTGGGATACAGAAGTATACAAATGCGCACAGTGCACACATGGCTGAGAAAGAGGGATTCTCTCCCTTAACGTTGGGATAGTGTTTAACCTCATGAGGCGGAGTTGTGAAAGAGGAGTGGTAGTCTGAATAAGTAACATCTGAATGTGAGGAGCTAAGATTTTGTGAAATATTTTTGGAGATGAAAAAAGTGGCATCCTGGTGGCCAACAAGTAGACTGTTAATGGAGAGGCTGTGGACTTGAGCCTGGTCTGAGGCATACTGGAATGATGTTTCATGCTCTACCCAGCTCCTGATTCCATTCAGTTTAAAAGAGGCGGGGATAGAGTCATTTTTTTTTTTTTTTGGTATCTTTTATTTTATTCTTTTATATCGAGGATATAAACTTGTGTACTTTTTTACATCCAGTCCCCGTGTGTATGCGTTTTGTAAATTCTGTCATCTGTTCCCACCAGCACACAATGGCCTACTTTTACGAAAAGCGGAACAGGATTTAACATGTGCGCAAGATGTTCTGCGTGCGTGCGTTCGCACATGAGGCCTCAGTTTATAATCTCATCCGAAGGACTTTTGGGGAGAGTGGAGTCTGCACTGATGTTAACTCCATGGGAAAATATCCCCTTGAACGGATATCAAACTCATGTCATTTTATTTATTTTTTATTCTTTTATATAGAGAGACTGGCAGTATTATCATCAGAATTGTGGACCTGCTGCCATCAAAATCATCAAAATTTATGCTATGTTGTGACACAAACTATTAACTAGTTCCATATTAGCCATGCTGTACGCTTTTGATTTTAATGAAATATTTACATGGAAGGGTCTTTACTCTACACCACTCATCTTCCAAATATTACCCAAACAATGTTGCATACACTCACCCAAAAGGCAGCTAAGGAGTTGATAGTTATTAATATGTAATTCCAATGATCACAAGGGCTGATGTCATACTGTGCTTAGTGCAGAACCATTAATTGATAAGCGTGCACACACAGAGACACACACACTCCACGGATATTTACCTTAAGCCTTGTATCACGGTCACGAATGCTGATGATACCAGTGTCCAAAGTTTGGTCACTCAGTACAACAGTGTAAGGCACTCCGAGTTCGTCATTTCTGTGCATAAACGTACATATTCAGCAATTTTTTAAAAAGTGATACAACACTACTGCCCACATACTCCATATATTCAGGCAGCCTCCCCCTACAAAAAAAAAAAAAATGGTGCAGTCTTAGCTTAGAGCTGAGTGAATGAATCAGCTTCCAATCCTAAAAGTCCCGAAGTCAATGGTCCAAATCTAGAGTACCTCTTAATTAATTTAATCAAGGGTGAGGAATTTACAATCTTTCAAGCAAACTTTTGTGCAGACCAGCTAATGCCTCTCATGTTCACACAGGCAGAAGAAGATCGTGTATACATGCGCACATCCAATTCAATTCAATCTGGTTGTTTATAGCCCTGCTGACCACAGAGGCCATATCGGGCCGTCACCTCATAAAATGTTAAATTTCAGATTAAAACTGAGCAGCTATATACAGATTTAAACAGGGTATAAAAAAACTCTAATGTTGTTCCTTGTATCAACGCCCTGGCTTGCATGCACATAAAATATGTTGTCATTCATGTCACTTTAGTATGTTGCATAGTCAAAATGCCTAGCATGCATTTGTATCATGCATTTGGTGAAGCAACTGCTCAATGAATTTCTACGTGGATGTGGTGTAGCATATGTGGGATTTTCTGTGCTGGGAAAACTTCTTGGGAGAACAGAAATGACTTCTTTCCAGGGTGCTGACAAGATCTTGTACTTAATGTGTATATGCTTACAACAGGCTTTTCTTTATCACATAAAATACAAAGAAAACAAAACATTTTTACAATGAAATTAAAAAAAAATAGACAACAACAAAACACATCTAGTTTATCACCTGCATTGTGTACTTCATCTTTTTTTTTCATTATGAACATAATTTAAAAGATGATACAGAAAGGACATTCCACATAGAAGCATATCAAAATTTGACCAGTCTGTTGCAGCTCCCTCCCTCCCCCTCCCTTTTTTTAAAATTAAAAAACCAACATTCATAACGTCTGGTTGACTGTAAATTTAATGGACAGTAAAACTACATTTTCCAAACTACAGCACTAAGATGTATACAGCACACATGTGATGCAATATTTCAAGTACTCTTTCAAACTATACAATAACTAGATAACCTGAAACAACCCAACTTTACTGTCTCATAATCAACTGATGCCATTTACAAAATCCTTGCAGAAAATATGCAAGAGACAACATCTATAAATCAAATGCCTGCAGTAGCTAAATTTCACAGTAAAAAGATCATGTCTATGGCAGTTCAAAATAACTTGCATCACTTTATGTGCACACACTTAGACACAGCAAAAACAACTGAAGTATATGCTGTTGTGAACAAACATGTCCTTGGTGAAATCTGAGACTATGTTAACACACAAACCGTTACAATACGATCAGTGAAATTTGAGATTATGTTCACAAAGAACCTTTCCAAATGTCACCCATCATATTGTCACATGAGCCAGCTTGCGTGTGAAGTGTCAGGAGATCGCATGATGTGCAAACACAAATCAATTCAGAACATTTCTAAATGTCAGATGCAAGAAACAAAGCAGATCTTCATCAGATTGAGTACAGATGCCCCGTAAACCGATCCTGCCTTGCATCCATTAATGATTTTTACTCTTCTCATCTTCCTCATTATTATTTATAATTACTATCATTATTACTATAACCATTAGTTTAAATGCACAAAACAATTTTCATTGACATATAAAAAAAATGGAAAAGCCAATAGACATGTGGTGTTAGCAGCTGATAAAAAAACAGGTACACAAAATTCAACAAGAAAAGGAACAGGCAAATTAATGACTTTGTCCTGCAATATCTTGAAAGCCCTTGATTTGGGCATGCAAGTTTCAGACGGAGAATGCGCTCCCTGGCTCTTTGGCACGGTCTTCCCTCCTCACGGGAGAGCCCTGTGCTGACATCGCCAGGTATGGGACAAAGTGGATGGACTAAATAAATAAATAAATAAACTGATCCTGCTCTGCATCCCTTAATAACATTTACTCTTATCCTCCTCCTCCTCCTCAATATCGTTTATCATTACTATCATTAATACTATAATCATTAGTTTTAAATGCACAAGAATCTATATGACCTCAAAATGAAAAGAAAAGAAAGACACCTTTCGCAGCTGAAAAAAAAATTGCTAAAGATAGGAAAGATGGCAAATTAATGACCTTCTGTACTGCATATCCATGGCTCCCGAGTTTGCTGGTGTGTTCAGCACGGAGATGCCAGCCTCCCTGAGCTCTTTGGCCACATGGTCTATCAACACCCTCACCTCACTGGCCCGAGACCCTGTGGCTGACATCGCCACCTGGTATGGGGACAGCAGTGGATGGAGCTGCAACACCTAAAACACAAGTCACTCACAGATGAGTGGAGATGAGTGCAGAAAACAGAGGTCAGATGAGTGGAGTAAACACAGGTCAGATGAGTGGAGAAAACACAGGTCAGATGAGTGGAGAAAACACAGGTCAGATGAGTGCAGAAAACACAGGTCAGATGAGTGACAGGTCAGATGAGTGACAGGTCAGATGAGTGGAGAAAACGCAGGTCAGATGAGTGGAGAAAACGCAGGTCAGATGAGTGGAGAAAGCACAGATCAGATGAGTGCAGAAAACACAGGTCAGATGAGTGCAGAAAACACAGGTCAGATGAGTGCAGAAAACACAGGTCAGATGAGTGACAGGTCAGATGAGTGCAGAAAACACAGGTCAGATGAGTGGAGAAAACACAGGTCAGATGAGTGGAGAAAACGCAGGTCAGATGAGTGGAGAAAACACAAGTCAGATGAGTGGAGAAAACACAGGTCAGATGAGTGGAGAAAACACAGGTCAGATGGTGAGAAAACACAGGTCAGATGAGTGCAGAAAACACAGGTCAGATGAGTGCAGAAAACACAGGTCAGATGAGTGCAGAACGACCCACTGCTAACTATAAAAGACAACAGACTGTTTAATGGCATACTGACATATGATTTGATGAAATGAACACTATGCACTGACAAGGAACCTAGTTGTTTCTGCAATCTGGTAAATTTAGTATAACAGTTCAGAGATTGCGGTGAAATATAGCAAGAAAGCAATAAACAAAAAGGTTCATTTTTATACTAGCACCAGTAATCTGCAAATGGTCTAGTGCCTTCTCGCAGTTTGCCTTAGCATTTTTGCAATAATGGTAACAGACAACATTTAAATTTTAGCAAGATGTTTTGGTTTTTATCCCCTCCCCACCTCCTTTTCCTCTAGTTACGCTCTTGCCTCAAGAATGACGCACTGGTAATTTTCAACATTCTTCATTACATACCCACTATTTCCTATACAGTGGATCTGTCAGATCCTTGCCAGTACTTTATTACTAAAATGGTCAATGAAGCTGGCATTCTTTATAAAACAAACAAACAAAACAAAACCGATGATGCTTTTTAGCTGGGCTGCTTCTATCTTCATGTGCATTGAAAATGAATGATGCCAGGCCTCTGAAGGGTGGATCAGAGAGACCCTATTTAGAACACCAAGTTATGAGGTGTTTTTCTACGAGATACCACGGATGATAAACTTCTGGTTATAGGTCCCTATCCCCTGCTTCCTGATTCCCTGTAATAATCGTAAATCACACCGCTTGTATAGGTGTCAGTGTTAGGTTTCATAGGAAGATGAAGACAAAAGTCTTTGGCCTCTACCATGACTTCTATGAAGAGTCATTCAGGCACCAAAACTTATGTATGTTCTATCGAGCCAGAAGGCCCATAGAGCCGGAGCTTATCCCGGTTTCTGTAGCGTTAAGCGAACTGATGGTTTTTCACTACCCCTGTGACAGGACGCTAGTCTGTCGCCAGATACTTCCCCAGCAGAGCTGGTACCCACTTGTACACCTGGGTGGAGTGAGGAAAATAGGAGTAAAGTGTCTTTCCCAAGGACACAACACCGAGCCGAGCGGGGATCGAACCCACGACCTCTGGATCACGAGTTGACCGCCTAAACCACTCGACCACGGTGCCTCCCAAAACTTATGTGTCATACCTTAAAGCTGACAAATGGATCCTTACTTTGACAGACATTAAATACTGTCAGCAAAAATTTCAAACTTCACATTTGTTAAACCCAATTTCATGTTAAAAAAGAGAGAGAGGAAGAGGTAACTAATTTATGACAAAAGGGTTATTTAGCTACAGCTTTTATTTGATTTCATTTGTTGTGCTGTAATGAATAACACACATGTATGCAAACATAAATATTCATCTAGAAATAGTCTTTCTCACACACAAGCACGTACAGTTACGCACGTACATTTACACAAACTCAAGCATTTACACACACACACACAGAGTTGATCAAGCCTTACCAAATGAAACTGGCTATTGCTCCGTGAACTGCCTTTCTTTTTCAGCTCTAACTCCCTGTAGGAATCGGTAAGGAAGACGGCCATGCACTGCTCCAAACTGCTCTGGCACTCCAACACATGTGGATGAAACATTTTGCGATGATATTTTCCCTGGAAAAAAACAAAGACAGTTAAATACATAACTTCATTCAGTCTTGCCAAATAAAAATAACTGTTTCAAAAATTAACAGAAAATGACAGTAATAATGATAATACATGGAAGTTATATAGCGCTATGTCTTGTGAGAGCAAATCAAAGCGCTTACATTCAACTTGTTCATACTCATCCAACCAGTCACAAATTGATTAAACAAATTTTGATTTACACACACACACACACCACAACACACACACAACACAACACACAACCATCCTTCCTTTTTTCCCCAAAAAAACTTAAGACTGAACAAACAACTCACAACAAAGGACTCCCCTGTCACACACACACACACACCCCTCTCTCACCTGATGTGATACTCCAGAACTGGCCTCCATATCGCGCACTCCTTCATTCCCTAAATTGCTGATGCGCTCAATGGGCTGTGTACCCCAGGGGAAGGTGTAGGTGATCACAGTATCACCGCTTCCTTCCGCTGCCTGCTCTATCGGGGCGGGGGGACTGGACCTGCCCAGCTTGGAGGGGTTGGAGCAAAACTGGGGGAAAATAATACGTACATCATAAAAACACACACACACAAACTGGGGGAAAATAATTTGTATGTCATAAATACACACACACACAAACTGGGGGAAATAATTTGTATGTCCCCACACACACACACACACACATACACACACACACACACACACACACCAAACCAAACCAAACCAAAATGAAGTAATATGTATGAAGTAAACACAAACACAGCTGTCAGTTTCCCCTACTTTCGACTGCTCTCAGCAGCTATCCATTCCAGCCCAGCCCAGCCCAGCTGGTGCTGATTATAGCAGAACTGACCACACTTGGACTAGGTAAAAAGAAGGGGCGCGCTAAATTTAGCGCTCTTGACTGAGTGATGTTGGATTTGCGCACTGTGCAAATGGAAAAAAAATGTAGAGGAAAATGTTTGATGTAAATATATATAAAGAAAGAAAAGGACCCCCCAAAAAATTACTGCCAGTATGATTTATTTCATTACAATGACGTAGCTAGAGTAAAATGTCCATCATAAGGGGATCTTACCCATTTTGTACCCAGTAATAAATCTTTGCTTCAAACCAATGTCTGCTGTGGATGGCTATGATTTCATAGCAGTCCCAGTATAAAAAGAAGCAGCTTGGAATGAAGTATTGCATACTATCTGATTTTTCATTATTTCAATTTTTAAATGGCTTAAGTAGGTATTCACTCAACATTGTACAAACTGAAAAATGTTTCCATTGCTTTGAGGTCAAGGCCTGCAAATGATATGTTGTAACATGTTACACTGAGATCGTCCTAAGCCATGACAAGCTCTTAACAAAACAACCTGCACTCAAAAATCCCTCTAGCAATGGAGTATCTTTGCCTTTGTGGCGAGGTACTTAAAACCAGTCAGACATGCAAATTTCTCATTGAGTGTGTACTTTCAATCTCACAGTGATTGCTATGTAGGATGAATGCGTCAGAGTGTATATCTACTGGGTAACCGACAGGGTGTTAAGCTGGGGCATAAGCAACGACACTCCTCAATGCAGTGCATATTTTTTTAAAATCCCAGTTCCTAGGCTAAACCTCTGAGATTCGCCAACGGTGAGATTTTGCGTATGCAACCATTTACACACCATTACGGAATCCGCATCAAGGATAAAAATAATGAATGATACATACATGTCTCCACCAGCGCAAGCGAGTCCTTATCCAGTAGTCTTGAACCTGGGCCACAGTGCTAGGAGGGCTGTAGTGTTGAACCAGAAGCTGCGTCTCCTCAACGCCACTGTCCCCACACACAAACTGATCATGAGATGTTTTCAAAATCTACTCTCTTTTTTTTTAATATAATATATTAATGATTATTTGGATACTAAAAAATATGCATGCATTTTTAAAAACAAAACAAAAACGGGTTACTGATTATTTGCCTGGTGAGGCGACCATTCTACACCAGGTGGGTCCCTGGATGGCCAATAGGGGGTCATCTGCAAAGCCCCAGACCAACTGGCCATGTTCCTATCAGGACAGGGCGGGACAACAGGTGGCTCTGTTGCCTCCATGAAATACCCCATAATGATGTCCTATGAGGGACACATCACATGATAAAAGCTCTGCCTGCCCCTAGGCCCCCAGGGTACCAGGAGACAAGGGTGGGGGTGACCCTGACAAAACCCAGAGGGCTGAAGTCAGCGGTATCGGGCCATAGGCGCCCTCTAACATATCACAATACCATACACAAAAGTCTGCATGAAGACACTGATTATTTGGATACTAAAATGAGAGTCTTTTCTAGTAATCATGCTCCTTTTTAAAAAAAAAATCATGTGTAATGTTTAGTACTCAGACAGAGAAAGAGTTCTACAAGAGTGGAAGTGGTTTGGGGGGGAGCGAGAGAGAGAAAAAGAGAGAAAGAGAGAGAAACACAAACACACTATATCAAAAGTTATCATAATGTCATGGACTATCAGCTGAAGTTCCTAAACTATGAACACCATTTACAATATCTGAACATTCCCATTGTGATGGTTTAAAAGATATAAAACAATTTGGATGACCTCTCAAATGTCAGAAGGTAATGGATCTGGGAAAAGCTGATGCATATAATTATAATATATATTACTAAACGTACTAACAAAAGCTAACAAAACAACAAAGTTCATATTTTCTCTCTCTCTCTCTCTCTCTCTCTCTCTCTCTCTCTCTCTCTTCTCATCTCTCTCTCTCTCTCTATCTATCTATCTATCTCACACACACACACTTAATCAAACCTTAACAAATGGAGCTGGCTATTGCACACAAACACACACACATACACTTAACCGTCTGATACCACTTTTCAGTGGAAGGACGTTAAACTGAGAACTAACACACACACACACACACACACACACACACACACACACACATGCACACACACACACAAACATCACACACCACTTAACCGTCTGATATCACTTTTCAGTGGAAGGATGTTAAACTGTCACACCACACACACACACACACACACACACACACACACACACACAACACACACACACACACACAACCACAACATCACACACACACAACTTGTTTCTGCTTCCAAAAAAAAGACCCTAAGCCCATAACTAATAAACACACACACAGAATTGTCCTGTACATAAAAATTGAAATAAAAAAATCAAACAAAACATCACACTCCTTTCTGAATCACAGTTACAACAACATCACTAATTACAATGCAGGATGTTTGAAAGATACTTTTTTTCACAGTTGTAGGATGCATTGGTCATACTTTGAGAGAAGCATGCTGTCCCCTTGACCTCTGGGGTCATCCTGGGAGGTCAAGAAGCACTGGCCACTACTGGCTACTGACACAGGTAGATGACCACCGTTCAGACTGAGGGCTGGCAGGTAGGCAGCCTGACAATCTGAAAATGGTAGGTATCTATAGACATTATTTTATATCTGAAGGTGTGATTTCAGTGCGTCAGTGCAGAGGTGGGTGGTTGAGTATATGTGTGGGTTTTTTTAAGGATAATGGAATGACCACATGCATGCTTTTTTTCATCCAGTCCCCGTGTGTATGCAGTTTTGTAACAGATTTTTTATCTGTTCCCACCAGCTCACAATGGCCTACTCTTCCAAATAGCGGAACAGATTTTAATGTTTGTGTGCGCGTGTGTGTTTGTGTGTGTGTGAGGGAAGACCGGGGGGGGGGGGGGATGCTGTGTGTGCATGCATGTCTGCATGTGTCTGTGTTCTAAAAAGGCATAAAATATAAATTAAACACAAATTATACATTGTTAGAATGATACATTTATTTTTGATTCTGAACCAACTAACAGTCCATCAAGACAGAATATGATTCCAGGCACAAGTAAAACGGACAACAACAAACAACAAAAACAAAAACAAAGCCACCCACAGTAGCATGGGAATTGTCCCTGGCAAAACTTCTGCAGGAAAAAAAGCCATTAATTTTTTTACTTTCATAGGGAAACGATACACCATCAGCTAACAGGAAAAAAGAGAAGTGGCGCTGCACTAGTGGCGATGTTTTCCCTCAGGAGTCAGCGGCTTCATTTCATGCAACAAAACCTGCTGCGACTTTATGCCTCTCAATTCAAAGTGAGCTGTTTGTACGTATGTTTCTTCTTTCCTTGTTCCTCAGCTCGAGCTTTCAGGTTCGCCAGTGGTGAGGATGTGTGTGTGTGTGACTGTTTACCAACCATAAGTGTAGCTGTATGCTGACTTTGGGGATGATGTCTAAACATGACATCAGTGTGTACAGTGCATTTTCAAATTTTGCCATCTGTTCCTACTGGCATGCTATGGCTAACTTATGGAAACAGATGACAAAATTTACAAAACCGCATACACACGGGGACTGGATGTAAAAAAGCACAAGAGTGCTTATTCCATTATCCTTGATATAAAAGAATAAAAAAATAAAATAAATACTCTTTTAAAAGCCAGAATGGATTTTTAACTTGTGCGCAAGATGTTCTGTGCATGTTTCAGACACAGGTCCTTAGTTTGTAATCTCATTGGAAGGACTTTTGGGGTGTTGGAGTATTTCAGTAATGATTTTAACTCCAGGGGATAAAAATCCCCTCAAATGGGCATCTCAAAGGAGGCTCGAACTTGCTCAATGCTCAAACACTTGGCTATCCATGCACTTACTTTCTACCTGGGATCTTCCCCTGTTAGCCGTTTCTACTTTTCAATAGCTACCTCCACCTCCACCACCCCACCTAAGTGTGTTGAGCTCTATGTGTGTGTGTGTATAAATTTGATATTTGTTTATCCTGATATTTGTGGACGGTTGCATGCGTGTGAATGATTTGAATGCAAGCGCTTCGGTTTATTTACTTTACAAGATTCAGGGCTATATAAATTCTATACATTATTATTGTTATTATTATTATTATCCCACTCTAAAAGTAAAGTGGTAAATATAATACCAAATAAGAAGAGATGAGCATTTTGTTTTGGGTTAGGTTTTTTTGAGAAGATGAACCTGATGAGAGATAACGGACTCCTTTTGCAAGGGACAGAACTGTGTTACATACAGCCAATCAAATTAACGGAATATGTTTTGTCTAAAACCAACTTAGCTCCCCCCCCCCCCTCCCCCCACACACGTTTGCACTTAAAAATTAAAACATTCTGCTTTTAATGTCATGATGGATTGTAACATTTTGTTTTTAACATATCAACAGTTTTGATATTTCTTCCACACCAATATGAAACCCCCCCCCCCCCCCCCCCCCCACACACACACACACACAAAAAAAGCCCCATCTGTTGGCTAACTGAAATTAACAGCACTATCTCTCTTATGCACAAAAGCTTACCTGAGGACAGGCTTTTCCTCAAAGACATATTGTGTGGTACTGAAATGCCACTGTTGTTGTTGTTGTTGTTGTCCATCTGTGTGGCATCGGAGTGAGGGACAATGAGGGGGGAGTGTTCCACACAGTATGTGTGTGGCTGCTCCAGAACCACTGCATTCCACCTACATGCATGTAACAAAACAGAAATCAGTTAAACAACAGTTTGTCTGTGGATGGGTATAACGAGTGTATGGGAAAAGTGCGCATGTGTGTGTGGGGTGGGGGGGTGGGGGTGGGGGGGGTGGGGGTGGGAGTAGAGGTGATGTGTGTTGTGTTGTCATGTGCTATGTTGTGTCAATGTCATGGTGTGGAGTGGTGTGGTGTGTGTGTGTCTGTGTGTGCATGTATGGGTGTGTGTGCATGTACGTATGCGTGTGAATTTACATGTGTGCATATAGTTACGGTTGTATGTCTGTGTGCAGGTGTGTATGTATGGCTATGTGTGCAGGTGTGTGTGTAAGGTGTGTGTGTGTGTGTGTATCTGTGTGTCTCTGCGTGTGTGATTTTAGAAGAAGTTACAGCAAATCATTTCTCTTCCAACAACAAAAATCATGTTTATTTTTGTTTGTTCCTCAACTAGACCTCCAAGATTCACCATGATAAAATTTTTGTGTATGCGCCGTTTTTGCCCGCCATTAAGATTGCTGCATTGAGACTTTCTTTGATGATGGCTAAACATGAAACGAATGCGCGTGCATTAAAAAAACAAAAAAACAACTGTCATCGTTCTTACTGGCACAAATGGCCTACTCTTCTGAAAGGTAGAATGGGTTTTAACATTTGCGCAAGATGTTCTGTGTTTGCACATGGGCCTTGGTTTATGGTCTCATCTGAAGGATTTTCGGGGGTGTGGAGTCAATACTTATGTTGACTCCAGGGGAACATTCCCTAAAAGTGGAGTCTTGGTGGTGGCTGGAACCTGGGCTTAATCCCAGGCCATCAAATCGCGAGTGCAATGTTCTGACCAGCAGGCTATACCGCCTCCTGAAAGTACCTAAATGACAGTCTGACTCAGACAGGCATCAGAACGACATTTTAACCAAGTCAAATAAGTGACCTACTTAACAAAATCAGAGCACAGAGCTAGGGAAGGAATAGCCAAATGCTCAGAACATGGAACTCCAAACATAACTATAACTGAGAGTGGTGGCTCATGTTTGCACAAAGCTGTGTCTCTAAAAATGTGAAATAGAAGTTTTTCCCTGGAGTCAATGCTGCTTCCATTCCCATTTCCCTGTAATTTCTCTGCATGAAATCATAAACCAAACTCCCCTGTGAAAATGCATGCATAACATCTTGCACACATATTTTTTTTAAAGCATCATTTTTTGTTGAAGTGTAGGATAATGGTCAGTGGGATGGTCGAGAACATATCCAGCAAGCAGCAACTGGAGAGAGATGGGTTTCACCAGATTCAACTTATGCGAGACACACTGCCCGAAAAACTCACTGAAGTGCTATATTCAATGATAATGATTCCTCGAGAAATTAAAGTTATAACTAAATCTAAGTCAAATCAAGTATATCCCCAAAGTCAGGCAGTGGCTACCTTAATGGTGGACAAAAATGGCTGAATACATAATGTAAAAATACCACTGGAGAGCCTCGGAGCTCAGCCAAGGAACAAAACAAAAACAACAACAAAAATAATCAAGTACATCAGGTTAACTATGACCTAGAGACAAAAACCAAAAAAAAATCAAGTACATCAGATTTTCTATGACCTAGAGAGGCATGGGTAATTTTTTTTCTGAAAAAGAAGTAACCTGAAATTTGTCTTTATTGAAAACACCTGTATGCTGTACACCAACCTTCACAGCTTTCGGAGAGTCCACAACAGGAACTAGTGTATTATGACTTGAAACAAGCATTTCAAAACAACTAGCAAATAAATTACGACAAATCATGGTATGCACACCATACTCTGGAGAAAAAGTAAGTAAAACAGAAAAACTGGACTGGAAAAGTGTGAACTTAAATTTCTTACTTAGGACTATCAAACTGAAAGGTGACATTACTTTTACCTTTGTAATAGTACTAATACTTAAGTGAAGCGAGAGACATCATTTATGCACATATTAACGTGTACAAAGTTTGTAATAAAAGATGCCTCTCACATGATTTTTGCACAATCTCTTGTTCCCAAATTTAATATATATACAACATTCATAATAAAAATAAAAATAGGTGCAGAAACATTTTCATTCTGACTTTAGCTATTCTTACCATTGTTTCAAGATGTTTTTCCTGAGAAGTGAACCAAGGGGCCCGAAATGGAAGACCTTTTTCTGCAGTCCAGACACAACCACTGATTTCTCTTGCACAAAGCCACGGTTCACCAACAGCTGAACAAATCTGAAAACTCGTGGGTCAGCCATCCTTTTGTTTGCCTCCTCTGGACATAAAAACACAAAAAGTACACATGTATGCACACGCATGCACACACACAGTGCACATTCAGAGAGAGAGAGAGAGAGAGAGAGAGAGCAGACAGACAGAGACAAAAACAGAGAAAGAGAGAAAGTCAGAGAGAGAAAGAGAGAGAAAGAGATGCAGGATGGTTAAGATGTTCGCCTGCCAACAAGTAAACCGTGAGGTTCTGGGTTCGATTCCCAGCATCGCCCTTTCTTCCCAGTTTGACCAAAAAAATCGAACTGAATGTCAAAGTCCTTCGGATGAGACTATAAACTGAGGACCCGTACGCAGGCATGCAGAACATCTTGCGCACACGTTAAATCCTGTTCTGCTGTTCGAAAGAGTAGGCCATTGTGTGCCGGTGGGAACAGATGACAATTTTTTTTAAAACGCATACACACCCATTAAAAAAAAATCTGATCCCTTTGATTTGTTGCTTTACAGGATTCAGTGCTATATAAATTCCATACATTATTATTATTATTTTAATGTTACCAAGTCTACCACATCATCCGAGTTTCTCACCACAGGTGACACTCGGGACACCTGGAATACGCACCCGTACCCTGTCTCACTCATCCATCACACGTGGGCATCACCTTGAGACCGAAAGTACACACTGGATCAGCGGATGAAAAGTTTTCAGGTTATCACCGTTTTCAAGTATCTCACCCGGCTCCGACCTCTGAGGAGTTTTCTCTCCTTTCAATAAACTTTAGGTTGTTATGCGCTGATGGCAATCGAAACAAAACATTTCAAGGCGTAAGAACATTATACTGGAAGCCTTAGGCTTAGCACAAAAACGCTTTTGGCCTAGGTCATGGACCAGAGAATTAACCTTGTGTCATCTTAGTTGTAATGTAACTGGGATTTTAATGAGAAAATTTTAAGATTTGGTTTAATCAAAGAATTGAAAAAGAAAATGCATGCACTAGTTTCATACCGTTTATTGAATACCATATGCTGTGAATCTGTCATACACTTGGATGTATTGCGGCACAGGTAGGCCTAGTCCTATTCTTCTACACGTGAGCCAAGAGTAGTCGACTTTGAATGGCCCAGCCTAGCCTACTTTCAGCTAGAGTATCCTACCCTTGGCTTGTAGGGCTATGGCTACACACCGGTATTAATTCTATAGTGTGGGAGTGGAAAAAAATGTTGGTGATTTTCACAGATTTTTTTAAGCATGAAAAATTAAAATGTGCACTTGTTTTTTGGATTGAGGACATAGAGCAATACCAGGTAGTCACGAGAAAGTTGGAAATAACCATCAAATGAGGTTTGCCTGTATTCCTACAGCGTTGACCCTGCGCATGCATATTGCGGGGAAGGAAGCTAGCAGACGACAAAGGACTGAGGGGGTACAGAGTTTGCTGAAAAATTAAAAACTTTCAAACCTACCAAATTTGTTCAAAATCACATGAGTTTTGAGTCAGAGGCTAGTCTTTCACCAAAAGTGGTTTTTATTTCTGTGGATGCCTTAGAACGTGCGGTATGAGTATAAGAGTTACATAGAAAAGAAGAAGGAAAAGAGTGATTTTTTAATACCAGTGTGCAGCCTATACAATTTGACCCCTGCAAACAACAAAAACAAACAAAAACCGAGACAAACAGTCTGTATCCTTCACTGATAGTTTCTGTGCCAAAGATAGAATACGTTAGTTTTGTAGCCAGCAACAACGAAAAATTATTTTTATACATATCAAATAAGCTTTAGAAATAGGATTTTTATCATTAAAAAATACCGGGGATAAACTTTACAGGGTGGTAAAATTGACATTTCACCGTTTCAACTTCCTGTGTTATGACAAGCCAAGAATGGGCTGTCTTGTTGAGTTGAAGAGAAAGTGACACAGAGAGTGCATATTGTTTCATGGTTCTTGTCGTCAGAAACTGTCATGCCAGGCATTTATCTTTTAAGACGTCGGTGGGCCATTGCCAGTGATGACTTTGTTTTTCCAAGCATTGCGGAACTGTGCCTTCGAGTTGCTTGGTAGGAGACAATAATAATTCATACATAGTTACAACTTACACTAGTTACAAACAACTTACACTAGTTACAGCCAGTAGACTGAATAGGATAGATGGGATCAGGTAACCTAATACAATAGTAGGGCCTAAACTACAGGATCTGTCACTTCCTTCTCACCCGGTCTTTTTCCTTGAATAGCCACAGTCAAAGGGTTGAAGATTTTCCTACTGTCATAAACTCACTGAAACTGTTGAGAAAATTTAGAGAAGTGTGTGGTGTATGTAGAATGTTTTGTTTTGCTTTAAATAATGAAAAGCAGCAGGCCTGACCATGGGTGTCTGCCTGCCTAAACAATTAAGAAAATTCAGTTTGACTAGGAGAACTTAAAATGCCACAATATTAACATCAACTTAAACAACAGTAGCAAGAAAACATGCACACACTTTATGCTATACATGTACACACTACTGTGTGCCAGTGGGAACATGACAAAATTTACAAAACTGCATACACACAGGGACTGGATGTAAAAAAAAGCACATAAGTGCTTATTCCATTATCCTTGGTGTAAAAGAATAAAGTGAAATTGAAATGCTAGGCTTCAGTATGTTCTCTTGGTATGTGTACCAGTCCAGATCTCTAGATAAAAAATTATTTTATAGTAACGTCAGCCTGCATAGTGCTGAACAAGGCAGGAAGGTTTCTGAGTACTGTACAGAATTGTTTCTGGTTTTGTCATGAAAGGATGGCAGAAACATGGGATGCATAGGTTCACACACACAGTAACACACAGATGCACGCACACACACACACGCACGCACACGCACATACACACACATACAGTCACAAGTAGGAACGTGAAAGATTGGGTGTTGATATTGTAACCTGATATAATTTGACATTTTATGAATTGTTTTTTGTTGTTGTTTTTTCTTTTAAATTAAAAAAAAAAAAGGTATGTGCATACACGTGCATGCTCGTGTGTATACATGTGTGTGTGAGTTTTGCAGGGGTTTTGGGGGTGGGGTGGGGATGGGTTATTTCTTATGGGATCTATTTTATTGGTATAGGCTGTCATAATACTGTTGACATGTTGTATTTAAATATTATTGATGAAGTTATTTTTGATCCTAGATAGATGGCTTGATGAAAAAACCCCAGATGCATTGCTTTATTCAGTGTACCATCTGAGGAAAAAAAGACTGACAAACAACACACATGTGCACGCATGCATGCACACGCGCTCACACACACCACACACACACACACTCATGCACTTTAATTAAGCTGAAGAAATTAACTGTATCAGTACATTTTAGAATCTTTATTCTTAAACAGTAATATTTGGCATGGAGTGCTTTCCATCCATTTTGAACGAGACAAAAGCTGAATCATGAGCACCCACAGTGCACAATGAATAAAAGATGTGTCTAAAATACAAGATCTATGAAGTATCTAGACTTACCACATTCCATTGTTGCACTTTAGACAAGAGTATGTTCATGAAATCTTGTAAATTTATACAAGTTGAAGGTATTGTTTTAATGTCATTTCTGTTATAAACTTTCTGGGTAGTCTTAAAAGTTCTGCTTGAAAAAAACTTTCTTTATTGAAAAGTTTCCATGTTACAGTAAGCTTTCCACTAGTTCCAGTGAACAGTTTTCCTCCTAAACTAACAATAACAGATATTGTATAATGACAAAACTGAAAGAAAGGGTGATTGAACTATAATAGTAGTGTGCGTGTGTACTGCAAAAATACAGGATTTTCTTTTAAGTGGGAGGATTGGGAAGAGGGTAACAGGACTACAACAACATGTGCTTATCACAAAAAACCTCTGGTATGTTTGTTATTGTGTTTGAACAATTTCATTTTAAATCTCTTCACAAATTGTGGTATTCTATTAGACGAATGCAAAAAAAAGAAAAAAGAAGGGGAGTGGGGGTGGGTGGGTGGAGTCTGGTTCAGGGTTTTGGGGTGAAAGCACACAATTTTCAATACCAATAGACAAGTCAATGGACTTTTAAGGACTTTTGTCACTGTGCGTTTGTTGCAGGCTGATAACCATTGCTGTGCTTTTTGGCATTCACCATGGAAGCTTTGGCTGCCCAAATGGCTATCTCCTCCGCAATTACTACATCGGGGCAATAGTCATCCTCACTGTTGGAATCATCCACACAGCCATTACCATGGGCATCAGCATGCGTGGCACCATCCGAGATGACCATCCACGCAGACACATCAATATTTTCCTCTACCTCAAAGTAGCCATCCTTCTCCCAGAAGCAGTGTGGGTCATCATTGCAACCTACTGGGCTTTTGGCTTTTCCTACACCTGTGACTGGACAGTGTACTGGGCGGCCAGGGGGGCGTGATCTGTGCCTGGATCGTGGGGTTCTGGATCTTCGTGGGCATTCTGCTGGTGTTCGACCCCCTGGGGTCAGCGGAACATAGGGTCAACCTGGGCGACGTCATGAGCAAGAGAGGGAGTGACTATCGTATCGACGCTGTCAAGTCAAAAAACATTCGTGTATGGGAAACCAGGTGGGTATCTTTTGTGTCATAAATTTTGTGTATTTCAAAATTCATAATAGCATGTACTCAAGTTTTGTAGAACATACCAGCACAGTGTATAGTTTTTGTAAGTTGATTTTGTTGTAGAAAATTGGTTTAAATAAAAATTTGAATGCAGGTGAAAGCATGCAGTGCAATGTTTTCCATTACAGGTTCAACATAGGCTGGTTCCTTATTTTTAGTGTCTACAAACAAATTTCTGTGTGTGTGTGTGTGACTGCAATGTTCTCCATTACAGGTTTAACATAGCCTCATAGACTGGTTCTTTTTTCTTTTTAATTTTTTTAAATTTTAGTGTACATATACAATTTTCTCTCAGTGTGTGTGTGTGTGTGACACACATTTTAAAATCACCCCTTTTTACTTCCTTGTTGAATTCAGTCTTTAAAATTAATTCATTGGTGTAAAGTTTGGGTATGCAATATATGTTCACACATGTGCACAAACACACTCATGTACAAAATGCACAACACATAAATACATCACCACACACACACATGTATACACATGTACACACACACACACACACACACACACACACACACACACACACACACACACACACACACACATACATGCTTTTTTGTGCATGTGTGTGAATTTTTGTGTGTGCATAAGGGCAGGGTGGAAAAAAGCTTGTAAGTTTACTCTTTTACCCTCAATATAGATCATTTTGACTTGACTTCACACACACACATGCATGCACTTGCACGCATGCACTCATGCACACACACACACATACATGCACTCGCATGCGTGCATGCATGCACACACACACAGAGCTGCAGGACAGGACTGCTACAATAATGTTACGAACAGTACTTTACTACTTAGCACATAATATTGTTTTCCAGGTGCCGTTGCCTGTGCTGCTGTATTGCCTTCAGTCAGGAGAATGATCAAGCTTTTTCTGATGTGTCCAAACTCGTTGCGGACTACTTTAAGGTATGTCACCACACTTAAACAAAATCTTTCATTATATATATATATATATATATCATCATTTCTTTCAGAGGTGGTTAGAGGGAGGTTTGTTTAGAAAATTAGGGAGAGTCAGTATGTATGAAAGTCTGAATCTGAGTGAGTGTTGTTAAAGTGGTTTAAAATACAAGTTACAACCTTAAGTATGTATTACAAAATTTGTCAGTAAATTGTTATTTTGTTTGGATTCAGTTAGTTTTTAAATTGTTCAGAATTTATCTCACTGAAAATTATTTACACTGGCACATGTAGAGTCTTTCTTGTTTCTAACATTTATTCACCAGCAATCTATAAACAGTATATATTCAGTTTGTATTCCTCACAAGATCCCAAGGAATTACGAAGACAGTTTTGCAAGGCACTGTCCAAGGAGGAAGAAGAAGAGGCAGACCAAGGAAGAGCTGGGAGGATAACATCAGCGAATGGACAGGCCTAGAACTCAACAAAACCCTGAGAAAGGCAGAACAGAGAGAGGAATGGAGGGAACTGGTTGTTGAGTCTTTGAGGGTGCCCCCACGGTCGTCAGACTACGGGACAGATAGATAGATAGAGATTCCTCACATTCCTATTGAAAATTCTACTGTTCCACAAATTTGAACTAAAAGAAAATTCCTTATTGCAAGTGTGTTGGTTTTTCAACTTTGGTTTAAAAAGGAGAAAATGAAGGAAGGAAGGAAGATTATAAGTGTGTATCAAGCAAGACATAATTTAGTTTACTGATGTAATGTGGAAGTTCTTTGTTAACAGTATTAATTTGTTAAAAGCTGATATGCAAGCTGCTCTAAGTACAGCAAAGCCTGAAATATAGTACCACATCTACATGGTTTCACCTTTGCAGGAGATAGATCTGGTGCCATCAGATATTGCAGCAGGACTGATGCTGGTAGAAGAGCAACAGAAGGGTATAGAGGGTGACCTGTCCGCCATTGTAATCGACACCGTTCCCGCCAGTCAATCAGGGCCTGCCACCTTGACTGCAGCAGTCATCTCGGATGGCAGAGGTGGAGAAGGGTCCTCAGAAATAATGACAGGGGAGCCCAAACCAAAGGCCTGGATGACGATTCCTATGATGGAACATTACATGAAATACGCTTTGGGCAGTTACGGGTGGCCGTTCTACATGTATTCCAATTTCTTCACTGGTCTCTGCAGACTGTGTGCATCTTGCAGGTGATTTGAGCAAAGAATGGGTGGCAACAAGAGTGGAATAGTGTAGTATGTGTGTATATAGCATGTATGTGTTTAAAATAGTGGAATTATATATATATATATGTATATATTGGTATGCATATGTATATATTTGGCTTTTTCTCTTTTTTTCTAAGTAGAACAAACAAGTACTAAAGGATGGTCTGATAAGTTCAGAGGTCTGATTTTGTGTACTTTCAAGTTTGAATAGTTACAGAAATAATAAATCAATTTGAACAAAAATTTAGCTGGAAAATAGACCTTGTGTGGTCAACTTTACAGGCTATTGTCTGAAATAGAAGTGTACAAGCTGAGTTATGGTGCAAATCAGACAGGAATGACATAACAGCAGCCAAAAACCAAAACACACATGGGATGCTGACAACCCATTTTACTTTGAATAAAAAAAAAAAAAGCTAACTTATTTAAATAAGTATATTGTGGTGACAGACAATGCATTAATCATGACTGAGGTGTGCCCGAATCATCATTAATTTATGCCAAGCATTACATTATTCATTAGATATTTCAGAAGAAGCATGCTTTTTAAAACAATTTTATTCAGTTTACATATTTTAAAAGTTATTCTATTCTTTAAAATGAGTCCTCCACTTATAAAATAAAGTGCTTATTGGTACACTCTACATGCTTATCCATTATTATTTGCCGTTATACACAGCTTACATTCATTGCATGTTTGTCTTTCAGCCATTCAGCTCAAAGGCTTGCGCCCAAGTTAGTGAGACCTTATTGCCGTCGCCTGACCAAACAGCTAACATATGCAGGGGGAGGAAGAGGAGTAAACATCTCCTCTTCTTTTTTGCCTCATTTATTAAGCCCAGCCGACCAACATTTTGGCAAACATTATTTTTCTTTGTAAGTGTCAGGGAATCAGTAGCAGAGTGGAAAATGTTAGTGTAGTAATCTTTATGTCTGTATCCCTCTGTTTTGCTTGTATATTTCTTTGTTTCCTAACGCTTGTTGATGTAGCCACATGTGTGTTTTTCTTTGTTAATGACTTACTTTCTGATCTTCTCTAAAATCTCTTGTATCTTCTTCTTCTTCCTCCTTTTTTGTCATGTTTCTCCCAGGGGAGGTTTGATATTGATGAGCCTTCTCCATCTCTCTCTGTTGTGTAATAAATATAATCATATAAAATCATACATAATCATATAAATATAATCAAAATGCTGCTAACATCAACTGGAATTGTGCAACACCTTCTTGGCACAAGCTTCTTGATAATATGCACAAGAATTTTGAGAATCCGCCTTTATAACATTGCTTCTTAACGCATACTTATTGAGAACTTGTCTGCTTAAGGTGAGGATGATGACTTGAATCTGGTAGAGATTTAATGGCACAGCATGTCAGCTATCATTGCTTTCACCTGTGTGTGTTTTTGCAACTGTCTTTTTAAAAAGTGTGTTTGTGTGTGTGTGTGCACGCAGGCACGTTCCTCTGAGTGTGTGTATGTATGAAGGTCTCTGTGTGTTTTTACGACTGCTTTGGTTTAAAATAACTGGCATCGTGCTATTTGTTAATCTGTAGACTGAGCAACATAGTTTATTGTTTATCTCTTTTCTTATTTTTAACTGGGAGGAGTGGGGAAGGGGGAAGGGCTTTTTCTTATTTTTTTCTTCCCTTTTTTTTTGTAGGTTCAAGAATCAATTCTATAAATTATCTTAAGATGGCCAAGCACAAAAGGAAAATTTTCTCTCTGTTTGGACCTTGTTCTCAGTATCTGCTCAGTATCTCTGCACCTTTCTCATCTGAAAATGAGTATATATATATTGCTTCATGCTTTTTTCTGCTGCTGTTCTGAAAGTTAAAGAGTAATCATATTATCATGAAATATCTGTAGCTGACAGGAGTGTTCTAAGCTTACTATTTCAGGATTGCTTCTAGACACCAAACTATCAGAACTGTCTTCATGGAGAAAAAAAGTATTGAAATTTGTATTTGTTGCAAACTTTCACTACTTGTTAGTAGGTTAGAGATGATTAGTTAAACTGAATGGTATGTATCCTCTGCAAGAGCCAGTGTTATATGCTGAAGGAAATCAGTGTTTCAGACAAAATGTCATGCACCGCTGTGTTCTTTTGGAGGGTAATGTTATTAACATTTGGAGTGGTCTGTGGATCAATAATTATTAGGTTGCTAGTTTAGGAGAGGACTGAAATGCTTTGACTTGGTTCACTTTGAATGTTTTTTCTGAAAGCCCAGGTACCATGGTTGTAGAGGTTTGGTGGAATCTGAGCAATAGTGATGATGTTGATGATGGTCGTGATGTACAACAGGTGCTGTTGCTAGTATGGTGTATGACAGATGCTGACACTAGTCATTATGTTGTACGACAGATGCTGACACTAGTCATTATGTTGTACGACAGATGCTGACACTAGTCATTATGTTGTATGACAGATGCTGACACTAGTCGTTATGTTGTACAACAGGTGCTGACACTAGTCATTATGTTGTATGACATATGCTGACACTAGTCATTATGCTGTACAAAAAGTGCTGACACTAGTCATTATGTTGTATGACAGTCTGACATATTTTATATGTTGTACAAAGGTCTGACATAGTATTATGTTGTGTGGCCTAGTTATGTTGTGTCTTTGGTGAAAGGTGTGTGGGTGTTCGGAGGAAAACCGGTGCACTCTGACAATGTCTGTGGTGCCAAACCCCGCTGCATAGACAGCTGCCCCAAAGTCCGTGGCGGACCTCATCTATTTTGTTCCCACCAGGGTAACTGGATTTGGGGCCCCGTCACTGCAGCTATTACTGTTGCTTGTTTTGTAGTAGTGTAGTAGTGTAGTTGTAGTAAAAGGGTAGGAGTAGTAGTTTTTGAAAAAGGATTTGGAGTGTGTAGGAGTGTAGTAGTGTTAGTGTGCGTTTTCGCAGTAACTTTTATTTTTTTTCAAGTGTTATTCATCAACACAGTGTCTTGTATCCCCCTTTAGAATTATATTTAGTAATATGTATTTTTGGGGATAAAACAAATTTTTTTTTTGATAGTACTTGTTTTTTAGCTTGAATTGATGAAAGGTGATTTTTGGGAAGGGAAAATTTACAGTTTTTTTCGTTTTCTTTTAGAGCTTAACTGAAAATTCTTTGGTCATATTTACATAATTGGAATTCAGTTTTGAGTGGTAAGAAACTGTGGCAGAAAATCAAAAACTGTTTTAATGTAATTTTTTTCTATGATTGTGCACGGTGTCTTTATGTGTGCATATGTGTTTGTGTGGGGTACTTGTGGTGGTGTGTATGTTTATTTTATTTTATTTACTGTATTTTTTCTTTTATTTTGGGAATGGAATAAGCACTCGTTTTTTTTTTGGTTTTTTTTTATTTTTTTTCTTTATTCGGGGTTATGGAAAGCAGTCTCGTGCTTTTTTCATCGAGCCCCCTGTGTAGCGGTTTTGTAAATTCTGTCATATGTCCATGGCACACACTCGTATTCTTTTTTTACATCCATACTCGCATGTATGCAGTTTTGTCATTTTGTCACGCGTGTTTGTAAGCGTATGTGTAAGCATGTGTGGTATGTCATGATTTTGTGTTAAGTTATGCCTGAATGGGCATTACTTAAAAAGGTCACTTTTAAAATATTGTGCAGTAAACTTTGCATTTCTTGAGATAGTTTTTGTTGCTGTTGCTAATGTTGTTGTTGGTGTTGTTGTTGTTGTTGCTGGTGGTGGTGGTGGTGGCAGTGGCTTTTTCTTTGATAAATGTAATCCATGGCAGCTTTAGTGACCCGATATTCATATGATAATGATGGGTATTTTCCAGTATCGTGAAGTACCCTTCTACGTGGCTGTGGATCGAAAATTCAACAACGTTGTTGTCAGCATACGTGGGACACTGTCTCTGCAGGTAATAAGATACAATACACTGTCTCTGCAGGTAATAAGATATAATGCACTGTCTCTGCAGGTAATAAGAGAGAATACACTGTCTCTTCAGGTAATAAGAGAGAATACACTGTCTCTGCAGGTAATAAGAGAGAATACACTGTCTCTGCAGGTAATAAGATAGAATACACTGTCTCTGCAGGTAATAAGATAGAATACACTGTCCCTGCAGGTAATAAGAGATAATGCTCTGTCTCTGCAGGTAATAAGATAGAATACACTGTCTCTGCAGGTAATAAGAGAGAATGCTCTGTCTCTGCAGGTAATAAGATAGAATACACTGTCTCTGCAGGTAATAAGAGAGAATGCTCTGTCTCTGCAGGTAATAAGATAGAATACACTGTCTCTGCAGGTAATAAGAGATAATGCTCTGTCTCTGCAGGTAATAAGATAGAATACACTGTCTCTGCAGGTAATAAGAGAGAATGCTCTGTCTCTGCAGGTATTGGATAGAATACACTGACTCTGCAGGTATTGGATAGAATACACTGTCTCAGCAGGTATTGGATAGAATACACTGACTCTGCAGGTATTGAATAGAATACACTGACTCTGCAGGTATTAGAATAGAATACACTGTCTCTGCAGGTATTGGATAGAATACACTGACTCTGCAGGTATTGAATAGAATACACTGTCTCTGCAGGTATTGGATAGAATACACTGACTCTGCAGGTATTGAATAGAATACACTGTCTCAGCAGGTATTGGATAGAATACACTGACTCTGCAGGTATTGAATAGAATACACTGACTCTGCAGGTATTAGAATAGAATACACTGTCTTTGCAGGTATTGGATAGCATACACTGACTCTGCAGGTATTGAATAGAATACACTGTCTCTGCAGGTATTGGATAGAATACACTGACTCTGCAGGTATTGAATAGAATACACTGACTGCAGGTATTAGAATAGAATACACTGACTGCGGGTATTAGAATAGAATACACTGACTCTGCAGGTATTAGGATAGAATACACTGTCTCTGCAGGTATTAGAATAGAATACATTGTCTCTGCAGATATTAGGATAGAATACACTGTCTCTGCAGGTATTAGAATAGAATCAGTTTTAAAACTAATGCACTTTCATTCTGATAAGAATCACCATCTAGTCTTGTTCAAAATGATGTCCCAAGTTCTTGCAAAGCAATTGAGCAGGTTATATATGAGTTTCATTATGTGCCTCATATGCTTGCTGCAATTTAGTGGGAATTTTGGAGATGATTCAGGAGGAGAAGGGAAGGAGGGGGCTTTTTTTTTCTTCATGAGAGTAGTTAAAAAACTGGGAAAAAGCCTTAGTGTTGGTATTTTCTGTGCAAGAATAATTGCATTACAGTTCCTTGTTCATCATACAGCTAACAGTATATGAACTTCAATTTGATAAGCATGGTTTCATGGGTTTTTTGCCCAGATTTAAACTATTCCTCTCAAAAAAGCCACCTCCTTCTCCTGAATTGTCTCCCAAATTCTCACTAAACTACAAGCATATGAGGCACATAACGAAACGTGCATAAAACCTCCTTAATTACTTTACTCAACTGTTATTTAAAATTTTTAAAACCAGTTTCAAAATCCTGAACACAGTAGAGAGTGTTAAAAATGCATAAGATATGGCAGTATTGAAGACAACGAGGTAAACCATTTTAAAAAAAGAGTCCAAGAAAGTTTTCTATGTGTCAAAGAAAGGAAAGTTGCTGTGCAATAATGTAAACTTTACATTACTTTCAAGTACATATCAAAACGATCATTCAATTGTGAGGTACTTAAATTTTTTTTTTTTAAATATATAGATATTGTGTATGCATTGTGTGTTTAACCATGTCATCAAACCATTGAACTCTATACTGAGATTCTCGAGCTTCAGTGATAGTAATAATTTGGTGGGGTTTTAAACATTTCTTTTTGTAGTTTTGTTGTTGTTTTTGGTTGTTGTTTTTGGTTGTTGCTGCTGCTGCTTATTTGTTATGATGTAAGAAAAGGAGAGAGGGAAAAGAAAAATCATCATAAAGGCAATTTAGGTCGTATCAACACTTTTTCCACAGGAAACACTAGCTGACATTTTGCATATAGGAAATACTGAAATTTTGCCTTCAGGAAACACTAAAATTTTGCCATCAGGAAACACTGGTATTTTATACACAGGAAACACTGGTATTTTGTATACAGGAAACACTGGTATTTTGCATACAGGAAACACTGGTATTTTGCATACAGGAAACACTGGTATTTTGCATACAGGAAACACTGGTATTTTGTACACAGGAAACACTGGTATTTTGTACACAGGAAACACTGAAATTTTGCCATCAGGAAACGCTGGTATTTTGTACACAGGAAACACTGGTATTTTGTACACAGGTAACTCTAAAATTTTGCCATCAGGAAACACTGGTATTTTGCATACAGGAAACACATTTTGCATACAGAAATCACTTACTTTTTTGTTTTCATACAGAAAACATTGACATTTTGCTTTCAGGAAGCCGTGACATTTTATGTGCAGGAAAAAGTGACATTTTGTGTAAGGAATTTTTTTTGTTTTTTGTTTTGTTTACAGAAAGCACTGATATTTTGCATACAGGAAACACTGATACACTCCCTACAGGAAAGGCTGTCTGATATTTTAAATTCAGAAAACACTGACATTTTGCGTACAGGATGCCCTACTTAACAATGTCATTTTGCATACTGGAAATAAAACAACTGGAGTTTTGTGTGTATGTGTGTGGAGGGGGTGGGTAGGGGGGAACACTGATTTGTTGTTGTTTTTTTACAGCAAGCACTGACATTTTGGAAGCACTGATATTTTGCATACAGGATGCTCTTATTGACATGTCATTTTGCAATCAGGAAATAAAACTCGCGTACATTTTGTTTACAGGAAGCACTGACATTTTGCATACAGGAAACACATTATGCATACAGAGAAAAAAACCTGACATTTTGCATTCAGGAAACACAACTTGCACGCAGGAAGCACTGCCACTTTGCATACAGGAAACACATTTTGAGTACAGGAAATTCATGTGACATACAGGGAAAAAATAACTGACGTTCGACATACAGGAAGAACTGACATTTTACATACAGGAAGTACCGACATTTTGTCCACAGGATGCCCTGACTGACATGTCAGCCAAAGGGGTGTGTCTGCCGATTGAAGGTGTGCCGGATGCCACGTGTCATGACGCCATGATAGACTGTGCGCAGTTCATCAAATCCCAGCTGGAAAGCAAGCAGCTGTTGGAGCGGGCCTTCTCCTCCCTGCAGGTAACTGACTTCACTTTTTTCGCTGTAGGCAATGGCGCTACCACAGCCATTGAGGTTAAACCCAGGCGTGGTTATTTCCGCTAGCTGATTACACTTGTTCACTCTTCTGTACCAGTACTGTAGCGCGTCAAGTTTGGAAGCAGCGGAGAGTGATGGTTTAGATGTAACACGCCTGTCTTAAAAAGGGAGAAGCCTGGGTTTGGTTCACATCAGAAGCTGAACTGTAAAATTTGTCAGCTAAGTTCTGAAACTGGTTATGCTGGTATGGTGTGGTGTTGAAACTGAAGTTATTCTGCTGTAAGGTTCTCTTGATGTCGTTACCATAAAGTAGGAACATCTTAAAGTTTTGTGTGGGTGTGTGTATGTGTGCGTGTGAGTGCACACGCATGCGTGTGTGCATTATATGTGCGTGCGTGCATGTGTGTGTGCATGTGCAGGTGGAGGGCAGTCAACTGGTGATAGTGGGTCACAGCCTGGGAGCAGGTGTAGCAGCATTACTTGCAGTCCTGCTACGGCCTCAGTACCCTGACAACCTGGCCTGCTTTGCCTTCTCCCCACCAGGGGGGCTTATGAGGTAGGGTCGTTCACAGATGCTCACTTGTGCTTGGAAGAAAAGAGGGGCATGCAGATTTCCACTCTTATAGAGGCATGTTTGCAGGGCATATATGCAGACCTGGATGGACACTGCAGCTGGGTGGGTCAAGTGTTTGACTTCGTTGTGAGGGTCCTTAAGCCATGGGTTGGAATCTCAGCAGTAACTTCTTCTTCGTCTTCCTTTTTTGTCATGTTTCTCCCAGGGGAGGTTTGACATTGATGAGCCTTCTCCATCTCTCTCTGTTTTGAGCTTCCTCCTTATTTATGCCCCTTTCTCTAAGATCATCTGCAATACAGGCAGCCCAGGTCTTGCTAGGTCTTCCCTTTGGTCTTTCCATCCACTATGAAGTTCATTGCTCTTTTTATGATGTGGTGGTCTGCTTTCCGTTGAACATGCCCAAACCAGCACAGTCTATTGGTACTAGCTACAGACGCTCAGCAGTAATGTCTAGGAAATTAAGGGTGGGGATTTTTTAATGATCTCACATGTCAGTCTTAAGCGCAAACCTGCCGGTACCCTAATTTTCATCATGTACGTACGCATATAGAAGATCTGAAATATGCATGCTAAAGGTCACGTGATTCATGTCAGCATGTGATGGGTTATGGAAACCCAAATATACCCAGCATGCACCCTGTACCTGGAGAGGGATGGGCTCCACCAGGTTCAGTTTGCCCAAGAAACATGGCCTGAAAAACTTAGTGCAGTGCAGTGCCTCAATGACTCCTCAGGAAGTTGAGGGAGAGAAGAGAGACAAAGACGGGCATGTTTGCATGGCACATATACACACTCACAGCTGTCAGTTGCCTCCACTTTCAGCTGCTCTCAGCTGCTATCTATTCCTTCCAGTTGGTGCTAATCATAGCAGAAACTGACCACAGGTAGACTTGATAAAAGAAAAAGAACTGGGCCCTGGACCGAGTTATGCTGGATTTGCGTGCTGTGTATACTGTCACATAGGCAGACAAGTTATGCAGTGTTACGTGCCTTTCTTTTGGCTGAAATGAAGCTTTCTCTGTTTTTCATTTTGTCAAATCATGTGGCCTCACTACTTCATCTGCACATCCATGAGGGTGGTTTTAAGAGAATGACCGTAAGGGTCAACTTGCAGTATTTTCCTGAATAATGGTATAGGTAATTTTGTGTATAATAATAAATTGTGTAATGTAATGTAATATAAGTGGAAACTTATGCAGCTCCTTACCATGAAGTAGCCAAAAGTGCTCAGATACAATACCATAGATAGGCCCAATTAAACATAACAGGAAAGTATATGTCACTCATTTGTTAAAAAAATATATATATAAACAGCAATCACAATTACAAAAAAAAATAACTTTTAGAATGACATGTTTTTTGGTTTTGGTTTTTTTTTTAATTCCTCAGCTAGAGCTCTGAGGTTTATCAATGGTGAGATTTTGTGTTGCAACTGTTTTTGCCCATGATGAAGGTAGCTGCATTCTGACTTTGGGGGGAAAAAATGACATTTAACTTCACAAGCAAGCAATGTGTATGTATGTATACATTATTAGACTATAGTTATGCATCTTTGTGTACATATTTTGACAATAATGATAGAAAATTATGGGTTTGAAGTGTGTGGCTGTTCAATCCCTGTTTGGGCCAGAAACTTTTCCCTCATCCACTAGACCCTGAGTGATGGTCTGGGTGCTAGTATTTTGGATAAGATGATAAAACCAAGGTTCCATGTGTTACACATAATTATTTAGTGCATGTAAAAGAACCCACTACAACAAGGGAGTTGTCTCTGGCTAAAATTCTGTATAAAAAAAGCCACTCTGATAGGAAACCAAATACAGATGCAGACAGAAAAAGGAAAAACAATGATAATGGGTGGCTCTGCTCTTGTGGCGATGCGCTCTCCCCGGGGGAGAGCAGCCCGAATTTCACGCAGAGAAATTTGCCATGACTTAAAGTGGTATACAATATAATACAGTACAGTACAATACAGTATAAGATAATAGAGTACAGTACAATACAGTAAGGTACAATATAATACAAAACAATACAGTACAATATAGTACAGTACAATACAATACAATGCAGTGCAATACAATACAATGCAGTGCAATACAGTACAATACAATATAATACAGTACAATACAATATAATACAGTACCGTACAATCTAATACAATACAGTACTATACAGCACAATATAACACAGTGCAATACAATATAATAAATTACAATACTCTATAATACAATACAACACTACACTACGCTACACTACACTACCCTATTATACAGTACTACGACGCGCGACGTACATGGTGTGTTCTGACAGCCCCAGTGCTAGCCGCCACACCAGGGATTACGTGTGTTCAGTGATCGTGGGCCAGGACATCATCCCTCGCCTGGCCATGCCTTCCCTCTGCGCGCTGAAGCTGAAGGTGCTCCGGGCACTCTGCTATTCAAACACCCCAAAAGTGAGTTCCCTTGAAAGTTTGAAACACACCTCATCCCCACTCCCCCCCCTCCCTCCTCCTGTATGGGCTCAAGTTCACAGTTTGAAACCCCCTCCCCCTGTGGCGATGCAGGGGGATCAGCTCATTCAGTATAAATAGCATCCCCACTTGCTGAAAAAGTCTGCGCTAGAAATTTCCTCTTTTCTATCACTCCCTTTTGATTTTGTCTTTTCCTTTGCCTCACTATCTTCTCTCTCTCACTCGCTCGCTCGCTCGTTCTCTCTCTCTCTCTCTCTCTCTCTCTCTCGTTTATTTTCTGCCTACCCAGCCTATTACCCTGCTTTTTGTCAAGCAAATCTGAATTTTCCTTCTTATGAACATTTTAATGAGCTGCCCTGAAATTAGAATGTGTCAGCTAAAGTCAGCGGGCAGACCTCCTGCATAATTATTTAATTTATTTATTTTAGTTCATTTGTTTATTTCGAGGATAATGGCATAAGCACTTATGTGCTTGTTTACATCCTGTCCCTGTTTGTATGCAGTTTTATAAATGTTGTCCCACTGGCACAAAATGGCCTGTTCTTCCAGAATTGCAGAAGACCAGGCATTACACGTTCTACCCAATAAATGCAAATTAGCATGGCCGGGGAACTCTGACAAAGTAGAAGAAAGTTTGAAATCCTCTGCGTGTGTGTGAGTGTGTGTGTGTGTGTGTGTGTATGCACATGTACATGTGTGTGTGCATGCGTGCATGCATATATGTGCATGTGTGTGTGCATGCATTTATGTATCCACACATGCGTGCGTGCATGTGTGTGATCATCTTTACTATGAAAAGCTACCAGTTTTACCACGGAACCTTGTACAAAACAGCTCTCTCAAAATTTTTTTTTTTCAGTACAAGATTCTTGCCACAGGCTGCTTCCGAATGTTGTGCAACTGTTTTGTCACCAAAGACTCCGCAAGCGGCACAGGAGAATCAGCTCCCCTGGCGAGTAGAGAGCTCAGAAGATATGCCTCAGTTACCTCCCCTTTGCAGGTGAGACTAAACACCTTTGGTTGGAGCTAAGCAAAGTTGTTAACAGTGAATGTTTAGGCTTAGACTGCTTTGGCTATGTGAGGTGCACTGAAGACCAAAAGGTGGAAAGAAAGGCATACAGTATAGAAACTAATATGTAACTGTACAACTTGCCTATTAGTTTTCTAAGTTGCGAGAGTGGGGAAAGAGCTTTACTAATTTGTCATTCGTGACACAGAATTGATTGTGTGGAACTAATTTCAGAATAATCTATAGTGGGTTTAATTGAGCCAAAGTACCAAAATTGCTTGTTCGTTTTGTATTCTAGGTATGCTTGCATGCATGCAGATACCAGTGCACATTGTTGTCAGAAATAGTGTGTGGTGAGTGAATTTGCAGAATCATGGCTGGAATGAAATAGTCTGTGGTTGTTGTGAATTATGGAGGAAAGAACGAGCACAGTTAGTTGTTCGTGCACAAACACCACTGCTTCATAATCCACACAGATATATGCACGTATGCATGGAATATACATTTCAGTGTGTGTGCATACGTATTTTCAAACACTTACATACATGTTTGAATGCATGGATACTTGCACACACACCACACTCATACACTTTTTCATACACATACACACACAAAACTCTTTCTATCTATCTCCTTCTTTCTCTGTCTCTCTCTCATTCTCTCTCTCATTCTCTCGGGACGACGTGACGGGACGAGAACTGAACGGGTGTGCTGTTAGTAAGCTGCTGCAAATTTTTGCATTTTAGCTTCAAAATGTCAGTTACTGGCCTTCCAGCTACTGTAATAACAACTTTAAACGCCCTGCTGATCGACAACGTCATATCGAGTTGGAAAGTCGCGGGGGAGAGCGGCAGTGTTGTGTTCGTCTTGCGAATGAAGCCAGCTGACAAGCCAGTGTCAACAGAAATGGCGGACCCGGTGCTGAACGGTAACTCCCGTGTTCAGTACTATCGCAAGAAACCCCCTTGTCAAAGACGTCGCAATGTTCAAAGAAGTAGACAACACCAAGAAAGACAGGCAAGTCGCCAGTGTGACAATGACAGTGTCTTGGAAGAGCCGGTCTTGTGTAACATTGACTCCCTGCTCGATGTGGAAACAGAAGGAAAACAAACCAGTGTGTACACAGAACTATGTGTCAGCAGTGAATTGAATGCCTCAGCCACACCAGATTCACTTGATCTACTGTGTGATCCAGCAACAGACAGCAAGATCGGTGTGTCTTCTGAGGCGCCTGATGTGCAGGAAGAGCTGACAGTTGGCTGCACAGTGGATGACTCTGATACTGATACTGGTATTGTGAAACAGTATGTGTCTACTCTAACTGACAAACGTGTACATCGTCGATTAAGGGACAGCAAGAGAAACACACGGTTTCGAAAGGTGGTGGTACATAGTTTGGTTGATCAAAACATTGTGATGTGTGAATCAGATGACATCATCCTGGAATACTCTTGGAATGGAGATCCTGGCGAGGAATCTAAGTGTGTGTTCTGGTACATCAAGCAAGAAGAGAAAAACATGTTGCCAGAAGAATGTGTCAGGCTTGCCAGACTTCGTAAAGGGAAACAGTGTACTAACACACAACACACAGAGACAGTGGTGGTGAGTGCTGAGCAGGAGTTACATCATCTTCGGGACCTGATCCGGTCTTACATGGGCTGACTTCGCTGGCTGTAGACTGGAAAAGGAAAGGCTGGTTTGAAAATTGAGACACTTGAGACACAGACAATAATGTATCGAATCTTGATGTACATACCACCACTGCCATGGTTTCCATGTCATTGTAATCGCGTCGCGTTCGATATCGTTGTTACCGCGCCGCAGCGCTATATGGCTTGATTGCTAAATAGCAATAAAATTGTGTCAATTGTCTCTCATTCTCTCTCTCTCTCTTTCTCTCATGCCCCCATTTCTCTCTCTCTCTCTCTCCCCCTCCTTCCCTTCCCTCTCCTTCTCCCTCCCTGTCATTCTCACCCTTCCTTTCTCCCTCTCCCCTATTCTGTCTGTCTGCCTCTGCCACTCTCTATCTCTCGCTTGGATGAGCGTGTGTATGTATGAATGCATATGTCTTTGATTTGGTTTTTTATTGAAAGCATTCATTCTGTGTGTGTGTGTGTGTGTTTTGGAAGACTCAAGTGTTTATAGGAACCATAGCATCAAAATATAGGAACCATAGCATCAGACTTCGACGCAAAAATGACTACTATATTTTCTGGCTTTTATGTTTGTGAATAATGCCATTGTTGAATGTGTTTGGTTTTGTTCAGCGTGATGTGGACAGCTATTTGAAGGTACGCGTTGTTTTTATTGTGTGGGTGTCTGGATTTGTGTTGTGGTTTAGTGGGCATGCCAGTGATATACGTAACCGTAACTGCATGGTTTTGTATTCTGTACCCATGACTTTAAATACGTTCACACACAATGGTGGTCGCAGTTAATCTGTTTTAACAGATGGGTTCATTATCTCCTTCATTTGAAACTAGCTAATTTACACATTTTTAGGATCTTACGTGATAGGTCGGCTGATCATGTCTACCTGTAAGTATGAAATTTTGATGAAGATGAGGAAAAACCGAACAGTAGATTTATTATTAATTCATAGTGGTTTTCAAATTTCTGTTTGTTTATACATGGTGTTCAGATGTTTTTCGTGGCTTTTAAAATCTGGTCAAATTTTAGTTATTTTCAGACTTAGAAGTTGTATTCTTATTAGTATATGTTGTAGTAGTTTTATTTATCTTTTATATTGTCTTTCTCTTTTTGTTTCCACCTTGACAATGTGTTGTGCTTTTTTCACATTGAAAGTGTGGGTGGTTTTTTTCAAGTTTAACAGATTGTTTTTTGCTGTTGTTGTTGATTTTGTAAAAAACCAGTTCATTATGTGGTATCTATACTAATCTTGTCATAGAAGAACAACTGCATATAATAAATATATGCTGGAGGTATAACAGTGCAATTTTGTTTTTCTTATATTGTGTGCCATTTTCTTCAGCCATGAGGTGCTTCTTTTGTATCCTCGGAAAAAAGCAATCATTTGCTGTAGATGATTCTTTGCTTGATGTAATATTAAGGAAAGGATTTTTGTTCTGTTTAGTTTTGAAGGATTTATGATCTGAACAGTTTTATCTGTGATTGTTATTCTTTTTCTTTTATATGTAATAAGTTCCACCACCCTGAGTGATCAAGGTGATTTTTTTTCCCCTGGAGTTAACATCAGTACTGACTGACTACACTACCCTGAAAGTCTTTTAGATAAGGATATATTTAAACGAAGGATATATGTGTAAATGCCTGCAGAGCATCTTCCGTTCTGCCATTAGGAAGAGTAGGCCATCCATGCCAGTAAGGACAGATGGCAAAAAGTACGTTAAAAAGCCCATACACTGTAGCGTCATGTTGAGAATCATTCCTGAAGTCAGAATACAGCTATCTTAAAGGTAGTCAAAAAACAAACGGTCACATATGGTAAAAATCTCGCCATAGGTAAACCTCGGAGCTCTTGCTGAGGAACAATATAATGCTGATGATGATGATAGTAATAATAATAGTAATGATAACAGATTTCAAAATTGGATTAGAAATTAATTTTCGTTTCCTTCTCTCACCTCCCTTGTCAGTATCACCAGGTCCAGTGCTGATCTGCTGCTGCATTCTGTGACTCTCCTCTGCCTCTCTCTGGACTGTTGTGGGCAATTCCCTGAATATTCAGACCTCTGATGCTGGTTATATTCTCCGTGTATGAGGCTGGAAGTCTGCCTCTCTTTTGGCCTCTGTTTTTCTGTGTAATATGGCTGATAATTATGATATCATTATTCCTGTTATGTGACATACAACCAGTATATATATATATATATATATATATATATATATATATATATATATATATATATTATTTTATCTTCATGATGCCTTCATTTCCTGTATTTTCCTGTGTGAGACAATGAAATGGAAGTGGTCAGGATTACATATAAAAGACACATATTTCTTGTTTACAGAACTGGGTTTTTTTGTTAACTGTTCTTCTTGATGGCAGGTGTTTTAATTGAAACAGTGACCAAACCATAGAATATTTCAGAATTATGACCTCCGATCTGGTGAATTACTGTGTTAAAGATGTTGACCTGACATGGCTAGGCAGTGGAGAAGGAATACACAGTGAGTTTGGCAAGTTTCCACTGAGATCAACAGTTTTATGTTGTAACCTTTTTTTCATGAATTGTTCAATGTTAGTAGTTTGGTTTCTTCTTTTGTTAATTTTTCCTTAATGTTTGTTATTGGTGTTTTGAGCTTTTTGTTTTGGAGTGGGGGAGGGGGTTCTTTTTTCTTTTTTTTTGGAGGGGGGGATAAAATAGAACACAAAAGATGAGGGAATAAACTGGTGGCACTAGACAAAGAGAATGAATTAAAGCTTACCTTTTCTTTTATCTTTAAATTTTTGTTTGTTGTTGTTAAAGACTGTTCATTCACTTTCTGCTTCTATGACTTTTTTAATCATCAGTATAACTGTTCAATCACTCTGTAAACATTATCAAAGCTTCAAACTGTAATCATCCTTTTCAATTTTGGTACGTGTGCTTTTCCGTCTCAGTGTTAACAATGCTCTTCCCTCCATGTTTCTCCTTTTACAAAAAAAGAAAGAAAAAGCAAAGCTAAAACCTCACACCTGGAGTAATCCATCAGTATTGTACGACTTCTGGGATAGTTTTTATTGTTTACGAATTTTTAATACAAAATGGTTTGTATCAGAAATTAGTAACGCAAGGTATTTAGTCATTTTTATTGGTGAACTTTCAGGTTACAGTTGTAAGTGTATTGTCAGATTGTAGCATGAAGTAATGTCGATACTTTTGCTTATGGTGTGTATTGTCGTATTAATAATGTGTAGAGCATTGACCACAGTGCAGAGACTTGAAGGACCAGACGGCAATGTATTGCTTGCCAGACATATGTATAGTAGAAAAATCTTGTCATTTCAAAATCAAGAAACGAATAGGAGCTTAAATTTAGATTTGGATTTTTTTTCTCCCTTTACTTGCCAGACATATGTATAGTAGAGAAATCTTGTCATTTTAGAACTAAGAAGACAGGAGTTTAAATTAAGATTTTTCTTTTTCTGCCTTTACTTGCCAGCTTTGTATAGTAGAGAAATCTTGTCATTTTAAAACCAAGAACCATATAGGAGCTAAATTAAGAGTGTGCTTTTTCTGCCTTTTGATTGATATATTGACATATAGTCTGTCAAGTAGCAACATTACTCTTCATTATCTGACAAACACAAAAATGATCACAAATAGTTTTATCAACTCAAAAACATCATAAATTCATGTGGGTTACAAGCATAGCTCAAAACAACCAACAAGTCATTATCTAGCACTTAAAATAGTACAAACTGGCATCTACAGTGTCATCACACCACACCACACCACACCATATCATACACACAACCACACTACACCACACTACACTACATTACACTAACTACACTACACTGACTACACTACACTATCTGCTGCACTACACTACTACCTACACACGCTACACACTGCACTGCACTGCACTGCACTGCACTACACTTAAATACTCTGCACTACTCTACACAATACTACACTACACTTCACTTCACTACACTTCACTAAAGTCCTTTGGATGAGACTATAAACCGAGGCCCCGTGTGCAAATGTACACAGAACAACTTGCGCACACATTAAATCCTGTTCTGCTTTTTGAAAGAGTAGGCCATAGTGTGCTGGTACAAATGACAAAATTTACAAAACTGCATACACACAGGGACTACACAGAACTTCACTGCACTACACTATGCTACTCAAAACTCCTCTACACTACACTACACTATAAAAAAAAAAATCTTAACTCTCATTCATAATTCTATATAACTCTCAATTTAAAACTGATAATAAGAAAAAACACTTACACCACACTGCACTACACTACACTACACTACACTAACTCACTGCACTACACTAACATTATCAGTACTCAGAACACTACAACTAACACTACACTACACTACACTATCACCTACAAACACTACACTACAATACACTACACTTACATACACCACACACACTACACTACACGCATACACACTGCATACACCACCACACACTACACTACACTAAAGTACACTACACTTATACACACTCTACACTACCTACACCACACTATACCTACAAAACACTGCACTCACTACTCTAACATACACACCACACCACACACACATTACACTACACTACATACACTAACACTACACCACAATACACTACACAACACCAACATACTTACATACACCACACCCACCACCACACCAACACACACTAACCACACACAATACACTACACACACAACTTACATACACCACACTACACTCCTCACACTACCAACACTCACTACAACTAACTATATTATTTATTTATTTATTCTTTTATATAGAGGATAGTGGAATAAGCACTCATGTGCTTTTTTACATCTAGTCCCCGTGTGTATGTGGTGTTGTAAATTCTGTCATCTGTTCCCTCACTACACTACTCTACACTACACTACACTACACTACACTACACTACACTACACTACACTACACTACACTACACTACACTACACTACACTACACTACACTACACTACACTACACACTACACTACACTACACTACACTACACTACACTACACTACACTAGTCCCTTAACCCACACTGATTATGTTGGTGCTGTGCTGACAAAAACACCAGGTCTCTCCATTTGTGACAGTGATGTGCCAATGCCTGGGTCACAGCAAAACTCCTTTGGGTTCATAGAGTGATGCTGTCCATCCATTTCTTTCTCTTTTTTTGGTGTGGTTTGTTTGTTACTTGTTCATTATTTCCTTTTTGAAATGTTCTCTTTTGTTTGTTTGTTTGTTGTTACTTGTTCATTATTTCCTTGTTGAAAATTTCTCTCTTTTTTTGTTTGTTGTTACTTGTTCATTATTTCCTTGTTGAAATTTTCTCTTTTTTTGTTTGTTGTTACTTGTTCATTATTTCCTTGATGAAATTTTCTCTTTTTTTGTTTGTTGTTACTTGTTTTCCTTGTTGAAATTTCTCTTTTTTTTTGTTTGTTGTTACTTGTTCATTATTTCCTTGTTGAAATTTCTCTCTTTTTTTTGTTTGTTGTTACTTGTTCATTATTTCCTTGTTGAAATTTTCTCTTTTTGGTTTGTTTTGTTGTTACGTGTTCATTATTTCCTTGTTGAAACTTTCTCTTTTTTGTTTGTTTGTTGTTACTTGTTCATTATTTCCTTGTTGAAATTTTCCTTCGCAAAACAGATTCTTATGTAATTTCCATATCCATATACTTTTGTATGTATACGTTGTAAAGCAGACCATGAATACCGTTTATGACATTTTAGATGAAAAATCTGAAGTATATATTTGATACTGTACCATCCAGTATTACATCAGAATTGTTTCAATTCTTCTATATTATACAGTTGTGTTTATTCTGTGTTCTGAGTCATAGTACTTCTCTGCTGTTAAATCATCTTAGTCCTGCCCATGTGTACCTTCTGTACATATGTGACCCGTTTTTACGAAATGAGTCTTAACTCGCACACAGTGAAAAGGAGAGAGGCCCAAAAAAGGGAAGGTGCTGTCCACTTTGCCAACTTTGACTTTTAATCAAAAATGGAATCTGTAGCCATTAAATTTCCTATCTATATGTTTGAAAAGGTTAGATTTGATTTAAAAATGTGTTTTTAAACAGTTTTTATTGACCCACCCTACACAAGTTTTCCAGTGTCCTTCATCATTAGGACCATGATTTCAGTAATCTCGTTATCCTTACCCCTGACAGGGCCCCACACATGTCATACACCATTGGAAAGGCTGTGATCTATACTTTCCATTTCACGAAGCCTTTACGTGAAATCTAACCAATCAGAAATACTGCTTCGAGTTATTTAGGTATAAACAAAACCTGAAAGCTCGAGAACATCGACCAATGAGAGTTGAGGATGCACACTGCCTGTAGTAACCAACAAGCAGCTGGTCTATGATTGGTTGGGAGGGGTTTCACCGGGGACATCTCTGTTCTATTTTTAGAAACGCATGGCTGGGAAACTTTGCTGTTTGCAAAGAATAATGGGCATTATGGCTCATTTCTAGCTGATCTTCCACTCTGCCAATAGCAGATCAGTACAAACCAGGTGTATTTTTTACCAAATATTCTGCTGCATCTTGTGAAGACAAAAAAATAAAACGATCGTGATCGTGATGAAAGCCCCAAGTAACTTCACAAGTTGGCTTGAATGAAAAGAACTTCGATCTGTGTGTTAGGGTTCAAGGTTAGATGCAGAAGTGCTGGTACCTGCATGCAATGTTAATAGTAATGGCTATGCATACAGATCAAAGCTGCAGATCTAGACTGTTAAGATGACACTACTGGGGAGACTTTTAGCATTAGTGCATGACATGAGAAAATGTGGGAGCTATTTTAAACTTACTTGACTGTCATATGTGTGTGTGTGTGTGTGGTTGTTGTTGTTAAACCAATGAACTAGTGTGTGTGTGTGTGTGTGTGTGTGTGTGTGTGTGTGTGTGTGTGTTTGAAAATGATCAAGTCAAAATGATCTTTATTGAGAGTAAAAGATTAAGTTTATACAGCTTTTTTTTCATCCTTCCCCCACGCACGCGCGCGCGTGCGTGTGTGTGGTTTTTCTTCTCTATTTTTAAAGATCATTTTCTTTCAAGGGTAATGAATAAGTAATTTGTGTGTGTGTGTGTGTGTTTCTTTGATTGTTTTGATTCAAGGAAAATGAATGAGTACTCTATTGTTTTTTTTACATGCAGTCTCTGTGTGTGTGTGTGGGGGGGGGGTGTTGTGAGCTAAATATCACAGCAATGACAGTCAATATATACATGATTTTTTTTTCTAATGCTGTGAAATGGTATGTTTTAACACCATGCCAAATTTGGCTATCATCAGTTGAATAGAAGTACCCGTTGCTAAGGTGTTAGTTAGCTAGAGTGGTGAAAAACTTTAAACCCGATTTTCTCAGAATGTGAAATCGCTGTGTCACCCATTTCAAACACCCATAACTTTGTCAATTTTATAGGTAGAATAATGTATCATACATCAAAAGAAAGGTAATGATCTGTAGATTTCACAAAATGTAACAACTCAATTTGACCCAATTATACCTTAAGACTCCTTTTGTAAAAACGGGTCACATATAGTATCCATGCATGTTGAAAACATGTACGTAATATTATGGATACAACATAACCACTGTACACATCAGTTTCCTCATTGAATTTCATGGTGTGATGTGTGCATGAAGGTCAGGTACACTGTATATCAGAAAAGTGAATCACTGTGGTACAGTGCCACGCTTTTTTTTTTTTTCATTTAGTTTGTATACATGTGTATGTATATATATATATATATATATATATATATATATATTTTATATATATATATATGTATGTATGTATGTATATATGTGTATATATATATATATATATATATATATATGTATGTATGTATGTATATATGTGTATATATATATATATATATATATATATATATATATAGATATATAGATATATAGGGGACGGGATAGCTCAGTGGTCAGAGCACTTGCTTTCCCCCAGCCAAGTTAAGCAGCGTCGAGCGTGGTTACCAGTTGGATGGGTGACCGTTTGCACGCCTTGGCTTCAGTACAGTTCCCCCAGTTCACCCAGCTGTAAATGGGTACCTGCCCTCTTTAGGGTCAGGGAAGGTAAAGCAGCGAGGGAGAGGAGATGGGCGCCGCCCTCAATATGCTGGCCCTAGAGAAGTGAGGTCTCTGACTCCCCTACGACTTTATAGGTTATGGGACTCCTTTACCTTTACCTTACCTTTATATAGATATATATTGCAGTTGCCTTAATGGTGGGCAAACTGTTGCATATGCAAAATCTCACCATTGTTGAGCCTCAGAGTTCTTGCTGTGGATCCCCACCCCCCACCCCACACCTCCAAATCATGTGTCTCTCCCCCAAAAAATATAAAAACCCAAAACCACACACCCCAAAACAAAAAAAACAACAACCGCAAAAAGGCTGTCTTATGCACTTGACAGTATTCTAGGGAACTGTGGAGAATGTAAAGACTGCACTCCACATGCACTGAAGATGGTTGATGAAGAAAATGATGAAGTAACATAGTTGATGAAAACAATGATGAAGTAATATGTGGTTGATTAAGTGATGAAGACAATGATTGATGAAGTAGCATGGTTGATGAAGACAATGACGAAGTATCATGGTTGATGAAGAGAGTGATGAAGACCTATGGTTGATGAAGACAATGATGAAGTAGCATGGTTGATGAAGACAATGATGGCTGTGAAGTAATTCCACCACTTCTCCAGAGGAACAGGAAGGACCAGTCTTGTAGCTTAGAGTACCTGGGATCTGGTGGTAACTGGAGGGCATGGGTTTGTAACCACTCAGGTAACTAACTGTTCGGGTACTTTTTTCCTCTGGAGTTGACATAGGTACCAGCTCCATTCCCTATGGAGTCTTTCAAATGGTACTATAAGCCACAGTCTGTTTTGTGAGTGCATTGAGCATCTTAACACTATACCTAATTCACTTTTTGTAGAAGAATAAATCAGATATAGCCAATAGCAAAGATGATACAAATAATACCCTGCACACATCCTGCTGCTGGTAAATAGTCAGGCTGTTGTCAAGTTCAACTTTGCCCAATAACACTTCTTGAAAAAAATCGGTGCATTGCTTCGATATCTCAAGGAGTTGAGGGAGAAAGATGTAAGTCTCCTTTCCCAGGCCTGTTATGCACAAACCTCAACTCTAGGACTGTGATGGAGAAAGTAAAATACTGAGGTGTTGACGTTGAGAAGTGTGGGGCTGTGTTTCAGGATGCCTTGCAGAAAGCAGAAGAGCAGACCAAAGAGATGATGGCCATGGAATGGCCGGTACACCCCCCAGGTCAGATCATGCACATCGTGGAGGAAGAAGATAACAGGTGAGGCAGACATACGAAGTTCTACAGCTCTTCTTGTCTGTTGAATTCTTATCTTATTGTTCATCTATTTGATGCAATTAATTTTGTTCAGCCCATTCTTGCCTTTGTGTGGATGTTAGAGTACTCATCTAAGCTTTGCTTGGTGTATTCATTTTTTGTGTTGGTGCTGTGTTGTCTCTGAATTAATAAATTTTGTTTAAACCAATTCTTTTTTTCTTTCTTCTGGAAAGTAAAATATTTTAGTGGTTGTAAGGTTTGTCTGATTATTTTATTTGGAAAGTGAAGGATTTGCATTCTATATTTAAGAAATGCTATGTGTGACATGTAGAGAATTTTATCAGAATATGTTGTATGTATTTGTGTATATGTGTGGCATTAATACTTAATTATTTTCTTGATAATAGAAGACTAAGCTTGAAAGCACATACTCAAAGGATAGTTCATTGACATTAAGATTAACCAAATAATATTACAGATACAGTAACAACATGGATGTATGTTACAGATTATGCAGCGGAGAACCACAGTACACAGCAGTGTGGGCAAAGCCTGAAGACTTCGGTTCCATCCTGATCAGCCACAAAATGGTGCTGGATCACTTTCCAGACGTGGTCATCAGAGCGCTGGGCCACCTCAACAAGAAAAACTTTGTTCCTCAAGCTCGTCGAATGACTGGCTGTGGCCAGGGCAGTGGCCTGTGTTAATCAAGTGTGGGAGGGAATGGGATGGACAGTTTCTTTCAGAATGGGGTGTGTTTGCTGTGATGTGGTGAGAGTGGATACAAAGGTATTTTGTAATGGAATCTTTTATCAGTTTTTCAGCGTAAAAAACTAACCACCTTGCCAGAATGATTTTGAAGTGTGGGAGGGAATGGGATGGACAGTTTATTTCAGAATGTGGTGTGTTTACTGTGATGTGGTGAGAGTGGATGGATATGAAAGTATTTTGTAATGAAATGATTTCTCAGTTTTTCAGCTTAAAAAACTAAACCACCTTGCCAGAATGATTTTGAAATATTTTGTGACATGACTTTAACCATGCCAGTTTTGAAGCTTTGTGCGTGAGGGACTGCTTCTAAAATATTTTGCAATGTGATTACTTAACATTGTTTTGGCTAGACACAGTATCGATTACACAATAATCTACAGCAATAATCTTTTACAATTATGCAGACTTGTGGGAGAGCAGTTCAGCCAGTGTCCTCATTATAATGTAAGTATCATCTGAGTTGGCTTAGACACATCACAAGAACCAACAGAATTCCGATTGCCGGCTAAGTCTTGCAGTAGAACTGAAAGGGCACAGAGCGCACATCCAGCGGAACTCAGTCCAGGGTCCAGGCTCCAGTGCTAATATTAGCCACCCCTTCCATTTACCAAGCGTGGTCGGGTCCTGCTACCATTAGCACCAGCTGGGATGGAAGGGAGAGCAGCTGAGAGCTGCTGACAGTGGGGGGAACTGACAGCTGTGAGGGGCCGAAGCAGGGGACTCACAAGGTGAAGTGGCACTAGACAATGGACAGACACCTCCAGATGGACAGACAGCAACACCTCCAGGTGGCAGACAGACACCTCCAGATTGTGGACAGACGGGCACCTCCTGATTGTGGACAGACGGGCACCTCCAGATTGACAGACAGACACCTCCAGATGGTGGACAGATACCTCCAGATGGTGTACAGACACCGCCAGATGGTGGACAGACACCGCCAGATGGTGGACAGGCACCTCCAGATGGTGGACAGGCACCTCCAGATGGTAGGCACCTCCAGATGGACAGACGGACACCTCCAGATGGACAGACACCTCCAGATGGACAGACAGACAGACACCCCCAGATGGACAGACACCTCCAGATGGACAGACAGACACCTCCAGATGGACAGACACCTCCAGATGGACAGACAGACAGACACCTCCAGATGGACAGATAGACAGACACCGCCAGATGGTGGACAGAGGCCTCCAGATGGAGAAGAGGCAATGGAGCAGTACACTGGGGTCGCTGCTGATCAGAGTAGACCTGTGGAGCACTGTGACCTGCCTCATGCTTCTGATGACGTGGGATATCCAGGTGTGAGTTTTTGTCATAAACAACCCCCATTGTCCTAAAGTCAGGCAGAGTAGGTTATGGAGATAACCCATTAGAAAACAGGTGGAAGAAGTATTTGTTGTAGAGAGCATGTTTTCCAGTATAAATTAATACTATGAAGCCATTGTTGTATGAATATTCATATGGTTTATTTTTTGGTCAACACCTTTCTTTTTTATTTTATCTTACTTTATTTTCCCCCTAGACTTGACAAGAATAAAACAGCTTTTGTCCATTTGTGTTGTTTATTTTTGTTTTGTTGAGATGTTGTTGTTTCTGTTTGTTCTCTGAATAGAGCATATAGAGCATATCTCTTTATGACCATGTATCTACTGTTTGTAAAGATTTCAGTTTCTTTTTTTAACCCTTTACCATTCGCATTTCTTACAGAGAAACTCTCTGTAGTATTCGGAAATTTACGCTTTTTTTTCCAGAGAATAAGGTACCTCAAGTACACATAGTCCTGTACAGTTACTATTGTTCGCAGAGCAGTCATATTTGGCCAAAGTATTCATATGATGTCATACTTTGTTCTGCACCCAAAGATGTGTGTCCTACCTACATGTGTCGTGCTGCTGTCCTCTCTTTGTCACCAAATACAGGTAACATTGCAGTGACATCATGCTGTTAGTCTACAACTACCCTCTAACATGCGCAATATAGGTATGTGATCAAAAAAATAATGTGTGGTCCTGCCTGAATGTGTCCTCCATCGCATCCACCCTCACGGTAATCCAATCGAACATTCACATGTCACAAAATTACTGTCACCAAGTCTACACTTCCTCAGTGGAAAGTGTTCAAACATATTGAAAACGACGTTGACTAATGCGCGTATATACATTATTTACAAATATATGCTGACGCCTACTATTTACAGACACTAGTGTGTCCTTCACCAATAGCTACATGGCTGTCACAATGCAGGTGTCACAGCCAGTGTCGCGTCCAGGTGTGTTGGCGTGTTTCTCAGGTGAAAATACTGATTAATTTTGAGAAATCTGGTTTTCGTCATAATATTACTGATCCGTGACTCAGAAAATGTCAATTCAGTAGACCAGTAGAGATGCAGCCTTGGCAAACGCTTGATCCCCATCATGATCAAAACTGACAGGTAAGCCCAAATTTCATCAGGTGTTGTTTCTGTCCGTAATGGATCTATGACTAAGCCTTTCACAGCGATCTTTTGCCTGGCATAATTGTTAGTTTCATCTGCTACAATTTGAAAAAAATGTTGGGGCACAAACGAAACAAAGTAATCTAAGAGCTTGGCATTCAGTGGGAGAGTTTGTGCCGGCCCAGTCGGCAGCGTGAAGTCTTGCACTGAGCAAGGCACTTGTGCGCTGCGCCATGTCGTCTGCTATGAAGCCAACGGAATGTTATCCTCAGCATCACTTTCCGACTCACTACCTTCTCCTATTTCATCTCTTTCTTCTACATCTACTTCAACATCGGATTCAACATTTTATTCTCTTTCGAACTGTTCCACTTGAGCCAAAATAGCTTCAATTTCCACATCAGTATATTCCTCCCAAATTGTATGCTCAATCTTTGCTGCCATTTTTAGCTACAAGAAAGCGTGGGAAAGACAAAGCCAGTCACTGGCCAATTTCTTGTGAAAGGGAGGCTGTGTAGCACTGAATTTGGGGTCCATTCCTTCCTTAGTTTATACTGACCTCAGTGGAATGTTCATTCATGGTGTGTGTGTACTAGGTAGAGCTTAGTGCGTGATGGAAAATCCCCACTAGGCTGAAATGACGTCCGGCGGGCTGCGGCGGGTATAAATAGATGCGGGCGAGCGGGCAGCGGCGGGCTACGGCGGGTAAAAATGGGAAAGGGTTAAATAAAATATAGTTCTTCAGTTGCCATACAGTCGGTCTAAATGTTCACTTGCCAGTCCTGCTTTAACGTTATTCCCGGTGTGTGTGGTGACTTGTTGGGCACATGTACAGTTTGTGCCGTCTGCTTTTTTTGTGTCTCACTTGGGAAATCTAACTATAATCATTTACATATTTTGTTTGTTTTGCTTGTCTGTTTTTATGTACTGTAATGCTTTAAGATTTTATACCTCTTATTTTGTTTAAGACCGATCAGTATTCCTATATGTATGTATAGTGTTTATGACATTGTAGCATCCATCACCTGTACAGTATACTGGACACCACTGAGCAGTACTTACAGGGGGACAGTGAAAGGTTGACTTGACTGGGCTTCTTTTAACTCCTTAAAGAGTCATTGGGACTTTTATAAAATTTTTAAAAAGTCATTGGGACATTGCGCTGAATTTTTCAGTTAGGGTGTGGTGTCCATGATGAACCTGGCAGTGCATTTTCCAAGTGCATGCTGGTTATGTTTATGTCGTTATACCACTGGCGAAAGCTGGCTCCCTTTTCTGCAAAAGGCAGGTAGGGTGGGGTTTTAACCTGTGTGCAATATGTTCTGGATCTGTTTGCACAAAGGCCTTTACGGTCTCATTCAAAGTGCTGTAGGAATAGTGAATTAGTAAGGTGACAGCCCCAAAATGGTGACGTCCCTGATGTGGTCTTCATGGTCAGTGGAGCTATACACAACATAAGTGAAAGTACCAGTGTATTTTACTGCAGTGAAGATCCCTTAAGCGGGTACCTCATGGAGATTTAAAGTGATGCCTTCAGCAACTGTTTGGCATCAGATCAGGAATATGACAGTCATGACTATGACATGGCCACATGCTTTGTAGATCAGACTGGACACTAAAAAAGTCTTCTGAGTACCACCTGTAGTATGGAGGGATATTGTAGGATCACCTGTATACTGATTGTGGACACCACTGACCACACCTGTACAGCCAGGTTGTAGGAGGATCACCTGCATGGTGGACACTACACTGACCATTACTTAAGGACATTTCAGGGTCACCTATACTTTTTCTCTTCAGTTCTGTGAGTTAGGGATGCTGGGAACAGGAAAAATAGCTGTGTATAAAAACTTATGGCTGGGTGAGAATTAATGTGATAAAGGTTGCAAGAGATGGTTTCCCTTGAATGAAACTTTCTGTGTTGGAATTGGGAATCATTTTGTTGAAAGCATTTGTGTATAGATGTGATCAAATTTTTAGTTGTTTAATCATTTTGATGAAAAAAAATTCTTCAAACGGCTCAGTCCAACATACCAAATCTCAGCTATGTCCTACTACAACTATCATATTAAAGCATAATGAAGAAAGTTGCTTATATTTTTTTACATGAAACTGAATGAAAACTGCCATTCATGATTTGTCAGTCATTCTTTGCTCCCCCCATAAGTTTTATATTTGATATGTATTGTGTACAGAGAGGTAGGTGTATGTGAGTGTGCATGTGTGTGTGTGCGTGCGCATGTACGTGTGCATGTATGTGTGTGTATGTGTTTGCATGCATACATTTGTGACACTCCACCACGAAATAAGTCGCTTCGTACCTGACCCACTTTTCCGCTAGGAACCATTTTAGGCAGGGTGGGGGTCAGGTTGTTGATTTTGAGATTTTGATAGATTATTAAACTGTAGCTATTCTTCTACCTTGTACTGAAGTATCAAGGTGTAATTTTACTTCCTTTTGCTTTAAAAATGCATTTATAAACACCGAAGACCTCACTCTGACCACTTATCACAAAGCAAATCTTGTCAATATCTCATGTTGTCACTTCCTGCAGTCTATCATTTCAACTTGTAATAACTTTTTATAGAATTGTCTGAGTTGCAATCTGTTTTCTGTGTTGAATAGCCTTTTTATTGCAGAATAATACCACGATTATTAACAACAACTTGTAATAACTTTTTATAGAATTGTCTGAGTCTCAATCTGTTTTCTGTGTTGAATAGCCTTTTTATTGCAGAATAATACCATGATTATTAACAACAAAAATTGACCCTCAGTGCAATGCAACTCATTTGTTGTAAATGGTATATAATATGAGCTTCCTGTGAGCGATTCTGAGTTTTTGCCAGTTTTGTATTTGATGTGTGTGTGTGTGTTTTGCAAATGGTCTATAAAATGAGCTTCCAGTATATATTTTATTGTAAAAATTGTTGGGCTTTTTTATATAAATGTCTGTGTCATTAAATAACTGTTCTGTTCCATTTCAAGCAGTTGCATCAATAGTGCTGCTTCCCCCCACCCCAGCTGCATGCATATTGAAATATGATGAAACTAATGTTGTGTGTGGCTGCCTGTGTGATTGAAATGCCTGTGAATTGCCTGTGTACATTTGAAAAGAATTCTTAATAAATGACATTCTCCTAATTGTTTTCTTGTTCTTCTTCTCCATCTTCCAGCCTCAGCACTGTTTGAAAGAAAATTCTTTGCACTCTTTTCTTTGTTTGTTAATTCTTAATAGATGAGTTTCTCTTTAATGTTCTCTTGTTCCTCTTCTTCAACATAACGACTGTATGAAGCAAAATTCTATGCACTTTACTTTTCTTTGTTCAGAGAAAAAATTGTATAAAGGAAAAAAAGTCACCTTTTGCTTGTTTAACAGTGCATTCAGGATATGGAATGTTTCTCTGCTCATGTTTTTACACTTTTAGTTTCTTGATATTCGGGATCTGTTGGTTTTATAATTAAGTAATGCCCCTTTCCCTTGTAATTATTTGCCATGTTTTCTGGTTTCTAGTCTCTACCCCTACTCCCCTTGTTTGGATGTGCACAGACACACTCCTGCATTTGTCTGGATATGTTCCACCCATCGCTGCATGCAATACATCGCATCACATAAAATTCACACACAAATGAAAGATTGGATAATGGCATATTTATTGAACCATACCATACACTGCATTCTCTCACACATTCAACAACTTGTATATATATAAATGCAACCTATCCAGCTGCAACAAGACAATTCTGACAGAAAACAGCACTAACATCATAATCATCATCATCACCTGTAGTCACATATGTAGTACCAATGCAAACCATCTTTTGAGTTCAGTGAGCTCTTGCTATTTTCTTAGAGAGACCATTCCAATGAGGCTTGTTGATTGAGAGTCAAACGTAAAAAACTGAGCATGTAAGGTAAATATCATCTAAACAAACATACACGGATTGTGAACAAAAATTATTGCATTAATAGAGTAAGCATATGGAAACATAAATCAGCAGAAAATAACATGCAATACTGAACAACCAACAGCCACTTTCTTGCAAAGATTTCAAAAGTGAAACCTGATCCCCCCCCCCCCACCCCCAATCACTATCCCCTACCCTTCAAAACAGGTTTATTTTTTTCTCCATAGCATCATTTGTCTGGCACAACTTTAGACTATCATATCTACACGTACACTTTACACACAGGAGAGGCAAACTTTACCTCCAGTGAGGAAAGTCAGGCCCTAAAAGTTCTTGCTTCCTAGGAAAGCATGTCCAACACTGACTGGCTGTCTCTCCTAACAAGTAGCTAAAACAACATTTGTTGTGATTTAATTTTTGATGTATAGAATTTTGGGCCAATTTTTGGCTGAGCTTAGATTTAAAAGATTTTTTTGTGGAGAAAAAAAAAACATTGGTAAGAAGTCGGGATACAGTTAGTTAAATGAAGGCTGCAGAAGTTGGAGAATTCCACAGTAGCCTTTTAAGCTGTAAGAGAATATGTTTTTCTTTCTCTTAACTTTCCATTTTTCTCATTCACATCATCATGGTGTATTCCTTTTTGGAAAGAAGTTTCTGTGTAACTGGAAGAGATCCCACACTGTTGGATGCAGGCTAGGTGGGTCTAACTCTTTTCTTCTTCTAAATGTCATTTAAACTTTAATAAAAAATCTACAACGTAGTGACCAACCATAACCAGGTGTTTCAAAGGAAAAACAAACGACACCAGCAACAACAAACTCCCTCACATAGAACAAAAACTCACAACCCATATTTCCATCCAGTCAACTATTACACCATAAATAAAACGACAACACAAATCTTACAATAAATACATATTAACAAGTCAGACTTTTCAAACACCTAGCACCCAAAGTTTAAAAAAAAAAAAAGGCTGGCGATTTTATTTGCTCACCCCTTCTTTGAAAATTCCACAGGAAAGAAATATCCGTCGTAACCACTTAACACAAGAGTGCCAAGGCAGGAAGAATGAAGAGCATGTATGTACCTTGATGCATGCTTGCATGGCAGTCCTGTGTAATTACATCTGCCAACAGACACTAATCAGGCTGTTTACTAGGCAGAAAGTGGAGTGGCAAGTACCCCTGCTATACCCAACCTATGTGACACATTTCAGATCAAAGCAAACCATGGTCCGTTTCTTTGAAAATGTCTCTGGTCTGTCCACAACTATTGCCCGACTGAATGGATCCTTTCCCTGGGTTCATAATCACCTGTCGGGGGCCAGATAGCCTTGTGGTTAGAGCGTTGCGCTTGTGATCTGATGGCCCAGGACCAAGCCATCGTGAAATTTACCCTGACCGCACTCCCCCAAAAGTCCAATGAAGGAGACTATAAACCGAGGCCCCATGTGCAAACACATGCAGAACATCTTGCGCACACATTAAAAACCCATTCTGCATTTCAGACAAGTAAGCCATTTTAAGCAGATACAACAGATGACCAAAAATTTTTAAAATGTATGCACACAGGTGTCATGTTTAAACATCATTCCTGAAGTCGGATGCAGCTAATTTATGGTAGATAAAAATGGTCGCATGTACCCAGATCTCAACTTTAGCGAACCTCCAAATTGTAGCTGAGGAACAAAATAAATAAATAAAAATGATATTAACCTACATGCATAATCCATTTGAAATAAAATGAACCCTGCCATCCCCGTCTAATAAAAAAAAAGATATTTAAAAAATTGTACATTTTCTCTACGCATGCAAATCCCTAAAGTGCTCATGGCACAATGATGATAATCGGACAAAGTTATCAAATAATTTTCAATTTAAAAGAGAAAAGCAAAGCAACAAAGAAAAAGAAAACAATTAAAGACACCCCCCCCCAAGCTTTTGTTTAAAAAACAAGCACATATAGCACTACATATGTACACACTTGAGTGCAAATACTTTTTTAAAATTTGAATAGGCAGATGGTAACATTTTAACAAGGCAGATGGTACAGATATGGAACAATATATAGGCTATTTTATGCTGCAGCTGAATAAAGAACAGTAAAGCTTTGAACAGTACAACATCATCCAAGATGGCATTGCTTCAGTAACAAAACAAAAAAGGTTTACTTCCTCATATTGGCATCTATTTTTCTGACGTAAATTTGCAAAAATTATGGATGAAGAGTTAAAATATTGCCTGTTTCAGTTATCAGGCAGCATGGAGGGAGGGGGTGGGTGTATTGTCTGATGCTTCATTCACGCAAGCAGACAAATTTGACACTTTGGGTTTTGCATTTTTCGGTCTCCATTATGAAAAAGGCAATATAATCGTCCTTCAACAATCTTCTATGAAAAACACCATCTTTCTGAATAGCTAGCCCACCACACCAGTATACACACACGCACACCAGGAGAAGTGATGCATTAGGTTTCATTCAAAAGCTCAAACTGACTCAATAAGTTTGGAAAGAGTTTGCAGCTTATGAAAATGACAACAAAGTTACTGCCAATATTGGAGCGTTTTTCTTTCTTTATAAAAACAAAGATCTACTTGTTCTACTGACTTCATTTGAAAGAGCAAAATGAATTCTCTTGGACAGACATTAATTACAACTTTGTGCTGCAGTAGACTTACTATTGTGCAAACTCAATAAATTGCAGAGGAAAACAAAACTAGACACAACTTTTATGTTGAACAACTTCAGCAAATGAGCATTGAAGAATTTACACCTCCACCCCTCTCCCCCACCCTCCAAAAAAAAAATCAACAAAAAACAAAACAACCCAAAAATCAATAAAAAAAAAAACCCCAAACAACGACAAAAAGGATATGAACATAGAAATTCATACATCCAAACATTTAACAAATTTCTGTGCAAATGACTTTAAAATTTTATTTACTTAGATTTTTGTTTTAATCTACAAGAAACCTGTCAGAAATTGGTTATTTTCAGACATGTATACAATTGCAGTCTCTGCATTACAGTTAGCTGTCATCCAAAGTGGAAGAATTCAACTTCACCTAATTTCATGACATTTATAGTCCTGCTATGGTGACCACAAGGGCTATAACAGGGCTGTCACCCAGTTGGATTCCAAACCTTACATTAAAATACACCAGCTTGCTAAAAAAGATGCTCTTAGTGGCACATTACCTGGACATTTTTTAAAATAAAATCCCGATTATAAGAAAAATCATACATGAAAATGCTAAACTGAAAGCAGCAGCCAAAATGACTGAATTGACATCCCAAACATAAGTAATATGAATGCCGTTCATCCCTCTGGCATGAATAACAAGACAAACATCTTGGCCTGTAACATCTTTTCTTTCCTAAACTACAAAAAAAGACAAAAGTATATTTTTTAAAAAGAATTTTTTTTCTCCAAAAGCTGGCAAAAACCACAGTGACTGGGGACGGGAAGAAAAGCTGAAATTCAATATGATTCCACTGAACGTGATGAGCCTTCTTCTATACAGTCATGGAATGTATCTTTAGTGTTGTGTGAGTGTGTGTGTGTGTGTGTGTGACACACATGGCTCAGTTTCCTTTGTGCTGTTCACTAGTTATTCTTGCTGCTCATGACCCAGCCCTCCATGAGCTGGTACACACTGGAAAGGAGTTTCATGTAAGGAACACTTCTGAACATTTGAGAAGGCACAAATGTTAGAAGCTCAAGTCAATATCACAGGTCATTCTTTACACAAAGCTGGTCTTCAGCAAAATGCTGAAAGGGTCTAAAAACTTAGGCATGGTTTTAACACCATCAGAAATGTGGACAAACAATGTGTCATTCTGAAAAGTGGACAAATGATAGGGAGAGAAAGAGACCACAAATCTGAGATTATTTCTTAACAGAATCAGGGGAGCACTGACTTTCAAATCTTACACAGGATCTAATCAATCCAAAGTATTCTAACAATCAACACACCATCAATTTTTATGCACACAAAAAAGTCTTACTTGTTACGATGCATAATTTTCCGTATTAAAGGCATATCCTTCTCTATTATTTGGGGAGCATGGTACCACATCATGTCATACAAACCATCTTAAAGGAAGGAGCAGAAGAATGTTTTTCCTTATACCCCAACCAACTACCGGCTTACTTTGTCTCTCGTTCTTAAGTTTCAAGTAACTGTGACTTGTTACCGTGAAGAGAAGATGCACATTTTAAAGGTGCTACCCTAGAAACTAAAATTCCTGTGCCAATGGCAGTAATGACTTGTAAAAACTAGGTTCCCAAAAAAGCAAGATTAAAAGCTGCATTGAAATGATCCGATCTATTTGAAGTTTACTTGGCATTATAAAACTTCAAAATGACCATTTGTGTCCTTTAAGAGTGTACAGTATACGTCAGAGAGAGAATTCACATCTTTTTCCATGCAGTCTGACCTGTCGTCTCCACACACATTGGACATGAAACAAAGTTGGTGATTCACTTCCCAGTCTAGCCATCCTTTATTGCAGAAATGTGAAGAACACATGACTCTCACCATCCCCGCCCTCTCTCCCGTAATACACTACACCTGCTGTGGTTTGAACATTTTCTAGCAAATGGCCTGTCTATATATTCAAGCCAGGTGCTAGTCAACACAGTAAACATGTTCACATATATATAGGTTCACAAAACTACAAGGACACTTCCATACACATATTTTATGCATGATCATACAATGAAAAGATGAGTGTTTAGGGAAAAAAAAGTTCTGCAACTCCCCCACAACACCCCCACTCCCCAAATACATTCAGTACATAAGTTATACCAGACACTCAAAATGGAAAGTAGATCTGAACAACCACCATTCCCTTGCTTTGGTAATGATTTGGAAACACTGTCATGGTGCTTTGTTCTTCTGTGGAGTCTTTAGACTGCAATATTATCTTGTTATCATACACATGTATACATACAACACAGCCACAGCAGGACTGACTGACTGGACAAAGAAAGAGTTGGAAGTACAGTACAATCATACTGTAAAGGCAGGGGAGATTTCACGTCCTGTAGAACACTATACAAGAATAAAGATACATATGGATATTATACTTGTCCTAATTGGTAACACATACGTCTCTCTTTCTGTACAGTATTCACAAGATCATGGAATTCACAAACTTTTTCGCCCCCTCTACCTTTCTATCCTATCCCTCCCCTCCCCTTGTTCTCCCCCCCTCTCCCCCAAAAAGTACACACATACACACACACACAACATTGTTAAGACACATCTGCCAAAGTGGACATTGGCAATGGCTTGTGTAAGCCAGCAACAACAGTAACCTGTCCTAAGAAAGTATGCAAGTATTCAATCATAGCACGTTCCCCACACATTCAAATCAAACCACACTAAAAAATTAACTACGAGTGCATTTTCTGTCTGCATTGCTGAGGTAACCATACAGATTTCATGATATTTCGAACAATCAAAGGATTTCTAAAGAAATAAGTGCGACTAACCTACAAAACCATAAAAAGCAGTTTCTTAGTTCGTGGCTCTAATGCTAAACGATTATATTTGCGTTCAGTCAGTATCAGCATTTTAAAACCAAAACAAATGATAAAAAAACAAAACCCCTCCCATAAACGACCTAAAAAATTCAACAAAAACCACAAAAGGCCTTCCTATTAACAGATTTTACACTAAAGCATGCAGTTCAGTGCTAAAATCCACAATATGTAAGAAGTAAACTGAAACACCTTTTGAATGTTTAAGCTTACAAAACATCATCGAAAATGATTCAACACAACACAACAGACCTTATCATTCACATCTTTGCCTTTCTCTCCTCCACTCCCCTATTCTTCTGGCACCAAAACAACTTAACAAATAAAAGTATGACAATAAGCACATGCAAATTTCCACACCCATAGCACTAGCAGAGAAACTGAAGAGATTAAGTGGTTGGAAAAGGAGACTGGGTGTGGGATTATCAATAACAATGCACACACACACACACTCTCTCTCTCAAACTTATCCTACCACCCACATAAGTGAGGTGCGGTTTTAAAAAAGGACTCATGACACTTGATTCATATTTTAACACACAAAACAACATTTTCCACATGTCAAACGTAGCATGCTGCAAAGTAACTATGCTCACACAAAAGCAACTGTAGAAGACCAGATTATAAAAGAATAAAGATTCACCAAGGCCCCCTCCCACGAACTTTAAAAAAAGAAAAAGAATTTGCATAGGCAAAAGCATAAAAGATATGTGTATAGTGGAAGAGAGATTAAGAAAAAGAATTCTTTATGCTTTTGATGCTTAAGAAAAAACTGCTTACTAGGACATAAAAAAAGAAATCAAGGCACACACCTGGGAGCACTGCTCCAGAAACTTGTGGTATGATAAGTGTGATGTGCTTGAAAGCTCTACAGCGTGCATTCCACAAAGCTCTTGCTCAATTTCTGTCAGCCAACCATTGTCTACACCCCCACATGAATAAATGAAAGCAAAGAACAAAACGAAATGAATACACCCAGTCTATTTGTGCAAAGAAGAAGGCAATCTTGGAAACTGCAAGCGCACACACACAAACATACACACACACACACACTCATGATGGAGCTCGTATTTCCTATTCGTTGTGTTGAGAATATGCCAATCTGGGAATGCAGTAGGATAAGGCCCTCCATGCGCATACATCTTGATCATAGGCTTACTTTTTTTGTTGCATCTTTTCTCTGAAATGTCTGCCACTGGTTTCATGCTATTCTTGTATTTCTGACTTGTCAGGCTATGTCGAGCAAGAAAAGTTTTTAAAATGCATGGGCAGCAACTGTAAGCAATGCTGAGCATATGTACAAACACAGCCCTAAATACAGATTTTCTATTGCAATCTTTTGTAGGCAGATGCTTTACTTATCTTCTGAACAATGATTCTATAATATCTGATAACCCCCTTATCTCAATTAACCAAAACCATTTTATTCAATATAATCATATCTCTTTGTCACAGCAAGCAATTTAAAAAAAAATTCAGAATGCATCTACTGAAAATAATGCTAAAGTAATTTTGTTCCTGATACAACAAACTTCTTCATGGAAGGGATTTCAAAATAGAAAACTGTTTTAAATATTTCATTTTTTTCCTGAGTTTTGATCAAGTTTAGGGAATACAGCAAACAAATATTACAAGAGCAACTTGTAGATTGTAAATGATATTTCAAATCTGCAAATACTTTTTCTTTCCTTCTCAGTTTTTCTCCTTTTTTTGACGCAAAACTCTTCTTGTGTTACTTCATACTGCAAAACTTTCACACTGGCACACACACTTCATTTTGCATTGAGGAAACGGTCAAGACAAGTCTTGGCACAATATCAAAATCTGTTACTTAAGTCATCCAAATGCAGAAGTCCACAAGCAAGAAATGAAAAAGTCAACTAAACACATTCACGCCTTCAGTCACCATTGGTACAAAATCAGTTGCTGTCAACACAGTGTCAACGTGGCACTTGAAGAGGAACCATGGATTTAAGCCAACGTCAAATACGATACCAGTTACATTGGTCTGAAAAGGATTTACTCTTATTGTTGGTTGGGATTTTTGTGCGTGAAAACAAAACCATCCCTGTGTCACAGAATCCCTGCACAATCAGAATCTGTGTCTTGCCTGTGATGGAGAATTCCCTTTCTGCCTGAGCAGCTGAGCTGGGCTGCAGACAGCACAAACCTGTTTAATTTACCCATTAATGCACTTTTTTTGTTTATGTCACAAGGTGATCTGTATTTGTAAGCCTGGTCAAATTGTTTCACCAAATTTTTGTTCATTTTTTTCACATCAGCAGTGTACTACTCCACTGACATCGATCACTTTTTTTCTGTAGAAAGAAAGCTGCTTTTTAGGCTCCTGAGGGTATCATCTTGATCTTCAAGTCCATGAGCCGATTATCTCCCTTGTTCTACAAGCTGAGATGAATGCATATATGTATCCCTGATAACGCGGTTGTGAGCACAAGTGGTCCAGTAGCTTTAGTATGGTTCAGTAAACAGGAACGTAGGTGTACTTGGGGTCCAGTATCTTGGCCTGAATATCCACCACAAGTTGATGTTCTTTGAAAAAAAAACCCTGCTCCTCAACACTCTCATGTATTTTCCTGCACCATGCAATGTTCCATCCCCACACTGAAACAGCTTCCTCCTTGTCTGCCTGAACACACACACACATGCCTCCATATTCCCCTCACACGATCTGCTACTGCTCAAGATACTGATGAAGGAAGCAGCCAGTGTCCCGGGGTAGGGTGGTTCAGCCATGGAATACATCTGGGAAAGGAGACGACGAAGAGGACCGTGAAATGAACATCAAAAACATCATTCAACTCCTTGAATCACACATACGGAAGGAACATCACTTGGCCAGTCACTATTTTCAAAGATGAGCCCAGTCCTGCTGGTGAAGTCCTGAAGTCTGCAGCAGCACGGGGAGTTGATTCTGATCAAGATGGGAGATGATTCTGATCAAGATGGGAGTTGATTCTGATCAAGTCAATAGTTCCGTGGATAATGCACGTTGAGTCACAGACTTCACTCCACTGCAAAGCCACAGGTCTCTTCCACCGCACATGTCACCTTGGACAGGAACTTCTCATAGGACTCGTAGGGAGGGATGTCCAGGCGATTGAAGCTGTTCAACATACAGAAAGAAGTTATGTCACCTGGGCCTTGATTTGAGACATCAAACTACAGGTGCCAAGGCAGAACTATGTTGATCAGTGTGTATGTGTGTGTGTGTTTATCAGATGATGATGGATTTACATGACGAATCTTTGATTCAATCATCATGGCTAAAAAAGATACAAAATATTTTAGTACAAAACGGATTTGACTGTTTGTGGAAGAGACAGTTTTGTTCAAGTATTGATTCTACAAGTTCACATATCAAAGCCTTCTTAATAGAAAATTTTGTTAATGAATGGAGAACTGAGCTGTGGAATAAAAGTAGATGCCTTTGTTATAAAAACTATATGATTGATTTTGGTATGGAAAAATATATAACTTGTCTCCCAGATGTACATGTTTACACTCTTATAAAGTTTCGTTGTAGTTGTCACAAGCTTCCTATTGAGCTTGGATGTTTCCATAAGATACCAAGGGAAGAAAGAATATGTTCAAAATGCAATATGTCTGTTTTAGGGGATGAATTTCATTTTATCATGGAATGTCCCCACTTCAAACATTTACGACAAGATTTTATTCCCCTACATTTTCTTCAACCCATATCTAGTTTTAATTTTTGTAGGCTAATGAAATGCAAATCTCGAAAAGTTCTGTCACTCTCAAAATTCATAAGATTTGCAGGTATTTCTTGAAATTTCAATTGTCTTTCAAAAGTGTAAATTATGTCTTTTATAGAAATGCATATACTTAAAAAAAATAGTATCGAGTCTTTAGTACTGTTTGCATATCATTTTCCGATGAACTCTTGCTTTTCAGTTCCTGTTAGTATTCATATTATTTTTGGGTGTATTGCTGTTACGTTTATTCTCCTGTTCAATTTGTTTGTAATCCTCCATACCCCAAAAGGGGTGAAAGGAATTAAATCTTGAATCTTGTGTGTGTGTGTGTGTGTGTGTGTGCATGTGTGTGTGTGTGTGTGTGTGTGTGTGTGTGTGTGCATGAGTGAACTAGAGAGCTTAAGATTTAGGGCAATACTCCCAACATGAAAGAGATGAGACCAATTTACTGTACTTACAAGGAGTGATCCTTAATCATTTTTAATTCTGTAATATTCTCTTGCTTTTAGAACATGAACAATTCTACAAATCTGATCTCTCCCACTTTCATGTCAAAGACAGGACATGTAGCATCTTGAAGCAGATGAATATTTTAATTAACATATTTTTTTGCCCAGCCAACTACCTGGGCCATCCCAGACAGACAAGGGGGGTGTAAACATCAGGCAAAAACTGACCAAGTATGAGCCTTTGGTAGATTGTTGGTGCTGATGTCCACCTGATGGATGGTGAACAGACGGGGGCCTGCAGCACCGGTGGAACCTGCACACGATCAATCACATCCACTTTGTCACTTCAGGCCAACACATATCGATAAAACTTCATAACCAACCTGCCTGCACGTGGCTGGGTACATAATGCACCTGACACAAACGTCCTTATCAAACACTTGTCTCCACCTCCATTACTTGCATTCTGACATAAGCCTTCTCAAGAATGCAAGCCGTTGCAGTGCGATGCACCAAATGTACACGCATATGCATGTGCAATGTCAGTCACTTGCAACACACAGTCTGGTCAGCAAGCCAACTTTTGGTTTTCTGAAAATGACTCCTCCATGTTTGACGATTCTGACAGGCAATTCCAATCTTCCCTGACTTCATTATTCGTACACATCAATGCCTAAACCTATCTAATCTATGCTTGTGCTACAGTCAAGCTACAAGAAAATTGTCTTTGTATAACTTTTGAAATAACATCGACCACAAAACCCCTTTCACAAACCATCAGTTCCTTGAGCCAAGTCCATTTAAAATGACTGACCCCAGAGTCCTTAAACAGTACACTTTCCAGAAACATGCGCAATCCTCTTTCTTTGATCTTTGTAACATTCCGACAGGCGAGGCCTGACCTATGAACTCTGCAAAACTGACATCTTCAAGAGTTGGCAAGCTTGACGAATAAATTAATGAAGCATCTCTGAGATTAGTTGCAAAAACAGCCGCATATGCAAAAATCTCTCCACTGGTGAACCCCAGAGCTCTAGTAGAAGAATACACTCACCCACCCCCTAAAAAAACCCAAACCATCCAAAAAAGAATTAACAAAGCAAATTCAAATACAAAGCAAAACAGATCAAGAATGATCCACTGAGAATTATCCAAGTCAGGACAACCTTGCTGGAATCATAGCAGCTTGAGAGTCTACACACACGCACACACACACACACACTCTCTCACATGATACTCTTAAATTTTCTGAATAGATTAGGCTGATCTCATAACTGGTCTGGGAGACAGCCAAAATGGTGGAATTCTGCAAAAAGGCAGAAGATTCTCACATCTGAAAATTATAAACACAGGAGAAGACCAGGCACTGTGTGCAACGCACAGTAGAGGAACACAGAGAAGAGAAATGAAGTCATACCTTGTAATGCTTTGAAGCCTTGAAGAGGAACTCGTGAACTGCCAGTCACAAACTGCAAGACACGAGCTCTCATCTCGTCATCAAAGCCCTCCACAGCACGCCAAAACCAGCGGACAATGTTGCTCTCCCATGTACAATGCTTGAGACGTGTGTGTTTTTTCCAGTCGTCAAGGTCGATCTTTCCTAGGCCTCCTATCATTAGCTGCAAACAGAAAAAGGAAGATTTAACAGATCACAAACATAACTGTCTAAAGAGCGGTTTTGCTCAAATCTATTTTAGAGCACTACACAGAGTCCACCAGGTGCATGTCTGATAATCCCATGGTGAAACAATACAGACATTTGGTATGGTCCAGTCTCTAGCCATCCATCATCATGACCAACATAACATGAAGCAAAATACCTGCCAACATTATTCAATTAAAATAAAAAATAATTCAAAAAACCTTAGTCTGAACACAGAGTTGATATACAAAGTGAGAATGACCATAGAATCTAATGGAGTATAATTTTCAACCGTTATTCACATTGAGAGCAAAAAGAAAAGCCCATTCCCTTTGCATGATTTTCTGAAGAGTGAATTTACCTCAAGCTCCCTTTCATCGAAGGTGCGAAGAAGATGCTGTGGAATGATCTCATTGAATCCTTTCTGCAACGCCAGGAACTGAGCTTCTATGCCTCTCATGAAACGCCACTGAACATACAACCTGAACACAGGAAAAAAAAAAAAAATCACAGTAATGGTCATTTGTCATTCTTGAATTCAAGAACATTATCTATTTCTACATGCACACATTTGTATTAAAAACAAATATATATATATATATATATATATATATATATATATATGCTTGTAAATGAACAAAAATCATAAATACAGGGCATAACTGTTTTCCGCTAAAATGAGCTTTCTGTTATCCGCTAAAATGAGCTTTGCAATGCTGATTTTAGTACATATGAATTGCTACGAAAACAAACACAGTAGCTAGAAACAAAAACAAAAATTAATTTCAATAAATAGCATTAATTGTTGCTTTTCAAATATACACCAAATAAGAGTAATCCTCTACTTTTATTTCTCTTCACAAATCAAAACAAAAACAAGCCCCCAAAAAACCCTCTAGAACATTATCAAAATGGAAAAAAAGCAGAAAAGAAAAAGAAAGTTTTTATTTTAAATTTTTTTTTATTCTTTTACATCGAGGATAATGAAATAAGCACTTATGTGCTTTTTTACATCCAGTCACTGTGTGTATGCAGTTTTGTAAATTTTGTCATCCGTTCCCACTGGCACACAATGGCCTACTCTTACGAAAAGCGGAACAGGATTTAACGTGTGCGCAAGATGTTCTGCATGCGTTTGCACATGGGGCCTTGGTTACTAATGTCATCCGAAGGACTTTTGGGGAGAGTGGAGTCTGCACTGATGTTAACTCCAGGGAAAATATCCCCTTGAACGGGATTCGAACCCGGGTCATCAGATTGCGAGGCTATCCCGTCCCGTTTAACTGAGCAAGAACATTCCTGAACAACAGTATTCTGCTGAACTCACCCAAGTTAATTTTTAAAAAATAAAATTTTTAAAAACTTATAAAAAAAACAACCCTTTGGTCAATAATTTATTTGCTGTCCTACTATAATGCAGGAAGTCAATGTTTGGTACACAACTGTATAAAAAAAAAAAGCAAAAAAAACAATAAAATCATTCTCTGTTCCATTTTAAACATCAAATCCATATAAAGGACTCACTTGACATATTCCCGTTTGTTGTCTTCGGTGACCTTGATGTCGTTGCCACCCGGCTTGAGTTCGTACTCGCGCATTTTGCCGAAGGAGTTATGCTCAACAGAGAATGTATGCTCTAAAACATTCTCAATGCTATTTTCTCTGTAACAAAGAGATACCAAGATATGTTTAAAAGAAGATATGAACACCACACACCATGTACAGAAGTTCAATCTAGAGCAAAGCTTCTGCCCAAATCACTTTTTGTTTTTGTAATGTGCCCTTTTTTTCTTCTTTTGTAGGTCTATGTACTCCATGAGAGTGTAGAAATACACATTTATTTTTTACTTACAGATCCATACTAATGTCTTCAATCTACTTATCATCCTCTTAGATGGCTTGATGAAAAAAAGCAAATGCATTGCTTATCCAATGTACCATCTGGAAATAAAATTTTGACTTTGACTTTGACTTTTTTTGCAGATGTGTCTGATAAAAAAAAAAAGCAGTTTCCTCAAATGAACACCTTGGCACGACTCAAAATTGCATCCTTCCAATACTGTCAGGTCACAAAGAGGGCTGCAGAACAGCCTTGCAGATAGAAAATCAAAACTACTTAAAATCAACAATTTTTAAACCAGCACACATATGCAAAAAAATAACAACAAAACCCCAACTCACAGCATCCAGCACAAGCTGCGATGAAGGTCCGGGTCCACACTTTCCAGGTCTTCCAGCGTCACCGGTTTTCCCAACAACTGTTTGTAGAAGGGCATGGTGAAACCCCCATCCAGGTAGTGCCCGTGGAATATCGCCATCCCGATCACTCGCCCCACAAAGTGAAAATAGGATAAATGTTCCTGGAAAAGAAAATTTTTAAGAATGATAGAAAAGAATGAACAAGTGTGCATGAAATAGGGTATATCTAAAGCTTAAAACAATCAAAACAACTTATAAAAAAAACAACATTCTTTCCAGTTCTCTCCTCCTTTTAACTTAAAAACAAAATCAATTAAAGCAAACACAATGAGACAAAAGTCAACAACAACAATAATATATAATAACATAGAACAAAATCTTGACACAAAGAATCAACTTAATTCTACAGAGTGTTCAGCTACGGATGGCGTAACTTACAACAAGTAGAACAAAAAGTCCTATGCATGCAACTTAATTTAAACAACAACAAACAAAAAAAGCGGTGTTTTTTTCATCAAAAGAACCACCAAAAAACTCGTAAACATGTTGTTTGAAAACTCAGTTTGTAACAGTACATCATAAACAGATATCAACAACTGAAGGACTGAAGTTGTAGAGCTAATGGCTCACCCAATGTCATTAATTCATTCTGAATCCAAATCCCTGCAGCCTTGCTGCCCTGAACTTTAATAATCAAGTGTGTTCAGTGCAACTGGTATTCTACTCAGACTCTGTGTGTGTGTGTGTGTGTGTGTGTGTGTGTGTGTGTGTGTGTGTGTGTGTGTGTGTGTGTGTGTGTGTGTGTGTGTGTGAGTGTGTGTGTGTGTGTGTGAAGGGCTACTGATACACTGTCACTTCTTAAGTATATACACCTAAAGGAGGCACATTCTATGAACAAAAAGTCTTCAAAGAGTGATTTACAACAACAGTAGTAGTACTTATAGTTATGCCCTTAAGAATATCTTACATCTTTTCAAAACAATCCTTCTTTAAAGTGGTTTTGTTTTTTCTTTGGAAAGGTTGATTATAACTCCAATACTCACAGGATTCACACCAGAGTCCGGGTTGATCTGAAGAGTGTAGATGTCTTCTCTGGAGTATTGGAACAGTCCATAGTAAGGATTCAGCATCTCATGAGACAACAGGTAAAACCACTCTCTGTCAAAACACACAGAAGAGGCACATTGTGGGTTACATTCAAAATATAACTGTTTTTGTTACATTACAAAGAGTAAATAAACTTGCTAAGGCACATTGTGGGTTACGTTTAAAGTATAACTCTTTTCTTTATATTACAAACAGTAAATAAACTCACTTCAACATCCCACCCCCCTCAAGCCACTGCAATGCTACGACACACCTAATGACCAGCTGAAAAATTTTAATGTGAATTCCTTCGTTTACACGCCACAAATTTCTGGCCTTCAAATGGTACATGTATTTCATACGATATGAACATCTGTAAAATAAACCTGTAAATGTGACAAACTGTGCAGAGCTTTCTGCCTTAGTATATAACAAAAAAAAGCCTGCCTTTTTTTCTGTTTTACAAAGGTATCATTGCATGCAAGACCATTACACCCATAATCCATAGTGCCATAAAATCCAGTTAAGCGACCCACAGACTAGTCTCCCAGACCATAAGGAAAGGATGGTCAGGGTGAAACAGATTCTGAACCATTCATCAGTCAACCTAAATGTACATCTCAAGTAGTATCTCAGATGGATTGCTCGCTGTCTGAAGCTTGTGGTCACCACCAAGGCACACACACTCGCCTGCACAACATGACTTCAAGCTTCAAACTGTGAAAGACCCGTCACACAGATCTACTGAATTGACTATGTACAAACCTTGCCACACCCCCATAGTCCAGTCCCTCTTCACCATGGAATTTCACCATCAGACGTTTTCGAAGCTCTTTGGAACGCATTTTCATTACTTGGCGATAGGAGTCCTGCAAATAAAAATAAAAAAACAGGCAAGGAATGAATAATATCTACAAATCAGTTCAGAAAAAAAAAAGCGGAAAGACTTGCATTCACTAGCACTAGACTGAAGATCAATGTCAGTTCTGTCTTCCATATTTAACTCATTCCCTAAAGTTGGAATGCGGCTAGCTTAATGGTGGGTAAAAACAGTCACAACCACAAAATCTCACCATTAGTGAGTCTCAGAGTTCTAGCAAGGAACATAAAATAAGAAGAAAAAACCAACCCTGACAAACACAGATTTCTACTTTCATGCCACTTTTATCATTTTCAAATATAACATTCATGATTCTAAATAAAAGAGCAAACTTTACTATGTTTTGTTTACAGCTCAGCTGATCTCAAAGGCCATATACATAACAATGACAAATTCACACCCAAAACCAGACACTAGTTAGTCTTTAAAAAAAAAATGCTGGAAGATGATATAATGAATATCCCAACACAACACACCTTGGATATGTCCAGAAATACCAAGATATAGAAAATGATTTTTTAAATCTCAAAATTTGAGCCTGTAAAAGAACAAATATGTACTGGTACCCTAAAGTCACACAAGCTGTACTGTATGTGCATGCGTGCGTGTGTGTGCGTGTAAGTCTGGTGTGCACATCTGGTGTGTGCATCTGGTGTGTGTGTGTGTGTGTTTTTAAAAAAATTCTTTATATCGAGGATAATGGATAATGGTGTGTGTGTGTGTGTGTGTGTTTTGTGTGTGTGTGTGTGTGTTTTGTATGTGTGTGTGTTTGTGTGTTGTATGCGTGTGTGTGTGTGTGTATGTGCATGAAAGTATGTGTGCTGTGTGTGAATGCAACTGCATGTGACAATGTATCATACACTAAAGCAGACAGCCCCCAAAATATTGAAAACTGAAAATAACAGCCCCCCCCCCCCCCCCCCCCCCCAAACCAAAAGAAAAATTCCAATCTAATCCGTTCCCCCACCCCCACCCCACACACACAGAGCTACATACAGACTCGGCAGTCACTTGAGAAACCCCACTCTCTCTCTTCCTCTTTCTCTCACACACACACACACACACACACACACACACACACACACACACACACACACACACACACACTCTCTCTCTCTCTCTTTCCCCCCCACACACACACACAGAGCTACATATACAGCCTCAGCAGAGTCAGTCCCCTGACAAACCACTCACTTCAAATATTTCCTCCCTGGACACCTCCAGTCGACAGTGGCCGGTCTGGGGCTGCAGAGACTGGAACTCGTGCCTCAGCACTTTCATCTTCTGCACAAGGTCCCGCTTGTGCTTCTGGTGCAGGGGAATCTCATTCTCCTTGTTACCTGAGCGCCTGTGAGGAAGGAGAACCACAATAACACGAGACAGGATTAGTGGGAGGGGGAAAAAAGTCCAAAGAATCGATGGAATGAATAAATGAATGAATGGTCAAAGACGGTGGAAAGGGGGGGGGGGGGGGGGGGGGGGGGGGGGGGGGGGGGGGGGGGGGGGGGGGGGGGGGGGGGGGGGGAGAGAGAGATGTTTTGTTTTTAAAAATTTTTTTATTTCGAGGATAATGGAACAAGCACTCATGTGGAGTTTTTTAAACATCCAGTCCCCATGTGTATGCATTTTTGTAAATTTTGTCATCCATTCCCATGTCACACAATAGCCTACTCTACCAAAAAGCAGAACAAGTTTAAATGTGTGCGCAAGACGTTCTGCATGCGTTCGCACACAGGACCTTGGTTTATATAGTCTCATCCGAAGGACTGTTTCAGAGGAGTGGAATCGGCACTGATGTTAACTCCAGAGGAAAAACCTCTTGGAACAAGATTCAAACCCATGTTAGCAGATCATGAGCGCATCACTCTAACCACTAGGCTATCCCGAGAGAGAGAGAGACAGAAAGACAAGAGAGAGCGAGAGATAAAGAGACAGAGACAGACACACACACACAGACAGAGACAGATACACAGGCAGACGGACGGAAGAAAAAGAGAAACACATTGCAATCCTCCTTCAGTAAGGCTTACAATTTTTCATGGATGACGTGCAGGTTGTGGGAGAGCCTGGGGTCGGTGAACTGCGTGGTGCGGTGGTTGTGGTCAACGTAGTACACACGTCCACTGCTGGTGTGTCGTGTTTCCCAGCCCTCCCGGCATGGGCCCCAGGTCTTCATCACGCAGCTCCAAGTTGGACGCCTCTCTGTTGATGGTAACAACAGTAATCACCATTAATGATATACCATCATTACCTTTTTTCCTCCTCCTTTTCTTCTTCTTTTCCTTTCTCAACATCATCGTTGTCCTTCAATATCTTTCTTTTATCATCATCATCTGTCAGCATTATTTTGTTTTATTTTCCTTTTCTTCTTCTTTCTCATCTTTATCACCATCCTCCTCCTCCATCTTTCTTCATCTTTTTTACACTGCCGTAATGATAATGACTGAAACAAGGATTAATAATGATGATGGTACCAAAACATACAAAAGCACACACATAAACACAACATAAAAAGGAAAGTTTGCTTGTAATTTGCTGGTTTGTTTTTGCCAAAGCAAACAGGCTAAAACTAATACAATACAGAAAGCCAGTTAAAAGGGAAATCCACTATGAAAAAACAAAACTCCAATAGGACACAAGTACAGGAAAAGAGTTCTCACTAAAAAAAAAAAAAAAAAAAAAAGTCACATAGCCTTAATACTGATAATAGAGATTCAGTAGCCTGTTGCAATCCAGTATTAAGGTATAATGAACAAATACCTGATAACACCTTACATTTACATTTCATGGAGAAAACAACAACAAAACAACAAAAACAGGAAACACAAATAAAATGGAACTTGAAACATTCAGAACAAACCAACAGACTTTTTTTTTTCAGCTCAAAATAACAGTACAGAAAAACACCCAGCCAAGTTTGATGTTTTTCATTCACACACAAACACACATACGTACCCACACACAATGAGAAAGAGAGAGAGCGAGAGACTGAAAGAGAATAAGACAGAGCAAAACTGAACCAATCAAACAGTTCCAGCTAAAGCCACTGTTGGTCTATTAAAGAAGAAGCTCAACTACTCTCCTAGTCATCAGGTGTGTGGCACTGCCACAAGTATTTCTTAGCAATGGACATATATCCATTCCAAGCAAGTAAATTCACAGTTCTTTAACTGGCAATCCAACTGACCTTACAATCACATTTTCAACTCTCATTCCCTCACCATCTCCAAACTGAAAGAGAGAGAGAGAGAGAGAGAGAGAGAAAAGAGAGAGAGAGAGAGAGAGAGAGAGAGAGAGGGGAGAGAGGAGAGAGAGAGAGAGGGGGGAGGGAGAGGGAGAGGGGGGAGAGAGAGAGAATGAGAGAGAGAGAGAGAGGAGAGGAGAGAGAGGAGATGGAGGAGAGGAGAGAGAGAGAGGGAAGGGAGAGGGAGAGGGGGAGGAGAGAGAGAGAGAGAGAGGAGAGAGAGAGAGGGGAGAGAGAGAGAGAGAGGAGGAGAGAGGATGAGAGAGGAGAGAGAGAGAGAGAGAGAGAGAGTGAAAAGAAAGAAAACAGAAAAGAGAAAGGCAGAAGAGAGACATGATGTGAAGAAAGACAAAGAAAAGAGAAAGGAAGGCAGAGAAACATAATGTGAAGAAAGACAGACAGAAAGAAAACAGAAAGGACAAATATAAGACAGAAGAGAGACATGCTGTGAAGAAAGACAGAAAGAAACAGAAAAGGGGAAAGAATAACAACAGAGATGAAGAAAGACAGGCAGAATCACACAAACATACAGCAAGGAAAAAAAGACGGAAGAAATGCCAAAGGAAGGAAGGAGGAAAGGAGCAAGAAAAAAAAACTGGAGAGAGAGAGAGGGGAAGAAAAGAGAAAGAAACAAAAGAGTGAATGAAAGAAAGAGAGAAAGAAAAGGGAAGAAAAAGGGGAAAAAAAATCTCTTTAAGGATAAAAAAAAAGAAGGGTGGACATTCTCTCTGCTTTATCCAGAACCAGCTTCCCTAACCCCCACAAACACATGCACACACACAGTTGGATAACCAGCAGACAAAGGCCATGTCTACTTCAACCACAGACACTATCTTCTCATGAGACTGGTAAGCTTCCCAAATGACCTTCCACTATAGATCAGTGGTCTAAAGGTAACACACTTATTTGAGAGTGGGTTTTAATTCCCACCTGATTCTGCAGTTCTCTTTCATCCATTAGATTACAAGTGGTGATCTGAGTGCCCATCTTTTATATGAGATCAGATGGTAAAGCAAGGTCAAGGTCCTGTGTACAATAATTTATTTTGCACAGGTTATCAAAAAAAAGCAAAACCCTTGGCAACAAAAAGATGTTCCTCACAAAATTCTATAGACAAAAAAACAACTACTCAGACAGAAACAAACAATACAGATGCAGCCCCCCCCCCCCCCCCCCCCCCCCCCCCCCCCCCCCCCCCCCCCCCCCCCCCCCCCCCCCCCTCCCTTGTGGCATCATGCTCTTCCCAAGGAGATCAGCCTGAATTTCACAGGGAAATATATGCTATAATAGAAAATACAATACAAGTATCAAAATACAACACTACACAATACAATCACACCTTCTACCTTTGCGCCCCCCCCCCCCCCTTGAAAAAAAAAGAAAGGAGCTGCTCTTAGTGGCAACATGCTCTCTCCCAAAGACAGCAGTCTGAATTTTACAGGGAGAAATTTGCCATGATATAAAAGTATGATAAACCACGACAAAATACAACACTACAATCACAATACACCTTCTTCCCTTGGCCCCATCCTCCCTCCCCCTTCTCCTTCATCATCATCACCACCACCATCATCATCACCACCAACCTCCCTCACCCCCTCCAAAACAGAAAATCCTCCAAGAGATGCCCCCCCCCCCCCCCCTCCCCTCCCTCACCAAGGCCATGGCAGTACTGTAGGCAGGGAGTAAAAGTAAAGTTTACTAATAAATACCTCGGCAGGTGCAGGTGTTTCCATCACTCTGGCACTGACCCAACCAAACAACCATCAGCAGCCCTCCTTCCCCCCCCCCCCCCCCCCCCCCCCCTCCCCACCAACCTCCCTCATCAGATACCAACCAAGCTGTCTGGGCCCCCCATACCATCATCCCCACAACACACAACCTTCTGCTTGCCACCCCACCCAGGCCCCCAACCCCTGACACTAGCTCTGCAGTGATTAGGCAATAAACAGGTGCAGACCACACACCTTACCTACCTCTTCAGGTAAGGAAAGTATGAAATGAATGGAAGTTAGGAAGGAAGAAAGGGAGGGAGGGAGGAAATCTGGGTGGAATTAAAGTTTAACGTCTTGTCAAACAAATTGATCATCAAAGATATTTGAAAAAATACATTCTTATAATGAAATGTTATCATTTGAGAGAGAGGCGGGAGAGAGAGAAGTGTGTGTGTGTGTGTGTGTGGGGGGGGGGGGGGGGGAGGGGGGGTGGTGGTAGGGGTGGAGAGGGAGAGAGGAAAGCGAGAGTGAGAGAGAGAGACAGAGAGAGAACTCATGATGGAAAGGCAGGGACAGAGAAGATAGAAAGGGACAATAGCACAAGATCAGGTGGGCTGAGGGGGGGAGAATCAGAATGAGATAAATGTCATAAAGAGAAAGCAGGGGGGTAGGAGACAGATAGAAAACCAGAAAAACGGAAGAAAGAAAAAGGAAGAGGGAAAAAAAAGAAGAGAGAAAGTAGAAAGAAGTAAAAAAGATACTCTAGCCCGTTTCTTCCATGTGTAACAAGCAATCTTTTCTCTTTCAAGCACCTTTACACAATTTTATGTCTCACAATTCATTACAGGCTGTTACTCTAAGCCGCTGCCTTAGTGCCTTTCTTGCCTCCAATGTACTGAATATGTATCATTCAAATTCCCATCTGTCAGGTACTCTTTGGTTCATAGATATCAGGTATTCTTTGGCTCACAGATACCAGGTACTCTTTGGCTCATAGATATCAAGTACTCCTTGGTTCACATACACCAGGTTACCTGTGGTTCAAAGGTCTCAGGTACTCTTTATTCACAGATATCAGGTAATCTTTGGTTTACAGACACCAATACCCAACACCAATCCGGCTGTTCAATCATATGTGTGATTCTGCTTATCACTTTTTCTTCTGCCCAGCAGCACTGCGATTATGCCTATAGATACAGGTATAGAGATTATTATACACTCTGTAAGCCATATGTTCATTCATTCATCCAATATAAGGAATCGGACAACACCATTCCAATTTGTCTTTTCTGTTTAGTTGTGTTTGTGTTTGCGTGCGTGCATGTGTGCGTGCATGCATGTGTGTGAGAGTTAACTTTCATGAGTCATTCACAAGGAAGGAAACGCGCTATAAAACAATTTGTTCCCTTTCTCCCTGTCTTTCAAGACACCTCTGTCCCTTGCTCATGTCTTTCTTCAAGTGCTTCTCACATGCACTGCCTTGAATCTCAAGTATGTTCCCATCTTTCAGCCTTGGTTTTTACCTTTTATCGTGTCGCCTCAAAGCTTTCCTTCTCTCTCTCTCTCTCTCTCTCTCTCTCTCTCTCTCTCTCTCTCTCTCTCTCTCTCTCTCTCTCAAACCACTGATTAGTATCATGCCTATGGTTCTTTCTCACAGACTGGAACAATCTCCCGTTTCTCTGCAACTGAGACAATCTTTATGTCTGTTGGCAGCTGCCTTGCTTGCGTCTTTTCTCTGTTGCCTTGAAGTGTTATCATTCAGCCAGTGCAAGACAGATAGTGTTGATGAATGGTTTCAAAGTTTCAAAAAATTTTCTTTGACGCTCTGAATGTTTCTTTTGACGAAACAAATGGTATAAATAAGGGGAGGGGAGGGGATGGGAATGGGTAGAGAAGCTCAGCCGAATGCAAATCCAGGATCACGATCTTTTCCACTTTTCTCTATAAATGCCTCACACGGTTCTCTTCAATATTTTTTTTTTAAACACACCAAAAAGAACAACAATAAAACAAAAAAACCTAAGCCCAACAAAAAATAAACATGTAAAAACACGAACAAAAAACAACAACAAAGAAACCAACCAACCAAACAAAACAAACAAATGAAACCAAATGGAAAAAAAAAACCAACCATTCACATATCTACACCTAACCCTTCTTTTTTGTTTGTGCTGTTTTTCTTGCTTGGTGGGTTTTTGGGGTTTTTTTTGGTGGGGGGCAGCCTGATCTTCTATGATATTCCTGTCCTGCTGTTTTGTTTTTTTACTGCATGACGATCAATGATGAGGAGGATGATTTAATGATGCTGCTATGAAAGTGCATGTCTTTTGAAACTACACATGACAGGGTTGCACTCTATGCTTCCTACCATAATATATCCCAATGTCAACCAGACTGAGAGATACATACAACTGCAGAGTTTGGGCTTAAGAGATATACACACCTGCAGCGTTGGTCAGGTAATTTTGAGCAACACTCTCAAAATCACATCCATAAAGTGGATGAAGTGACAGTGTGGTCCCTGTCTTCCCAATAAGCTGATACAGATAGCCAACTTACTCACGGTAGGAGCTAGCCAGAGTCTGAAGAATCCCTATAACTCCTATGGGATTCAAACCTGTGACCTTCCAATCCATAACCTAAGGTGCTAACCACTGCGCCAAGGTGGCTGGTGTTCTTGTTGTTGGCTTTTTTGTGTTTCTTTTCATTACCAGAAAGAATTTTTTTCCTGAGATTATTTTTGTCTGTCTAAATCAGCTACTTGTCTCACTCTTTCAGTATGAGCTGAGGCATTTGATCTATGAATAATTGATGGCTGCTTACATCATGTCTGAATTTTTCGTTCTTCTCATACCTGAACAACACTTTGATGCCAAGAGGCCTCTGCATTCAAAAGAAATTATATCACAGCATTTAAAAAAATGTATCTGAACTGCAGCAAGCAATAAAACAGACCACCATGACAGACACATAAAAAAAATCTTTTCATCTTTCTCCTCTGCTGTCCAATTTTCCCCTGCTTGCTACTTCCTGCCAGCAATCACAACTGCTGGTTATCTCCACAAGTTTCAGATTGCACCTATTCATCAAGCTTCAATGGGCCCCCCAACCCCACCCCACCTGCTTCTCCCACTCACCCCCTCCTCCACGGAGCGGAAGTGAGCTAGCCTATCATCCATAATCTGGATATGAAAGCAAGAACGGCAGTGTGAGTTTTATAAGACATCGCAGCCTGAAAGGGTTTGTTTGTGGGTTTTTTTTAAATGCTCCTGATACTGCAAGTACAGTCTGAAAATGAAATGAGCTCTGTGCACATATAAACTGGTATCAGAGAAAGAAAGAAAGTGAAAAGCTTTCAACTCAAGTAACATGCAAAGATGGAGGGGGTGGGGGTGCCGAAAATGGTGTCAGGTTTACTTTAAAGCTGAATTCTTATCAGTATTTTTGAAACACTTAAAAAAGATCCCTTCCTACCCCATAGTGTGCAGAAGTACTTATCACTTATTAAAAGTACTTGATCACTTATGGAACACTTGGTTTTGCACAAAGACCATCTTGCAAGGCCCAGCCTGCAGAGGCAGTCTTCTCAGGTTGACAGAAAAAGAAAAGGCTGGACAACAAATAACATCACATACACAGGATCCCTAAAAGCTCTGCTGAAACCCAGGCACTGAAACATGACTGCCACAAATTAATGGAGAGTTAGTGTTTATGTCAGAGCAGCATCCACACAATCATTTTCAGAAAGCCTAAAAGACTAGTGTAGAAGTATAGCTAGTGGATTGTGGATTGTTCATTTCTAATAGATATTAACTTCAACTTCTAATCATTACTGTGTGTATTGAAAGAGTTGATTTTCAACATTTTTTCCCTCTCTGGATTGTTCTATTCTAACAAAGTGAATCTACCTGAGATGACTTATTAAAAGATTATTTCAAGAATACAAAATTTTTACAGATCAAATCTGGTTCTTTCTTTTTTTTTTTTCCCTTTCTTTTTCAGTGTTATTTGAGTACAAGACATTTTGTGTGCAAACAAACTACAACAACAAAAAAGCTACACTATCATAACCAGGACATTCATGCAGACCTTTTTTCTCACTGAACATGACTAGCACATTACACCATCAGAAAGAATAGAACTGCTATTTCTAGATCGCCCCCAGTGTTTAAACTACACCAGTGCATTGACATTTCCCTGTTTCCAGAAACAGCAGGCATAAACACCAGATGGCAGACTACCCACCATGTGGCCTGATAAATGGTCTAAATATGAACCGCTCTGTTCTTTCTTGCCTTTGATTCCCCAGCGCCCGGCCATGTTCAACACACAGACACACACACACACAAACTGAGCATTTACACAGCAACATCAACACTGTGCTCCATATAAAATAAAAGATAAGGAAATCAAAGGAGCAGATCTTCTCTAATGTCTGCTATGGTAAATACCTCTACCAGGTGACTAAAACATACAGGTTGCTATTAATATCTCCACTCCAGCTGGCGATTGAAACAGATCTCCTACATTGTCTCAAATGTCTGCTATGGCAGACTCTAGTGGGAACTTATTCCATTTCAATTTTACGTGGTTCTTAGCCAGCTTAAAACCCATAGTTTAACTGAGAGGGTTGTTGTCATTAGGAAGTGATATCTTATTTTTCACTCTTGTGTAATCTGTACACCTTATTATTTTTAAAAAATTTCTTCTCTATCACAATTTATTTTTCATGTGTTTGCTTGTTTGTTTCTCTGGTGAGAGAGAGAGAGACATACACACACACACACACACTCACACAGACACAACACGCATACGTGCGCACACACACACACACAGAGGGGGGTGTGACATCTTGTGCTGATTCCCCAAGAACCTTGATTTCTCTTCCAAGGTTACTTGCCAAGAATAGGAGGAAGGTATGTTGCCCTCTCCATTCCTCTCTGCAGGCCAAGGCCTATCTGTCATGACAACTGTCAGCAGTGCTCATCATGTGGTATGCCAGTTATCAACTATCTCATCTGGGTGGGGGGAGGGGGGGGGCACGGCCAGGCAACTCACCTCTAATACCACAGTATTACACAGCCACTCTCCTGGCACCCCCACCCCCTTGCTCTGGGTAAGGCCGTATGGTCTCTTTATTTTGTGGGCCACACATCAAACATGATAGCTGATTAGATTACTGGCAATGGCTCTGAGATCAAGATCACAACAGAAGAATAGAAACCTATAACTGCACACACTTTTGTTGTTGTTACTGGGAGGTTCTAACTCTCACCCTGCTTCCTCCTTACAACTCCCCCCACCCCCTCCTTTTCTCAAATCTATATTGCAAACTCTGTTATCAAAAATAATGAAAATAGGGTAACTCAAACCTGAGGTTAATCACACACACACCAAAAAATACAACTACAAACCCACAACAACAACTATAACAACAAAACAACAAATAAAAACTTGTAGAAAGAAACCACCAAAAAACAACAACAAAAAGTAGGCACTGATCTTATGTGAGAGAGAAGAAGAGAGAAGAAGAGATGAAGAGAGAGAGAGAGAGAGAGAGAGAGCAGACGAACTAGAGAGAAGAGAGAGAAGAGAGAGAAGAGAGAAAGAGAGGGAGAGAGAGAGCAGCCCAAAATTTAAAACAAGGAGATCTACTGATGATTCAGTTTACAAAGAAAGAAAACAAAAAGAATATGCAGTATTACATAAGAGAAAACAGAGACATACTGAATTTTACACAGAAGAAAAAAAAAGTAAAGGCGCAGAGAAAACAAAGTAAAGGCATACTGAATTCACACAGGAGAAAACAAGGTAAAGACACACTGAACTCCACAGGAGAAAACCTGAATTCACACAGGAGAAAACAAAGTAAAGATACAATTAATTCACACAGGAGAAAACAAAGTAAAGACATACTGAATTCATAAAGGAGAAAACAAAGTAAAGACACACTGAATTCACACAGGAGAAAACAAAGTAAAGGCATACTGAATTCACACAGGAGAAAACAAAGTAATGGCACACTGAATTCATACAGGAGAAAACAAAGTAAAGACATACTGATTTCATACAGGAGAAAACAAAGTAAAGACATACTGAATTCACACAGGAGAAAACAAAGTAAAGACATACTGAATTCACACAGGAGAAAACAAAGTAAAGACATACTGAATTCATACAGGAGAAAACAAAGTAAAGACACAGTGAATTCATACAAGGAAAAACAAGGTAAAGACATACTGAATTCATACAGGAGAAAAAGTAAAGACATACTAAATTCACACAAGAGAAAACAAAGTAAAGGCACACTGAATTCACACAGGAGAAAACAAAGTAAAGAACAAAGTAATGGCATACTGAATTCACACAGGAGAAAACAAAGTAGAGACACACTGAATTCATACAGGAGAAAACAAAGTAAAGGCATACTAAATTCATACAGGAGAAAACAAAGTAAAGACATACTGAACTCCACAGGAGAAAACAAAGTAAAGAACAAAGTAAAGGCATACTAAATTCACACAAGAGAAAACAAAGTAAAGGCACACTGAATTCACACAGGAGAAAACAAAGTAAAGAACAAAGTAATGGCATACTAAATTCATACAGGAGAAAACAAAGTAGAGACACACTGAATTCATACAGGAGAAAACAAAGTAAAGGCATACTGAATTCATACAGGAGAAAACAAAGTAAAGGCACACTGAATTCATACAGGAGAAAACAAAGTAAAGACATACTGAATTCATACAGGAGAAAATAAAGTAAAGACATGCTGAAAGTAAAGACATACTGAATTCATACAGGGGAAAACAAAATAAAGGCACACTGAATTCACACAGGAGAAAACAAAGTAAAGACATACTGAATTCATACAGGGAAAAACAAAGTAAAGGCACACTGGATTCACACAGGAGAAAACAAAGTAAAGACATACTGAATTCATACAGGGGAAAACAAAATAAAGGCACACTGAATTCACACAGGAGAAAACAAAGTAAAGACATACTGAATTCATACAGGGAAAAACAAAGTAAAGGCACACTGGATTCACACAGGAGAAAACAAAGTAAAGACATACTGAATTCATACAGGAGAAAATAAAGTAAAGACATGCTGAAAGTAAAGACATACTGAATTCACACAGGAGAAAACAAAGTAAATACATACTGAATTCACACAGGAGAAAACAAAGTAAAGACATACTGAATTCATACAGGGGAAAACAAAATAAAGGCACACTGAATTCACACAGGAGAAAACAAAGTAAAGACATACTGAATTCATACAGGGGAAAACAAAGTAAAGGCACACTGAATTCACACAGGAGAAAACAAAGTAAAGACATACTGAATTCATACAGGAGAAAGTAAAGACATGCTGAAAGTAAAGACATACTGAATTCACACAGGAGAAAACAAGGAAAGGCACACTGAATTCACACAGGAGAAAACAAAGTAAAGACATACTGAATTCATACAGGGGAAAACAAAGTAAAGGCACACTGAATTCACACAGGAGAAAACAAAGTAAAGACATACTGAATTCATACAGGGGAAAACAAAGTAAAGGCACACTGAATTCACACAGGAGAAAACAAAGTAAAGACATACTGAATTCACACAGGTGAAAACAAAGTAAAAACATACTAAATTCACACAGGAGAAAACAAAGTAAAGACATACTAAATTCACACAGGAGAAAACAAAGTAAAGACATACTGCATTCATACAGGAGAAAAAGTAAAGACATACTAAATTCACACAGGAGAAAACAAAGCAAAGACATACTAAATTCACACAGGAGAAAACGAAACAAAGACACAATGAATGTACACTGATGAAAATGCACTGAATTTATATGAGAAAACAAAGATATATAAGGTTTACTGGATTTACACAGGAGAAAAAGCAAAGACAATCAGAATTCACTCAGGAGAAAACAAAGACCGTATGAATTTACACAGTACAATACTTTAAAAAAAAGACCTGAATTTTACACAAACAAAAAAGTGACTTGATGCCCTCTGAATTTACACGTAAGTAAAAAGACAAAATGAATTTACACAGGAGAAAACAATATTAAAAGATATTAAGTTTACACTGGAGAAAACAAAGAAAAGATTAATCAGAATTTACAGACAAGAAAACAAAGAACACACGAGTGAAGATAACACAGGGGAACTGACAGAAGATACAGAGTGAAGTATGATGGAAAACAAACAACAGAAACAACACATACAGATAGAAAAATTTGAAAAAAAAAAAAAGGGTGGTTAATCTCTTATAGTGACATGATCTTCCCAGGGAGAGCTGTCCGAATTTGGCACGGAGAGAAATCTGCCATGCCTGAGCATGGTATCCAATACAGTACAAAATAATGACACACTGACAGTAAAGTTGGCTGAGTTCACTCACGCAGAAGAAAATAGAAGCTAGGAGAAAAGAACACCCAGAGTGGCAACACATACCTTGGAACTCTGGGGTCATGCCAGGTGCTGACTCCCGTGCGCGTGTGGAGAAAGTAGATCTGACCTTGCTGTGTTGTACGTTGCTCTGCAAAAATAATAACCCACCCATTATTTCAATACCCCTGCAGCATATTTCTGTGTTTGTCAAAGATTCTTTGCATTTTGTCAAGAGAGCATGCACACAATTCTCCTCTTTCCAGTTTCACACTCAGGGCAAACATAGCTCCTGGTTTTTACTGTGCACACATTTTATGTGCGGTGTGAGAGTGAAATGGGGCTAAAAGCAATGCAAAGCAGCAGTAAAAACGAGTGCAGTCTTTGTGTTTTTCTCATTTTCTAGAATTCTTTTTTTTAATTTTTTTTACATGCTTATGACAGAAAATTGTGTGATACTCTGTGTGTGTGTGTGTTGTGTGTGTGCGCACACGTGATATGTATATTTACAAGCACATTCACAATTACATACTCATGCACTAAACCTCACATAACTTCCTAAAAGCATTCTGAAAAGCACATCTGGTCAATTTACGGACACATAAACTGAGTCTGCCACTCCTAATTTTCAAAAAATAATCTTCAGTGTTCCTTGCATTCTATTCCGACCATGTAACCCATTTAAATTTGTCTACCTCATACTGACAGATACACAAACAGAATGCAAACTGGATACAGGTACTCTGCTCTGTTTAGTACACAAACTGCAGCAAAAACGCATACACAGGCACACAAAATCATGCATACTGGGGCATGGAGACACACAGATGTTTATGGCTGTGTGTGCACACACACACCCATACTGACATACCCCATGCACCTGTGCACACTCACTCCCACTCTCTCTCTCACACACACACACACAAACACTCTCACACACAAATCACTCACCATAACCATCAGGCAGCTCCATCATGTCATGGAGCTGGGCTCGACTGAGGTAGTTTCGATGTCGCGTTGACCTGCGGCGGACAAAGGGGTGTGCTGCCTCAGTGGCAGTGCCCCCTCCACTGGTGCCGCCCATGGAAGGGGCTGAACCACTATTGCTGAGACTGCTGCTACTGTTGCTGCTGCTGCCTTGGACACGAGATCGGCTCTCGCTGTTGGGGGAGGAGGGGGACAAGTGACTGCTGTCTGACCGAGGACTGACCATGCTCTGAGGTCGGGGGCACTCTGATGCTGGCCTGAAAATGGATAACGACAGGAATGGTCAAGATTTTTCTATGAAAAGGAGAAAATAGCACACAAAATGAAGCATACAAAGAGACATAAATATCAAACTGACTTATCTACTACCCCAAAATAGGCAACATTATAAACGGATTTTATTGATAATTTCAACCTAACAGAGACTTCAGAAAACAAACAAATCAACCCAGGTACAGGAACTGCTTCTGCCAATAACTTATTTTGTTACTTCTATTTATAAATCATTCTATAACAACAGCAACAAAGTAAAAACGGTGTAGCACTGGATCATCATTCTACAGTGAATAGAATTTTTTTAAATGACAGACATGTACTAACAAGTAGCTGGATTGATTTATGAAATCTGATAGTCATAAATAATAATAGCCACTTCCTATAATAAAATAGATACAACATTGATTAATTTTAAAACTATTTTTTTAAAGTCTGGAATGAAGTCAGGACGAGTGGGTGTCCTAACTGTGAACAACGCACGGTAAACATCAGCTTTAAATCTTAAGACTCTTTGCAGCTTGTAAACAATTTCTCAGTAGATTTTGTAAAGACCTGACTTAACCAACTTTAAGTGGAACCTGCATTTTCTACCTGCTTAACTCCGATGCATACACTAAAACAGAATTGTGCTTGACCATTCTCACTTAAAATAAGTTACACTGCACTTACCTGGTGGGCCGTTCCCACTGAGTGGTCCGTGTGACATGGTTCACATAATGTATTCGGCCACTGGCTGACCGCCTCTCCTCCCATCTGCACAGCAGTACAACAGAAGTGAAGTGGCTACACTCACTACTTTCTTCATTGTTGAACGCTCAGACAACAACCACTGTTGCCTATCATATGAGCGAAAATGCACTGCGCTGCCGTTAAGCACCTGACATGTCAGGCCCAGTGCATCTGACTTCAGCGTGGGGAAAAAATTGTTATCTTTTACGCCTTTCTGGAAAAAAAAGGCAGGAAAATGGACCAAGAAGGAGTGACATGAATAAATGGAACAATGCAGAAACAAGGAAAGGGATAAAAATGAGGGAATTTCTAGCAAAGAGTTTCTAGAAGGTGGGGATGCTTTTTATGTTGACAGGCCCCAAGGCATTCCCGTGGGGGAGATACTCGGTATCATCACCATCAAAAGCTCACAGTTCTTCCCATTCAGCCTCATGAATGATGAAGATTAATCCCAAAGAGTTTTCCATTACTCTATCAAAGCAGATCAAGCAAACACCAATAAGTCTCTCTTTTACAGATCTATACATTTAGGGTGGAAAGGAAAAGACAGAGAATGTAAAGACTAATTTTTTCCTTCATATTTTTGGACAAAACACAAATGGAATAAGTATTCACCAAGCAAGTTTTATAACAATCAACAATTACAAACTACTACAATAATAACATTCAGCAGAGAATTTTCAGCAAATACATCACAGACAGACAGACAGACACACACACACACCTCTTTAATGTCACACTTTTGTGAACTGCAACATGACTCCCCTTTTCATCTAATATCACTTTCAGTGAAGAAACACCACACACACAAACACACACATTTGCTTTTTTTTTGTTTTTGTTTGTTTTTTGGGAGGTATGCTTTGTTCTGTTTGTTTCTTTCCTTGTTTGATTCTTTTGTTTGTTTTGGTGGGGGGGGGGGGGGGGGGGGGTGTTCATGACTTTTTGTGTGTTGGCTGTCAATTATAAAAAATGACAATATGACAATGAAACGGGTAATATTGTAACCTGATATATTTTGTTTGATATTTTACTTTTTTTCTCTCATTTTCTTGTAATCCAAATCTAAGTGAGTACAATTGTGCGTGTGTATGTACGTGAATATGTGTATGAATGTGTGTGTTTGTTTTGTGTTGTGTTGTGTTATATTGCGTTGCGTTGCGTGTGTATGTGTGTACGAGTTATGCAGTGTATTTTTCTTGTTTGGGGGGGGGGGGGGGGGGGGGGGGGGGGGGGGTCCATTTTCATTATTGATGGGTTTTTTTGTTTCTGGTCATGGTGTGTGTGGGTGTGGTGTTTTCTTTCTTTTTTTTTTGTTTGTTTCTATTTTTCTTTTGGAGTTAGTCTTATTATTATTATTGGTTATGGTAATAATGTAGTTAGATAATACTGATCAAGTTGTTTTTTGTTTCTAGATAGATGGCTTGATGAATAAAAGCAAATGCATTGCTTATTCAATGTACCATCTGGAAATAAAAATTTGACTTGACTTGACACACACACTGAATGAGGAAAAGTGAAAGAAAAAAGCGAGTGAGGGAGATAGTGAAGAAGGAAGAGTGATTGAGGGGAGGGGGTGGGGGTGGGCCGGAGACAAAATATGGAAGAAAAAAGAAAGGGGGGGGGGGGGGGGGGGGGAGTAGATATTAAGATCGTGAGATGAAGTGGAGGGAGGGAAGCAGGGGGGATGAGTGGTGAGTGAGTGAGTGAGTGAGGGAGGAGAGAAGGAGAGAGAGAGAGGAGAAGAGAGAGGAGGAGAAGGGGAGAGAGGAGGAGAGAGAGGGGAGAGAGGAGAGGAGAGAGAGAGAGGAGAGAGAGAGAGAGAGAAACGACAGAGCGGAAGACACAGAGACAGAGGGAGAGGAAGGGAGGGAGAGGGGGGGGGGGGGGGGAGGGGGGGGGAGAGAGAGGAGAGGAGAGGAGAGAGGAGAGGAGAGAGGGGAGGAGGAGAGGGAGAGAGAGAGGGGAGGAGAGAGAGAGGGAGGAGAGGGGTGGAGAATATGAGGGTGAGTGGGAGATGGTGTGTAGGGGTGGTGTGAGGGAGAGGGGTGTGGAGAGAGGGTGGAGAGAAGAGAGAGAAGAAAAAAGAGGTGTACAAGTGAGTACTGGTATGTATGAGGTGGGTGTGTTGTGTTGTAATGTAGTTGCTTGTTTAGTAGTAAGGATAAGGATGAGCAGCATGTGCCTTAAAAAAAGAGTGTGTGTCACAGGTCCTTTGTAGTATTATGTCAGTCGTTTCTGCACAATGTCTCTTTTCGAAATGATGAATCAGGTTCTAATGTGTGAGCAAGATCGTCCGTGTGTTCGACAGTACTTGTTTATAAATGGTCTATCTCAAGTGAGGATAATGTGTGAGCTGCATGTTGTGTGTGATGGCGGTTATGTCCAATAAGTAAAAAGAAAAATGGAAAATTGAACAAAATAAAGAGAAAAAAGAAAGCCGGGTTCTACAAAGAGACAGTGGGCAAAGGAGTAATTAAACAAACTCCACACTGTCCACAGCACCAAACTGAAGCTGTGAACTTCATCCTAATTCAGAATACCTCTTTGTAAAACTCAAACACATACAATTGTTCCACCTGAGAAGGGCCCTTTCAACAAATCACTAACCACTCTCACCCCTACCCCCCTTACAAAATATGGATTGTCTTACTTATATCCGACTCCAAAAAAAGAGAAATATTAGACTGAGATGGAATCACAGATCTGCCAGACTTGATGAGTGCAATCTAACACTGAAGACAATGGCAGTCTCAGGAAGGCAGCCCCCCTTGCAGACAGATTTACATCATACACAAATTTCACCCAAAAAAACCACCCTGATCACCCTCCTGCTGCACAGAAAGAGCAGCATTCAGGCAAGAAGGGGGGAAAGTGTTGGTTGGGGTCTATCTCTCTGATGCCATCTGCACCTTGCTTTTCACTGACATTTAGCGCTTTCATGCCAATGTATCCCCTTCACAATGCAGGCTCTTGTGAGGAGCACCTTTATCTGATACGCAGCTATCAAGGGAGCCTTTCTTCCCCCCTTTTTTTTCCTCCGTTTTTTTTGTTTTTGTTGTGGGGTTTTTTTTTGTGGCTGCCTGAATCAACCTAATACTTGCTGCTTTAACATTTTCTAAGGCACCCTCAACACAGGCCCCTTTCTGGCACTCAGTCCCTGCTAAAAAATAAATCTCCCTGTTTGTCGAATATCGTGTTCACACATCTTGCTAAGCTAACAATTACCCTACACATCCAATATCCCAGTAAAATGTCTGTTTAAACATCATGTTCCGTTATATATACACCGATTCAGTAATCTAGAGCACTGACACATGTTTTTCTAACTTGACTTTCACTCCTTAGCCCTCAACCCTCCCCACCCCCCAAAATGAAGTAAATAGGACAAAAAGGCACTTATGTGGGGCAGGAAGAGGATAATACATCAGAAAAGGTTCTGCAGGAGGAGAATAAGTTGAGGGGTGAGGATGGGGGTCAAGTCAAGTCAAGCCAGATCAAAAATACTTTAATCATCTCATGATGGGCAATTACAACATTGACAGCACATCAATCAGCCGGAATCACAACTACACCCCCCCCCCCCCCAAAAAAAAAAACAAAAGAACAGGCAGAAAAGCTGTGACTGATATTTGTTTTTTAAAATATTTCACGATAATTTACTTACACCCGCACACACACACACCAAAGGAGGCGCTCAATGAAGTAGAGTCCATCTACTAAAAGAAAGACCAAAGGGTGATGGAAGAAATGTTTAATGAGTACAGTGTGTGTGTGTGTGTAAGTGTGTGCGTGTGTGTGTTGTTTTATGTGCATTCACTACATTGTGATTTTGTGTATGTGTGTGTCTGTGTCTCTGAGTGTGTGTATGTGTGTGTGTGTATGTGTGTGTGTGTATGAATGTCTTACAATACATACATGCATGTGTGCATGCCAGAACTTTTGCTAGCCAATGGCACACAACGGCCTGGCATGCAAGAGTTCACAAAGGCATGACACAAACATGCACACTGCAACAAAAAAAAAACAAAACAAACAAAAAACCCCATTCCAATGGCAAACAAAGTGGGTTTTTTAATTGACAAATTAAAATCTTCTACATAGTTGTTACAGTATTTCAGGCAGTTCAATTTTAACAACACATTATTCTAAGGGACTGGGTCAGATAAAGAATAAACTGTGTCAATGCACAAACAACAGACAGAGCATAATTCATATTTTAAGTTCACTACATTACTAAGCATATATTGAACTTAATATTCCATGCCCCTTCAAAAACCCATATTTAGCACACCATGATACAAATGAATTCAGGACATAAAATAAACGACATGAACAAAAGTCATACTACGTACAGTAGCAAACAAAATACTAACAACACTAAGAATGCAGCTTATTAAAGTATTTAGTGTCTGAATGCGAGCAGGTTTCAATGCATAATGAACCTGACCAATTGTTTTGCATTAACTGGCTGAAAATAAGAGAGAGAGATAGACAGACAGACAGAGAGACAGACAGCGAGACAGACAGAGAGTCAGAGAAGAAAGGAGAGAGAGGAGAGGTACAGAAACACAGACACACTGGCAGAAAGATGCACATGTAGATAGATTTTCACCAATACAGTTAATTTTACCAGTCCAATTAACTGTCAACAGCCTTGCAATGTCTCACAAATTGTCAAGCTCTTAAGTTCCCCTCAGCTGTGATGCCCTTACACTAATCCGTGGGTAACACAGGCCTGTGTGACCTTATCTATCACCACTTATGTTTCTAACATTTGTGGTCTGGGGTAAGGCTCTTTACACAGCCTCTATCTCTGCATTGCCTCTTGTTTATAAGTTATTCATTTCTCTTTCAAAGCACCATCAATGTATCATTCCACTAATCTCTGTGTAGTTTCTACCTGTCTAGAAAGAAGTGTCACTATTTGATTCCCATCTGAAGCTGGACTTTTCCCATGCCCGGCAGACTTGGGTGACAGGGTACTAGTCTTTCGGATTAGACAATAAACTAAGTTTTTATGTGCAATATACATTCAACAAATGTAAACAAACCCATAGCAGCCAGTAAGTTGTCCCTGGCAAAATTCTGTAAAACAAGCTAATGTCATTGGGGGAAAAAAATTACTTTTAAGTCAGAGAAAAAAAAAAGGTGCTGCACCAGCCAGTGGCGACACACGCTAGCCAGGGACAGCAGACTGAACTTCACAGACAGAAGTCTGCCATGACTGAAAGTGGTAAACATCAACATGTATCTCCCTCAGTTTCATTTAAATTACTGAACTAGTTTGTTCCTAAAATCTTCAGATTTTGACTTAAAAGTCTGCTACCTTCAACTTTCTTTGTAACTATCAGGGGTAGCTAAGAAGTAGCAAAAAGTGAGTTTCAGCATTTGAAAGATTACAGAGAAATAATTAAAAAAAAAAAACCAAAAACTCTGCCAAACAAGCAAACACCCCCCCCCCCCCCCCCCCCCCCAAACAAAAAAAAAACATTGTTTTTAGTCAAGTGATAATAAGTGCCAAGTTACCACTTACCCATCAGGCAGCTCGTTAGGGTCATACGGAATGGCGTGAGACATCCCAGCAGCGTCAGTGACCGCCGGCCCTGACCCACCACGGTCCCTGGAGATGAGGGAGATGACGATCTGTCCCCGCACCGTCTCTGTGTCATCGGAACTCTGCCGCTGCAGGTCCAGGCGCTGGACTGAAACAGAGAGTTGGGGCACACTCAGGCTGCGCTGGAACTTGATGATGGCCATGCTGGGTCCTCCTTTGATGGAGCGCGTGGAAATTTCCAGCACCATTCATTCAGCTGCACTGCTGCACCCAAGGGCCAGCCCTTCTCTTCCTTATCAGTGTGATGATGAGAAGAACGGTTAGATCATAATGATGTCCAGTGTAATAACGAGAAGCATACTGATGTCTGGTTTCACTGCTGAGTTCATCCCTGGTTGTGTTACCTCACTTGTGTGTCACACTGTATCATGAATGTGGAGACTCAAATTAAACCGTTTCTCCATGTTACATCACAAGACATCTGAGAAGCCCATTTTCCATTCATTTAAAGTTCTCTTTTCCCCCACATGTATCAAGTTCCTCAGCGATTCACCAGGTTTTCACACAAAACCCATTCTCTGTGTGTGTGTGCAGCTGTTTTATCATCCCCAGAACACAAACTGTTGCTACATTTTCAAACACGAGGGAAGCTGAAGTACAGCGGGAAACAATTCAAATTTATCAGCAGGATAACCTTGAACTCGCACTACAGACTTGCCCTCCCCACTGCAAGGTGGCTTGGTGCCATTCCAATCACAAGAACAGCTGACTATGGGAATTTCACAGTGACGGCACAAAAAGTTGTTCTCACGATGCTCTTATCAAATAAAAGCATTCACACTGGCCTAAACTGCAGTTTGGATGGTTGATAATGAAGCATTCAGAAATATATTCTAGGCACACCTGAACGGCAGCCAGACTGGTGGTTTGAGGGCCGCTCAGTGTGTTGGCACCCCTGACTGGAAGTGTAGTAGTAGTAGTATGGCAGTGGCCCACTGCCTGAACAGAACAGACTCCACTACAGGAGGCCAAATCAGAATGAAGCAAACAGAAAAAAAAAGGGAAGGTTTGGGGGGAGGGGAGTGTGAGAGAAAATAACAAGCAGCCTGTGTAGTGAGAGCTTATGAGGGGGAAAAAGGCTGGGGGAGGAAGTGGGGAGAAATGGGGGAGGGCGGAGACAGCAGAGGCTGCCAAAATATACATACAGCTAAGCAGGGCGCCAACAATCCCAGACCTGGAAACAATTAAGCTCTGTCTTCCTCTCTCTCCCCCTCCACCCCATCCTCTCCCTGATTGTTACCTTTTCTTATGATCTAATTTCATGCTGTATGGCTCAGGGTTACATCTTACTACTACCCTGCCATTCTTTTTGGATGGAAACAACTCAAGTTGTGAACAAAACAAAGTATGGGACTGAAGAAATTAATATACATAGAGGAATCTAGAGATGTAAAGAGATGTTCATAATGTTTATTGCTAGATCAAATATTAAAAGCAAATCAATGTGAACATTATACGAGCCAATCAATTGATAATGAAATAAAGTTAACCAACAGCATCACCAACAACAATCACTGTAAATTTGCGCTGAAATACATGTCGAAGCAGTAGTTACATTTTTATAAATGTAGCAGTAGTTGTAGCAAACCAACGCTGATGACAAATCCAATCACCAACTAACAAAAATCAAGAAATCAAGCTGCCTAGACCAAAGCTAGTGCAACACCAATCTGAAAACACTGGAGAGGAAAATGAAATACACTAAAATGCAGTCCGCATTTTTTCCCCCCACTCCAGCTAGAACTCTTAAAGGTTCCCCAGGGCTGAGATTTGGAGTAAGTGATCATTTATGCTCACAATGAAGTAAGAAGGTAGCTGCAATGCAACTTTGGGGATGATTTGCAAATTACATATCTATATACTTTGGATGGGCCACTATCCTCATTCCTGGATTAACATTACTACATATCCCTAGGGAACATTTCTTAATAAAATATTGGTAAATATGGACTCATTACATTAACTACCAGTAATCAAGATGGCAATGACAAAAACTAAAGTAAAAAATAAGGACACTCGTAAAGAAGCAGAACCTACTGAAAGTAACCCCCCGCCCCCCCAACACACACATACTGGAAGTATACAACTACAAATGAGTGCACACACACACACACACACACACACACACACACAAAGGGGAAAGTAGGACAAGCCGATACCCTGCTTCCCTGACAGAAGCAGAATCATGAGAGGGAAATCTTGTAAGTCCATGATATAAAAGTGATGTGTGTGTGTGTGTGTATGCATATGTGCCTGCATGTGTGTGTGTGTGCACGTGTGAAAGAAAAAGGCATTTGCATATGTGCACATGTACACGTATGTGTGTTTGTTGGAGAGGGGGGGGGGGCTCTTCTCCTGATTTTAGGTTTATATTTTAATTTAGGTTCATACACATATCATATATATATAAATCTAGTTCATATATGTATACATGTGTGTATGAACATACAGTCAAAGAGAGAAGGTGCATTTATGTTGGTTACTTTTTTTTAAAAGTCTAACAACAAAACAATGAAGACCACACATTTTTGCACAAAATATTACACATGTGTACCCTCAAATATATGCGTGGTAGAAAAGTCTTGAAAAAGGCCTGTTTGCACACTCACATACAATAAATGACTTTGCTCCAAGAGTATGGGTATGTCAAAAATAATTGAATTCCAAAAGCTGCAATACATGCTGAACTGATACCTTTTTCCCTTTACAAATAAGAACCCAAAACATAAACAATTTTACACTAGACACAATACACAAGAAAAGGGTGAATGGAGTAATAGCATGTAACAATTACAAACACAGTTCATTGAATAACAAGAAAGATCCTCTGACTTAGCTTAGCTTCAGCAGCTGTGCACTCATTACAAACATTCTGACAAATTGCTTGAGACATTTGGTGGCTCTGAATCTGACAGTGCTAGACAAACTGGTTCCCCCTAAGAAAACAGGTTACTGCGAGCAATGAACCCTTCAAGCCCATTCTTTAGTGTCTGTTGTATAGCACTGAGGGGAAAGGAGGAGAGGGGAGTGATCTTTACAGCCAAGACTCTCACTCTCGTGTGTTTGGTACAGTATTCACTGACACATCAACACTGAAGCCTGTACCCAGTTACAGACCTGTATACTGGGCATAAACAGTGACTATGGTACATTACAACAGAAACAATCCCAGTGCCAAACCCACACTACCAACAATTCAGACGTCTATGTTTTCAATCTTCTTTCCGCCTCATTCCACATAAATCCTGACTTCTCCAGCAATGTCCAACTGCAAATCTTCCTGATAAACTTGGAAACAAACAGCTGGATGAGATCCTCTAGATTACTTTATCAGCTGAAATATTGATACAACTTTTATAGCTGTACGGCTGCCAGTTTGTGAAAGTCGACCTAACCAGGGTGACTGGGTCACGCAGCCTCTTGCATGCACATGCACACACACACACAAATACACACACATTCACACACACACATTCTCACAGGCAGGCAGGCAGGCAAGCAGGCAAGCAGACACACACACACACACCAAAAGAGGTTATTTCTTACTTCTCTTTATTTAGTATTTATCTTTTTTTAACCTTTAAAAACTTGAATACTTGTGTCTACAAGCCTTCTGGGCTTCTATGGCAATAAATGATGTTCTTGATCTTGTTCTTCTTCACACACAGAAAACTCTATGGTCTGGGCTATACATTACAATCACAGTAGATTAATACCTATTTTCCTTTGAATCATCTGCTCAAACTTTCACTACTGTAATAAGTTACCTCTATATAATTTTTATTTCCCTAAATGCTTCAAATCTCTGTGTTTTCCAGATCAGCTTCAAGGAGACAGCAGGAAAGATTTGGGGGTGGGGGAGTGAGGAGGCAAAGCAGATGGGGGAAGACTAGGAAAAAAGCATGGAAAAACCACTAATTTAAATGAAACGTTGCCCTCCAAATATCAACAGGAAGCAAATTAAAGCACCTGCATTTTATTATACTCTCTCTTTTTTCTTCTTCTTAAAACTGCAAGTGTTATGTGTTTTGTCTAATATGTACAGTATATTCCTTTACTCAATTACTCTCTCTCTCTCTCTCTGACACACACACCACCATACCCATGTATGCATGCACACACACATACACATACACACGTAAATTGTAATGTACACAACTCCAACATACACCAAAGGTGGGAGGGATAAGACAGGATAGCCTGGTGGTTAGAGCGTTGGGCTCGTGATCTGACAGCCTGAGTTTGAGCTGCCACTGAGACACCCTTTCAAGAGGATCCCCCCCCTTCAGTGCTAACTCCACTCTCCCAAAAGTCCCCTTGGACAAGACTATAAACTAAGGTCCCATTTGCACATGTTAAAACCTGTTCCACCTTTCAGGAGAGTATACCATTGTGTGCTGGTGAGAACAGATGACAAAATTCACAAAGCCGTATGTAAACAGGGACTGGAAGTGAAAAAGAATATAAGTGCTCTATCATTAATTTCAAAATAAAAGAACTGAAAAGAGGTGGGGGGGGAGGGGGGGGGATGTTGGGTTTTTAAAAAAATGAACTCCAAACTCACATTAACATTATAACAAACCCAAGTATGAACTTATGACCTCTCATACTTCATTCACTTCCTGCAGTTCTACATACATGAACTCTTGACAACTTTTACTTTCTTTCTAAACATTGTTTTTTTTCTTTCCTTAAGGTAATAAAGTTCAAGACAAGAGTGGTGGGCAGGCTGTAAGCCATGAGAAAGAAAGAAAGACAGAGAGAAAGAAAGAAAGAGAGAGAGAAAAAGGGGAGGGGGGGGAGAGAGGGAGAGGGAGAGAGAGAGAGAGAGAGAGAAAGAGAGAGAGAGACAGAGAGACAGAGAAGACATACAGACAAGACAAGCACTGAGGTAGAAGCAAGCTGGAGACTGAGACTGCAACAGTCAGACACAATCACAGAAACTGAGAAAGACTGGGTGAGAAAGTAAAGTATAACAGGAAAAGATTTTTTTTTAAATCACAACAGAAGACAGAGTGAGAAATTCAAACTATAACAGGAAAAGAATCACGAGAGAGACAGAGACTGAGAGGGTCAGAGACAGAAAAAGCACAAACTAACCCGACCACAGAAAAGACAGGGCAAGAAATGAAAATATAACAGGTAAAAATAACAAAAATTACAACAGAGACAGAGTCAGTGATAGTGAACTAGAACACCCACAGAAAGACAGAGCAAGAAATTAAAATATAACACGATGAAATAAAAATCACAACAGAGACAGAGAGTCAGTGATAGTCAACTAACACAACCACAGAAAGACAGAGTGAGAAATTAAAATATAACACGATGAAATAAAAATCACAACAGAAACAGAGTCAGTGATACTGATAGTCAACTAACACACCCACAGAAAGAGCAAGAAATGAAAACATAACAGGAAAAAGTAAATATCACAACAGAGACAGCGAATCAGAGACAGACAAATTAACACAGAGAGACAAAAATATAACAGAAAAAATAAAAACAGAGACAGAGAGTCAGAGACAGACAAACAGACACAGCTACAGAAAGACAGAGTGAGAAATGAAAATATAATTTGGGAGGAGGGGGGGAGAAAAATCAGAGTCATGTAACACTTTGAACAAAATATAAAACTAATGATGACAGATAATAATGGCTCTAAACACACACACACAAACAGTTAGTACAACTTTAATTCTTTTACAATGGCCATGGAATATATCTCTTGCTGAGATGACATACTCATGATCATACGCCAGTTTAGCAGCTGAATCCCTCTGCTCCACCCCAGCTTCTGTCTCTTCCTCACTCCCTCTCTTACTAAATCACACCCTCTCCCTCACACATGCATGCACTCACAAATGCACTCAGACATGTACCCACATACACATGCACACAGAAGGTGAGAAAGAGAGAGAGAGAGAGAACTCGAATGATTTATTCACAAAAAGGCCATTGGCCCATACATGAAGGGGATTGCCGAACTGCTTAGTAACGACAACATGTTACTGTATAACAAAAAGTCAGCTACAAAATATGACTTAGGATAACAATATGAGAGAGAGAGGGAGCGAGCGAGAGAGAGAGAAATACAGAATCAGACACACACACATATGGAGGTTGACATACAGAAGATATCACAATATCACAACTGTGAAAAGACGTTAAATGAATTTGAACATACAGAAGAATAGAGAGAGACAGAGAGAGAGAGACGTTACTTATTTTATACAGACATTGCATATTTTATATATAGAGAGAGACCACAAAGACAGAGACATATATATATATAAAGGGAGAGAGAGAGAAGTACAAAGACAGACATAACACTACACAAAATACAAATAACTCTCCCCACAGCTAAAGAATTGTGTCTTTCTAACAACAAATCTATCACGATTAATCTGAACAGGAACTATTGTTTGTATGTCATTGACTACAAGCACAGATCTAAAGAGACTTGATACTCACATCCTGTGTCTTTGAGCTGATGAATGGCATTGGACATGATGCGCACACACCCCAAGAAACCGGCGCCTTGCTTTTTGTGAATCTTCTTGTGGTTCCACACACTGATGGTGATGGAATCCTTGTGTCCCACGTAGCTGCAACCATCAAATATCAATGATCAGTTTACAAAAGCAGGCAAACATTTATGTATATGCACACATGTGCATGCATGCTGCTTATTTGAATGGGGGAACAGGATAGCCTAGTGGTTAGAACATTGCGCTCGCAAACTGACAACCCGGGTTTGATTCCTGTTCAAGGAGATATTTTCCCCTGGAGTTAATATCAGTGCAGACTCCACTCTCCCCAAAAGTCCTTCGGATGAGACTATAAACCAAGGCCCCATGTGCGAACACATGCAGAACATCTTGCGCACATGTTAAAATCCTGTTCCGCTTTTCTTAAGAGTAGGCCATTGTGTGCCGGTGGGAACAGATGACATTTACAAAACTGCATACACACGGGCACTGGATGTAAAAAAGCACATAAGTGCTTATTCCATTATCCTCAATATAAAAGAATAAAAATTTAAAAAATACTTAGGATTCACAAAAGACAGGAGTGGACCGGCAGCAGTTCTGTAAATTAATACTCCTCAATTCTAACTTCATCCGGCTACAGTACCTGGTGTTGGGTGCATAAAATGTAAAGCTATGTCAACACTTAGTGAGGACAGTGATGTCAATGGAGTCATGTTTTATCAGTTTTTTAACCAGCAATTTGCACTGTGCGAAGTACTAATACAGTTACTTGGACAGATTTGGGTTTAGGTTCTTTTTTTAAAAAAAAATTTGGGTTTTTTTTTTTTGCGTTCCTCGGCTCGAGCTCTGAGGTTCACCAAAGGTGAGACTGCAAACATGACCATTTTTGCACATCATGAGGGCAGCCGCATTCCTACTTCAGGGATGTATGCTGCGTATGTTCATGTTTCCGTGACCATACGAAACATTGACATGATTCCAGGGTCTTTAACGTGCATATCTGGTCTTCTGCATATGTTCACAAAGGGAATTAAGGCACTGGAAGGTCCAAACTTGAAGCTGACCTGGCAGATCGTAAAAATCCCCATCCTTATCCACCAAATACCAATGAAATTGGAACACATGACTTCACCGATCCATGTGATTGAAGTCAAACAGTCTTACCCACTCAGCTATACCATCCCTCGGTTCAGGTTCAACTTGCCCACAACACACCTCCTGAAGAAATTCAGTGCAGTGTCCCAACAACTCCTCAAGGAGTTAAAAATAGCAGTCAAGACTTGTACAGTAGTATATACTCAATACAGCTTGGCACTTAAGTGTTTCTTGCTAGGGAGCAAGGTCCTTAGGTGCCACACAGCTGGTGAACATATCAATTTTCTAATTAACTGATATCACTGCCAAACAGATAAAATCACAAGCTTTAATCATATATACAAGAAATAAATGATGGAGTGGAAGTGTGCCTGAAGAAATACTGGATCTGATCCAATCCATTCCAATTAAGATTTGTTACTAAGCAAACTGCCCTCCTCATCCTTTGACAGACCAAGGGAGAGAATCACACAAATGTTAACACACTATCTGTTTGAGGAGTTGCCCTTGCTTTACATTTTCTCCAAGTTGTTTTCCAAGAGACATTTGTTCTTTTTTTCATTTGTGCACAGAACCCACTTCCTTTACTTTTTGCTGTTTAGACAGCTGCCTTTTTTGCCATGAGATAGTCTCATAAGAGAGAAAAAAAGAGAGAGAGAGAGAGAGAGAGAGAGAGAGAGAGAGAGAGGAGAGAGAGAGAGAGAGAGAGAGAGAGAGAGAGAGAGAATGAATGTGTATGTACGTCTTCGTTCTTGTATTTAACGTCTGTTCACTATAAGTGATTTTAGACAGGGGAAAAAAGACCTATAGCAAAAAACAATAGAAGACAGAGGGAAAGAGAGTCATGTAACAAATTGGTATTCAAACATCAATGTAACGCCTAAAAATGCAAATATATCAAAGAACTTTAAAGAAACGCAAAAACTGGGCTATGTACAAGAGACTTCGAAAAAGCAAAAAGAATGTTTTCATCTGACAGAATTATATTTATATTTTCTTCAGACGCATTTTTGTCTACATAGTTTTTGGGTAAGAAACTACGAAGCTTCTGACAAACAATAAACAGTGTTCCAGAGAAAATTGTTCTCCACAAATGCACTTAAACATTTTTACAAAACTTTGTTCTGAGAGCATTAAGTCATATTCCATAAGAAATGGTGGTAATTGGTCTCGCATAGAATATTGAAGAATACAATGTTTTTTGTCTTAAACTATGATTTAAAGGTGCTATACTTTTCTGTGATACAAGTTTCACATTTGTACGATCATAAAGTCATTTTAAAGAAGTTTTCTCTAACAAAAGGAAGGATTCCTTGACTGATGGACTTACAAAAACTTCAGAAGACTGTTCTAAACTTTGTGTGCCTTTTTTCGCTGTGTATGTATGTGTGTGTGCGCGCGCATGTGCGCGTGTATGAGTTTGTGTGTGTGGTCACACATGCATGTGAGTGTGTGTGTGCGTGCATGCGCATAATGAGTGTGTGTGTTGTGTTGTGTGTGTGTACACGCATGCGCGCACACACGCACATACATGTGTGTGTGTGTGAGAGAGAATGAGTGTGTGTGTGTTTGTGTGTGTGCGCGGGCGTGTGTTTGTGCATGTGTGTATGTATGTGAGTGTGTACATGCATGCATGCACATGAATGCATGTGACATATCCAAAAAATGTCTTGTCTTACACATGCTGCTGCATAACTGGGTTTTGAAAAAAGCCACGGAATGAAAACAACTGCGCTTGCTTGTTAGACATGAGGGTACTCTAAATTCTTTCACCTCAACCATAAAGAAATTAGCGCTAATTTCCAATCCTCAAGCGTGCCCAGTCACAGGCTGTCGTAAAACGCTACATAATACAACATGCCTGGAGATCAAGTTCAACGGCCCATTTGACACACCGAAAAAATGCCATTGTCATGCATTGCCCTGTCAAGCTTTGTGGCCTACATGTCCTGTGCACAACATTTCACCTGTTTTGATAACGACTGTACTCTTATCTGGCTCAACCTTCAATCTCTTTAGAGACCCCTGTCCTTGTACTGTGTAACACTATGTCACATTATACTGACACAACAAATATTTGACACAGAACAAAGAAAATAACAGAAACACCTTTTCCTGCACATTCTGCGATCAATCTCACCAGCTTTTCACTTCCGAACACTTTCAAGTCGTCAGCAAGAGTTTAATTCAGGAGCTCCTTTGTAAAAATTGTTTCTGAATAGACTTTTTCACTGGATAATTCTGACAGGAGTTCAGCTTGATTATTAGGTCCTTGATCTCCATAAAGAAGATTAGTGGTATTTTATGTCCTCCTCACCATTTGTGAGGTTGACATCTTGACTGAACTTCTTTAACTCCTTCAAGAATCAATACAGCACTGCATTGACTTTGTCAGATAGTATGTTGAGGGTTAAGATGAACCTGGCAGAGCACATCCCTCTCCACTCTCCAGGTAGTACTGTGCATGCTGGGTATGCAACTGTGTCCATGAAATCCATCCCACCAGCCATAGCTGGCCTATTCTTGGGCTTTAACCCTCTTGTCCCCGATCCGGCCGCAGCCGACAGTAACGGAGGCTGCTGCTAGATTCCAATCCGACCGCAGCCGACAGTTGGTGCTGCCCACGTGGGCAGTACTTTTCCATCACACACAGATCTCGTGGTTTTCACACTATGTGTCTGAAAATTGGTGGGGCGATGCAGGGAGGGTGTCAGAGGATGCCTGTGATAAATTTAGACCACTAACATGTGTGTAGTGGGGAGGGAAGGAAGAAATAACAGCCAGCGACCGGAACGCTTTTCAATGGTGCAGCATGGCGGAAAAAAACGGCGTTTTCTTTTGTAGCAGACGATTCATCTGATTAGCGAGACCATAAATTGAATAATATTGTCTTGGAAGTAGAAACATTTGAACGAGAATTGTTAAGTGAGTCCGATATTAAACGCTTACGAGGAAGAGGAGGAAGGAAATGCTGCAGTTAGGGAGAAGAGTGAGCCTGAAAATAATGTGCTACACGGCACATTCCTGACCTGTGCTACACACACGACTGTGGAGAAATTTGACCTCCTGGCCGGTCCGCGGCACAGACGCCTGAAAACGATGCCTTTTGACTGTTTTCTCATTATTACCACACTTTTGCTTTGAAACTGCAATGGCAGAAACGAACAGATATGCCAATAATGAAAATATCAAGAAGGAAAAGAAAATAGGTCTCCAGTCTGCCAAGGTTCGACAGGTGAGAGCAATGGGTACACTCCCCCACCCCCCCCCCCCCCCACCCCCAACACACACATCCATAATTTGTGCTTTTTGTGATGTGATGTGACCCTGTGCCACCACTACGACTACTTTAGAGACTACCAACATTAAAATTTTGTAGGGTTACAGAAGTTCTGTGTTGTTTCGAATTTGTCACACCTGTGCTGTGACACTGGTGACAGTGTGACAGTCATGTACAATAATACACTTCTGTACACTTAACAAACATGTGGTAGCACACGCAGATATGAAGTGCAGTATAAAGATCACATGTTGATTGAATATGACTTGTTTTCATAAGAAAAAATGGTTAAAGAAAACTTCTGTCTCCTCAAGACATACCATAAAACAACAGGTGCTATGGGGACATTGTGTGACACATCCTTGAAGTACTATTGCACATAACCATTGGTAAACACATCAGCTGGGTATCACTTCCTTATTCGACACGAACATGCTTGAACTATTGTCAAATCCATGCAGGATTTACTGTTTTATCATATATACCATATTTTTACCTGTGATTGGTGACAAATAAGGTGACAATGACAAGACATCTGGTGACCAGACACATAAACTTGCGCCTAAATGCAAGTACAAAGACATACCTAGCTTGTGACAAAATTTCAGCTTGATAACTTGTCATGCACACACACAATTGTCTTGGGAGTAAAGTAAGTCAGATGGAGGTAGAAAACCTTCAAAGAATTCAAAATCTACAGGCAGTTTAGCTCTGTAGAATCCAACAACAAGAGGGTTAAAATGTGTGACCAAAAAGGCAAAATGTTATTGTTATGCATGCATCTGTGTGTATGGGACTCCAGTTTAGTCTCCTCTAAAAGAGTTCTGAGGGAGTGGAGCCGGTGCCAGTGTTACTACTACAGTGGAAAAAATCCCTTTGAATGGAAACCTCAGTGGAAACTCAAGCCTGTACCCTCAGTTACCACCTCATCACAAACATGATGATTTAACCCCTACAATAATGAAAATGTCAGGAAATCAATTGTGCATTGGCATGTGTCTATGCATGCTGTGCATGTGTATGTGTTTGTGCATGCATGTGTGTGTGTGTGTGATTTTTAAGATTGAATTTTATTATTAGACTATATTATTCTGTGATCAATGTTTTTGTTTATCATTTTTATGCAGATATGGCGTGTGACCACTTGAATTCCTTTTTACTGAGATGATTAAGTGCTGGTATTGGTATCGATATCAGTACTATCTTGTGATGAGTGCCAGGTGATGGATGTGCACTGTGCTGTTATTCTTCTGTGGCAAATGTGTTTTCTATTCACTTTTTCTTTTTTAATAAATGTCCAGCTTGTAACCCAAATGAATTTCTCTGTTTGTGAGATGATAAAAGTGATTGAATGGAACAGAACTGATTTGAATGGAATTTAATGAAGCAAATTTGGGTCAGCTGACACTAATGATAATGAGAGACTTTTTATAAGGGAAAAGCACAAAGCGCAAAATTATAACAAAATGCCTACAGCAGTACAAACAACAAATATAATACAATACTACACATATATAACATTAAAATAAAATGTGATTTAACACAACGCACATAAACACTCTCTCTCTGTGTTACACACACACACACATACTATAAATGAAAGAAAAACATTTTTATTCAAAACTGCACTCGGCTCTGCAAGTCCAGTTAACGTCAAATAACAAAAACTGTTTCTTTTGTTTTAAGTCACAGACAAAGAACAACAAAACAAAACCAAAAATGAGAGCAGCATCCCAACGACTCTTTAAGGAGTTTCGTAAGGACGAAGCAGAATCAACCAATTCAACATCTATTAAAAACCCAACAACCTTTTCATCAACATGACCTGCCCACACCACACTTTTCTGTTTTTCTATACATAGGAACAAGACCCACCACATAGACTTCAAGTCTATAAACATTTCCCCTCTCAGACAAAACAGGAGACACACACCATGGCAGACAAACCAGTAGACAAAACATGTTCAGATGACAGACGCTTTAAGCCAGAATCAAGTAACAGGAAAACACAGGGCCTGTATTTTTCACACGAGGGGCAGGTCACAGATAAAAAGGCGGTGTGGTATGCATGAGAAAACAACCCTCACATAGTGTCCTCACTCCAGATCTGTTTACCCTCGTCACTCCTTGTAACGATTCCCCACACACACCCATATCGCTCTTTTTATTTTTCCTCTTTAGCCTTTAAGTCTTTATTCCTTCTCTTTTTTTTTTCTTTCATCTTTTTCTCTTCTCCTGAATAGCCACGACCAGAGAGAGAGAGAGAGAGAGGAGAGAGGAGAGAGGAGAGAGAGAGAGAGAGAGAGAGAGAGAGAGAGAGAGAGAGAGAGTGTGTGTGTGTGCACACACGCGTGGGAGTATTTCTGAATAGCTACAATGAAAAGTGTGGTGTGTGTGTGTGAGAGAGAGAGAGAGAGAGAAAGAGAGAATGTGTGTGTGTGTGTGTGTGCGCACATGCATGCATGTGCACATGTATGCAAACTCCTTCATAAAAAAAATTCAACTGAAAGGCTAGACATATTTCTCAAGAAAGCTAAGAAGTGTCTTCACATTGTAGAACCACATGGCATCAACGATTTAAGTTATAAATACAAGACTTTACTAAACTGGGACTGTTACCAAAATAAGATTGTATCTGCTAAATGAGAGTTCCACCTGGTCTTTTAAAACACACTTTGCTTTCCAAGATAAAATCAATGACTAATATACATCAGGACACAACTTCTCCCTTAACGCTTTGAGGACAGGGCACAGGCTGTGTGCTGCAGACGAGTTGACCTGGTGGAGCTCATCCCTCACCAGGCAGCAGGATGCATGCTAGGTATGTTTATACGTGTGTCATTTGTGTCATCTATGCCACTGGCCATAGAAAGCCTACTCTTTCATGAAAGGCACACAGGGTTTTAACATGGGTGCAAGATCTTCATGATTTCATACATCATTTGCATGGGACCTCAGTTTATAGTCTCATCCTAAGGACTTTCCATGAAGTGGAGTCAAAACCATTAATTCCAGGAGAAAAAATCCCCTAGAATGCCAGTCTCAAACCCATATCCTCAGTTAATGTCAAGTCACAAGTATGATACTCTAACAACTTGGTTATTCTGTCCCCGCTCTTCATCGTTTCCTTGTTCCAATAATTCATTAATTAAAACACATTATGCTTTCCATGATTAAAATTGACAGAGCACAAGAACTTACAGATCGTAGTGTTGGTTCCATTTTGGATCAAGGGTATTTTTGCAGGTTTCTGTGGAATGACACTGGCCTGATCCATCCACACTGATCTTGGCAAATGGATCTGGTAATCCTGTTGTAACAGACACCACTTACCTATTCAGTTTTTCCCCTCTGTACAATTCACATCGATATGCGCCCAAATAATTTATCAAATTTATTCTTTTATATTGAGTAAAATGGAATAAGCACTTATGTGCTTTTTTTACATCTAGTCCCCGTGTGTATGTGGTTTTGTAAAGTTTGTCATCTGTTCCCACTGGCACACAATGACCTACTCTTATGAAAAGCGGAACAGGATTTAACGTGTGCACAAGATGTTTTGCATGCATTCGCACACGGGGCCTTGGTTTATAGTCTCATCCGAAGAACTTTTGGGGAGCGAGTCGGCACTGATGTTAACTCCAGGGGAAAATATCCCCTTGAACGGGAATCAAACCCGGGTCATCAGATTTCGAGTGCAATGTTCTAACCACAGGGCTATCCCATCCCCATGTCCTTTCTGCACCCTTGAAAGTACACAGATATATATAAATACATGTGTATATATGCACATGCATGTGCGTGCACACACACACACAGACATAGATAAGATGATACACACAAGCATGCATACACCCACCCACATGTATGCGCGCAAACACACACAAATGTAAGCATACACACACACCTTTTTTCTCTCTTTTCATTCTCTAACATCCTCATACAGTGGTACTCACACACACATATGATATATGCAGGTGCGCATACAGACAGGGTTCATACAGATTTCTCGGCTTTAAATTCAAGGAGATTTCAAGGAGATATTTCAGAAATTCAACAGTACAATTCATGGAGTATTACCTCTGTAATCTGTATACTCATTAAACACTAACAGCAAAAATGAAATCAGCAACAGATATAATCATGTATAGCTGCCTGCCTTTGAGTTTGACTTGTTTGAGAATCCAAAAATAAAACCTGTGAAGGGGTGGGGGGCATTGCCCCCTTATATGAGCAAACCTATCACTTCCTATCACGATGATGTCATCAGGAAAGAATGGGGGTGTTGCGCTACAAAATGAAATGACCATGAAATGACCGTAGGAGAAAGTGAAAGTACAATTATCACTTACCAAAGTAGTCATAAGTTGCTACTTCAGTAATCTAGTCTCTGAGTTCTGTTTTTATCAGCTACACAACATTTAATGCACTGTTTCAACCATGTTGTGATGGTTTGAACTCTTGACAGACACGCAGCCTTCCAACTGGGGCAATAGATCATATGCAACTTCTGGTAACTTACTGCACATGCACATCAGTAATTACCTCCCTTGGACTTTATTGTTGTCTGCTACTCCTGGTTTGTTTCATCCAAGCACACACATGCATTTGAACTTTTCACAAAAAATGTTATGCTAAAAATGTATGCACCATCCTTTGAATACTTTCGATAGACATGCTTTCATTTTCAAGGCTTTTCAAGGTTTTTGTCGCAGGTTGACATTTCGGTCATTTTCAAGGGGAGTCAAGGCGTAGAAAAGAGGGTATCAAAGTATAAAGAGTTTCTAGGACTGTAGGAGCATGCAAACCCTGTAATATATACATACATACATATACACACATATATATATACACATATATATATACACACATATATATACACACACACATATATATATACATATATACAAAATATATATGTACTCTCTCTCTCAAACACACACTCATGTGCACACACATACACATGCATGCACATGGGCACACACACAATCACAAATTAGACAGTGTGCATATGCGCACTAACGCACATAATTGCAAAGTGACTAGTTACATTTTTCCCCCAACAAAGTGCATTAGGTGCATTAGCAACAAGTGCAATGTGTGTTTGATAGAACTACAAATTTAATGAACAAATGCATAGGGACTTGACTCCGCTCATCTGCTATCATGCTCATTCCTTCAAAACACACACACACACACAACACACACACACACTGACCACTGTCTGTTTGCTAAATAGGGGACTGGGACTGGGGAGACAGCCTTATCCTGAGTGCATAAGGCCGTTAGCATTCCAGGCCCTTCATGGGGCAATGAAAAGGCAGCAGCACTGAGAAAGGAATGCTGTTCAGAACACAGATAGTGTGTGCTGGTATCCAAGCTGCTGCCACTAAAAACACAAACAGGGGAGGCAGATAAGCACCATAAACCCTTTCCACATAGCACACTTTCCCTGTAAATTTATGTTGCTCTGACACAGCATGTCTTTGTCTCACCAGTCTTGTCTATCCAGCATGTTTTTACATATTTAGACTAGATGAGATGGATTTTTTCCCCCTCACAAGCCATCAAAATGTGTTTTAATAACACTGTGAAAACTACTGGATGATTTCTAGGTTAATTATATATTCACTTCCAGTTGCACGTGTTTTCTCTATTCAGATAACACAAAACAAAAACAAACAATTCACATGCCTACCACACAGGCACTGCTTGTTTGAGCAATGAGCTAGGCCAGGTTAAAAGTGTACTATGATACTGGGAGTCCATTTTGTAAAAATTTTTAGGTTTGTCCCCCCCCCCCCTTTGGTTAGAGATATTTGCATGTGGGCAACTGTTTTTCCCCATCCTAAAAGGTCGCGGCATTCCGTCATCACGAAGGGTTTGGTTGATTCCCACGTCTAATTTGCTTTGGGCTCAGTGGGAAGAATGAAACCACACACTCTTGCATCATCCGGTTTGTTTGGGGTTTTTGTTCTAACGATCTCTTTTGGAGCATTGCTTAAATTACCTCACCAGCACTAGCTCTTTTGGACCTGAATATGGACACTGGATTGTATGACAAAAAAACAGGGAATAGCACAGAAAAAGGTTTGCTTGTCAGAAGTGTCGAAAGAGATGCACCATTTGCTTCAAATCAAATACTTTTTTTTTTTTTTTTTTTACAAAAAGACCTTCAAACTGAAAAATAAAGTTTTAAAAAGTCACATTAAAAAATCTACTCACGGAAGAAGTCCTTCTTGGCAATGTTCTTGGCACACAACACTGCAAAATAAAGATAAACATAGATAAATAAATAAATCATCATCACAAGAAATCCAAACTAACAGTAGCACACTAAAACAGACTTAACTGCAAAATAGATATACTATAGTGAATATAATATATATCAAACCACACTAAAACTAAGACTCAAAACACAATCCCCTACATGTGTTCAGATCTATACTACTAGTTTATACTGTAAAAACCCATCCACCTTGCAGGCCAGCTATGCTGGAGGGATCCATGGATGAACATACCCAGCATGCACAGATCTGCTATGTGGAGAGGTTTGGACTCTGCCAGCTTCAACTGGCCTATAGATCTATGCACTGCGTGCAAAATCTAATGCAGTATGCTAACAACCTTTCAATGAGTTAAGAAAGAAGCCCTATCAAGTCAAGGTGCTGTGTATGTACGGACACGATTATGGACCAGTGGTTATGCCTGAGGAATTTTTACCATTACATTCCTCACGGTCAGCACATACATACCATCAACAAGTATACACCATCAATATTGTACCACTTCAGGGAAATGCCAACCTCTAAAGTTGTGACACGTACTAGTGATGTACATTCTGCATTTGTGTGTGTGTGTGCACATGCATGTGTGTGTGTGCCCCTGTGTGTGTGTGTGTGTGTGTGTGTGTGGTGTGTGTGTGTGTGTGTGGTGGGTGTGTGTGTGTCCGTTGTGCTTGTGTGCCTGTGTGTGGCACTCACACTGTGTGTGTGTGTGTGAGTGTTTCCTTGATGTTTTTTTTTTAATGGGGGGTCCAAACAACAATAATCTAAATATGATACTTGCCATCATCAATCGCTATGAGTTATCATGTGAAGAGTTTTGTTACGTGCTACCTAACCGTGATAGTATGTGCACACACACACAACATGCACAAATCTACTCTGTCAAAAACATTACACACATGTATGGGTCTGTATTTGCACTGTTGTACCGTTATAACTTATAAATTACATGCACTGTATTACAAGCACAAACAATAAAACTTAAAATACATCTTTGAAATGTGCACTGTATGCTTTCCAAAATAATAAAATATTAATAATAAAGTATAGGAATTTATATAGCGCTGAATCTTGTAAAAGCAACAAACAAAGCGCTCAGATTTTATTTCATACACTTTAGTCACGCAGATTTCTCTCCGTGAATACGGGCTGCTCTCCCGGGGAGAGCAGGGAGAACGCGTCGCCACTTACGCTGCGACACCCTTTTCACCCTTTTTTTTTCTTTCTTTTTTCTGCAGCTGTATTTGTTTTCCCTATCAGAGTGGCTTTTTTTTAAGAATTTTGCCAGGGACAACTCTCTTGTTGCGTGGGGTTTTTTTTATGTGCGCTAAATAATTACGTGTAACACACGGACTCGGTTTATCGTCTCATCCTGAAAAAGACTATCCCCCCGACCACCACTCATGGTCTATTTGGATGGGGGAAAACGATTTCCGGTCCAAACGGGTACGGACGCCGCACACTTCAGACCCGGGACTTTTCGCTTTCTAGACAGGCGCGTTACTCTTAGGGAACCACCGATCCACCTCACACTTTATCTGACACAGCCCCCCCCCCCCCCCCCCCCCCCCCCCCCCCCCCCCCCCCCCCCCCCACCACCCCCCCCCCCCCCCCCCCCCCCCCCCCCGCCCCCCCCCACACGCACACACACTCTCTCTCTCTTCACACACACACATGCACTCTCTCAACTATAGTCTATATACATGTGTGGTTTGTTTTTTACACAAAAAATTAAAGGAAAGAAAGAAAAATTACAAAATAAACGGCACAAACGTTTCACACAGAATTATTCTTATTCTGTTCTTTAAAAAAAAAAAAAAGGGGGGGGGGGGATCTTTCTAATAACAGTTAAAACTATTTCAATTTTCATCTTTCTTACCCAGCAGACATTCTAACTAACAATAATTTATGACTTCAACTACTCCATTCCTGAAATGCCAATGACCATAATCACAAGCTAAAGCCACCAGCGAGCCATAAGATTTACTCCCTTCAGACATGTATGCACACACAAAATTGATAAAAAGATAGATTCACAGCTTGGTGCCCTACTAAAACTAAAAGAGAGCAGGTGAAACTGAAAGAGAGGGAAAGGAAGTGAAAGAAAGAAAAAATAAATACCTCAGCTAAGCGAGACACACACACACACACCACAGACAGACAGAGAGACAGAGACAGACAGACATAGAGGGAAACAGACTGACAAATAGAGAGAGACCGACAGACAGAGAGATCGTGGCATACATATAATATGTGTGAGTGCACATGCACATTAATGATATAAATCTAGAACTAGTAAAAGATGTATGTTTCGTATGAGACTTTAAGTGAAACTGAAGAGCACAAGGCAAAAATGGGGGCTGAAAGAGCAAGTCACATAATGCACCCCCGCTATAAAAAAAACACCAAAATCATGACACCGACTGACAGAGCACACTTTGTGCACACATAGTTTTGAATATTACCTTAAAATCTCTTACCTTGTCATCAAGGCTATATTCTGTACAAGCTAGTAAAAACTATTTGTGCCAAAGTTTTTATATGATCTGTTCTGTTCTTTAAAATAAACAAAAAACATACATGCAGAATATTCCTTCCTTTACTGTTTTGCTCATTATCTATATATATATGAAATGTTACCAAGGCCTTTCTAAATGTTCATTTATTATTGCATTGCATTGTATTGTATTTTATACCACATTTAAGTCACAGCAGAGATCTACTCAATTTGACATTCGGGCTGCTCTCCCTAAGGAAAGCATGTTGCCACAAGAACAGCACCACCCTATTTTTCTAATACTGTTTGCAACATACATGTGTATATTATATTAATTACATGCATTTGTTTTCTTATCATGGCAAGAGTGGCTTTTTTCTAAAAATTTTGCCAGGGAAAATCTTTGGTTGCCGTGGGTTCTTTTACATGTGCAAAATGTGTGTTACATAATCACGGGACCTTGATTTATCATCTCATCCAAAAGACTAGCACCCACACCACAATTCATGATCTTGTGGATAACGGAAAAGTTTCGGCACAAACACGAAACAGGGATCGAACCATCACACATTTTGAACTGGACTTTTCGCTTTCTAGGCAGGTGCGATAACTCCAGATCACCAATCCATCCCATCAGCTTTAGCTGTCTTATGTTAAAAACCTATGCATGTTCTCTGTTGGATTTGCACAGAGGACCTTAGTTTAGTCTCATCCAAAGGACTTTTAGTAGAGCATGGAGTCAGTTCCAAGGTTAACTGGGAAGGAGGGGGTGTGTGTGTAGGGGGAAGGGGGGAATCCTGGACACCACAGCTGAGACTCAAACATGCACCCCTCAGTTACCATAAGATCACATGTTCAACTCTCTAACCATAAGCTATCCAGCCTCAAGATAGCCTAGTGCTTGCTTACAAGTATAAATTTTGCACTACATGTATACAATGTCCATGCATAACACATCCTGTCTGCACTCTCTTGCCTGGAGAGGGATGGGCTCAGCCAGGTTCAACTTGCCAAGAGACACTGACTAAACTGGATGACTCTTCACAGAGTTGAGGGGGTAGAAATCAGTCCTGAAGTCAAGTAACACTAACAGTCAAGTCATTTATTCACAGTTCAACCCAATGCCCTGGAGAACTAGAAGCCTTAGACCTTGTTTATGCTGGCTATCTTTGTATTTCATTATATGAACTGTTTCTACAATTCTTTCAATCTTTGTCACTGATATTAACTAAGGGCTCTTTTGTTTTATATTGATACTTGATTGCGCAAAAAGTGAAAAATATTTGGACAGGATGATGGCAGTTGCAGGTCTGCATACATTATGACCTGAGACATAGTTAAGAACTCCACCTTGAATTCAAAAGTTATTCTACAAAAACTCAATTGTGCGTATACCGAGTGGTAATTCTTTAGAAAGAACAACAAAACCCAAAAGCAAACAAAACAAAAACAAAATCAGAAAAAGCAAAAGAGCAGCAACAAAAAAACACCATGCCTTCAAATAAAATACAACCCCCAAAAAACCATAACAGAGCTAGAGCTACAAAAGACACACACGCTCATACACACTTCTTGCATACACACAATGCACATGAATAGTTAAAATACATACAGAGAGATCTGATCTACATTTTTTGTCCATAATCCACTAAAAGATTTACCTTGCATCACTCAATAAGTCATCACAGCAAGTTATTATTAGTCTTCAGTGCAACATGCAACAGCTGCCTACACTAGCTCTGTAGAAAGAATGCTGAGATGATGGAAAAGCATCATGGATAATAAATCAGTTCAACATTAACAACATACACACACATACATATGCATTATACATACATACATATGTATACATGACATACATGCATACATACATGTATACAAAGACTGAGAGAGAGGGAGAGGGAGAGAGAGAGAGAGAGAGAGAGAGAGAGAGAGAGAGAGAGAGAGAGAGAGAGAGAGAGAGAGAGAGAGAGAGAGAGAGAGAGAGAGAGAAGAGTCCACCAATGCAAACAATCCTAGTGAAGTGTAAAGTGTAAACAGCTTCCCCTTTTCATTCTGCCAAGCAACTAGGCAGAAATCTTGGGAAAGCTGCAGGACTGCAGGTGCACAGACTGCCTCTACCTTTTGTTGTTGTTTTGTTTTGAAGAGAGAGAGAGAGAGACAGACAGACAGACAGAAGAGAGAGAGAGAGAGAGAGGGGGGGGGGGGGGGTGGGGAGGGGAGGAAAGGTGAGAGAAAGAGAGGGAGAGAGAGAGAGACTCAGAGAGACAGACTCAAGAGAGACTCAGAGAGACAGAGACAGACTCAAGAGAGAGTGAGAGACTCAGAGTCAGAGAGAGAGAGAGTTTGAGTAGGTATGAGTGAGCGAGTGTGTGTGCGTGCATGCCTGTGTGTGTGCCTTCTAAGAGTGTTTTGCTGCCCATCCCTAATCAACCCATCTCTTCTCTTTTTTCCCATGCCCCCTTTGAAGTTTTCCCATCCCTTCTGCATTCCAAAAGCTGCACTTGTCTAGTTAGACTCGGCCTGCTTCAAATGCCTCCCCTCAACCCACCCCCACAATATCAATTTCATACACATAGTGACATACACTACATACACAGTCTCTCTCTCACACACACATGTATACACATGCATGTTTACACACACACACACACACAAAGCATGCACGCACGCATGGATGCTCGCTCACACACATATTTATACACATTCTCGCCTCCTCCCATCCTTTTCTGAACACGGAAAAACACAAAAATGTTCCCTTTAATTTACTGCCAAAGAATAAACATTTGAATTTTCAGTTAAAGACTACTTGTGCATGCATCACCACTATTATTACAGAAAAAATTAACATGGCCAAATCAAAAGACTTCTCAACTGGTAACATTTAGCATCTTTGCATAATTCCAGGACTGATGTATACTTTGCAAAGTAATACTACAAATAAATATTCTTTATACATTTCATATCTTATTCACATGTGCTTGAAATGCAACCCTCCCCTAACCCACCAAGCAGTGGTACATTCCCCAGTATACATTTAAACACAAATTATCAAAAAACTTAAAATTTCAACCATAGTATCTTGTACAGCTCTCCCTCTCTCCCATATATATCTCTAATGATTTATCTTTTTACTAATTCTATACTACTGATGTAATCATATCAATCAATGTAGAGTTCCAACTTCATGCTACATGTGTATACATGTACACATACATGTATTACACAGTAGCCTGTTGCATATATCAACACTGCTAGATACACACAATCTCGAACGTCAGTCAGTCACAGCTGAGGAATGTGGGGATCAATGCAGCTGACTTTTCTTCTGGTTGTAATGAAGTAATACGTGAATAAGTAGTAAAGCCGCACCCTTCGAGGGACTAGCCTTCAAAGGCCATTTACTGATGCTACCAAGTACACCCCCACTGTGCATGATTCAGACAGAATGAATAAAAAAAACACACCACAGGAATAACCTTCAAACCTTGAACCTGTTCTTTTTGTGGTTTTATACTACATTTGTTGTACACATGCATACAACTTTATTCTGCAAAAACCTACAGTCAACAAACAATTTAAAATATATATTATAATAAAAATATTATGTATATAATATTAAAATATATAAAATACTGAATCACACATACGCACACACACACACGCCCATCATGCCAAGTGACACCCACACACCCCAAAGTCAGCAGTAATTCATAATGTGAGCTACCACTGCCGCACACCACACACAGCACACGCACGAACCCAAACACCCCAAGAAAAACCTAAGTGTAACACATAGTCACACTGTCACAATGAATAGAAAATGTCAAAGAAACAAATTGAGACAGCTAAAAAAATGCTGCCATATCTACGTCTGTTCACCATTCAGTTATGGATTTATTCCCCTACCGTGGGGTCCCTGATTAAGCCACTAATTCCCAGATTTGGAGCTACCTGTCTGCTGCATTCCTTCATTCAGAAAAAAACGGGTTGAAAACTGGGAAAAAACCCGCAAGAACTAGGCTTTAGGCACTTACATAGTAACTTTATTTATACAGGAAAAAAATCAAGGAAAAATTGTTTAGCACTTGTTTGTTTTTGATTTTATTTTGATTTTACTGTACTGTTACATTTGTTTTGGGTTTTATTCTTACGTAGGATAGAGGTGGGATTTGCACAGTTGTTTTCACTTTGGGTTTTGGTTTTTTTAGGTTAATTTTTTTTTAGGGGGTGGCATAGGGGTGTTCTTTGTTATGAACAAGTCACTTTGGGAGTTTCCATAACTAATAACTTGCACAATATGACGGACACAAAATCTTGTTATGCCACAGACCACATGTACTTGTTTTGACTGGAACTGGAAAAACCTGAAACATTTCTTTGACCTCTAAGCTCTACCACTTACTTACTCCAAAGATAGCCTGGGATACTATTACCAGATTCCTACTGAGCATTATTCTCAAGGCTGTCTTTTGTCCACTAGCTCTTAGTTTAGGGTAAAGGAAACCAGAGTAAGGTAACCTACAAGAATTCCCCTTGCCTCAGTCCAAATGTCTTTTGTACTTACTGCCAGGACAAGGTGTCAAGTCTGGTCTCTCTCATTTTAGTTGGGTTTTTTTTATGTGGAACACTGGGCAAGTGAGAGGGGTTTTTCAACACCTTGATTCACCCTTGCTCTTTCCTCTTGATAAACATGATTTTTTTCAATACAATTAGAAATTATTTTTAATTTATAAAAGGAAACAAAACTGTTCCTCAACCATATTCCACAGACTATTTTTTTCTTCTTCTATTTTTTCATTGTGTTTAACATTCAAGAATCATCTTCTTCCCTCCCCAATGCTTACTTACAGCAACAATGACAAAGTCACAACTCTAAAAGCTGGAAAAGGATGAGATGAACAATTGCACAGATGAACACATACAGTATGTTATATGACACTCATGTACTATCATAACATTACACACACACACATGTGCACTGTCACCATACATACAAGTATCATAATATGTGAGCACACATA